>JAFEMH010004853.1:0-188954 GCA_022495995.1 Adenophora triphylla var. japonica | reverse complement strand
GGGTATAGGGTAGATATGTTTTCGATGCGCAGGCTCACAAGCTATTTAAGGATTTTATTTGTAACATATTTATCTATCCTTAATTAGTTTAATTAACAATGATTATACTCTTTTAATTTTATAATGTCATCATTATATGTTTTACGAGATATTCATATTTTTATAGGTACCACGAAGAAAAATTATTATACTACTCGGCTCGCGGCGGGAGAAACGACCCTTGTGTCCTACTTTTATGACCGATGAGGTGTTTGGTCAATTTTGCGAATATTGGGGGTCGCTGCGGCGAGGCTATATCCGAAGCGAGGCCAAGGCCAATAGAGCGAGCTCCTCGGGGTCGGCGGCGTTGCATACCGGGGACGCTCACGGTCGCGAGCATCACGGACCGCATGGTATGTATGTTAATTTAAATGTAGTAGTGTATGGATGCTTTTAAATAGGTTTATGTACGTATGTTAGTGGGAGCCAATGTTGATGCTATGAAATCCATAGTTTTAGTGTAAATGTAGTGTATGCATGCTTTTAAATCGAGTTTAAATGTTGCATTTATATATACAATTTCAAAGTAATAATCTCGCTTATTTTATTTATAGGAAAGGGAGTATGGTCCGAATATCGAGTTTTGTGGATGTTTACGCTAGCACCCATATTCGGAATTCTACGGCGCCCGATCAACCTCATGCAATGGGTTGACGATCGATCTCGCTAATGCCTTTGTAAGTAAACTATCATTAAATGACTTGATTTTGAATATGTAAATTTATTTATGTACCTTACATTGTGTATATGATTATAATTGTTTGTTTTATTTTTGTTGCATATCAAGCCGCCGTTGTTCCCGAAGGAACGCCTCCGCGAGCCCGTCCCTTCGTGCACGATGTTTGGCACGAGGTCACCTCTCGGGGACATCGAAGGAGAGGAGCCCGAGTGTTAGGGATGGGGATTACGGGCGGCAATGCCCGTCGGCGTCGGCCGTGCCGTCGGCGAAATGTAGCCCGGCCAGCGTTTCATGATCCGAGGGTCGACACTCCGGAGGCTGCGTTGGAGGAGGAGAACGCGAGCGGCAAAGCTTGCGGATGCTTTGGCGGTTCGAGACGCGGATGCGGGGAGGAGAACGATCGACGTCATGCGAGAGATTCAAAGACAACATGCAGAGACTCAAAGACAATGGCGCGGTGATGGCTCATCTCGGCCGGGACTCCCGGGGTAATTTCCGGCGTCCCCCGGGTTGATTGCGGATTTTTTAGACATTTTTGTATTAAATTATACTTGTTTGTAAACATTTGAGACATTTGGTACCCGCGGAGCCCCTCCCCCTCTCCCTCCCCCTCCCCTCTCCCCCTCTCCCCTCCCGAATTGGTACGGTGGTATTTAGTTTTTTTTTATTTGGTACGCCGATATTTGAATTTTAGTTTTTATAGTTTTAGTTTTATAAATTGAAATGTTATATCGTGTACAAAAAATTTTGGTTTATTGATATTTTAAATTATTTTTTTTAAATTTATTTCGAGAATCGGCGACGGAATTTTCCGTCGGCGAAATTAATGCTTTGAAATAAAAATTAATTAAATAAATTAATTTCAGCGACGGAATTTCCGCCGCTATAATCATTTAATTTTTATTTAATTTTTAATTTCAGCGGCGGAAATTTCCGTCATTTGTAATAAAATTTAAATTAAAATTAAATAATTTCAATGACGGTAATTTCCGCCGTGAAATAATTTAATTTTAATTTAAATTTTATTACAGCGACGGAAATTTCCGCCGCTGAAATTAATTTAATTAAATTAATTTTTATTACAGCGACGGAAATTTCCGCCGCTGAAATGGAAATTTAATTAAATTAAATTAATATAGCAGCGGAATTTTCCGTCGCTGAAACCATTAATTCACCGGCGGAATTAAATTCCGTCGGTAAAAGAAAAAAATAGCGGCGGAAATTGACCCGTCGAGCACCGCGAGAATGGACGTAGCGGCGGACCACTTGCATCATCGAAATTTTTCCGTCGGTGATTTATTTTAGCGACGGAAATATAATTTTAGCGGCGGAAATTTCCGTCGCTAAATGACCTTTTTCTGGTAGTGTGGGCCCAAAGGGATTGAGCCATAAACATAATCCAATATACAAGTATCAATGTTCAATTAACAGGGCCGAGATACCTTCCTCGTATGCCGAGGAGCATCTCCTCGGCCTTACATCAACAACAGGCTCTTCATACTTGGCTCATCATATTCCGAGACATCACAAGTGACGAGGAGAGAAAAGTTCTTACCTCGGCATATTATCAAATGACGAGGAAACAGAATCATTCACCCCGACATATTCACATGTCGGTCAATCATCAAATGGCGAGGAAACAGAATCACGCATCTCGGCTTACTTGCTAAGGCCGAGATAAAACATTCATACTCCTCGGCTTTCCGGCTAGCAGATCGTACAGTCCTATTCAAACAAGGATTCAGTAGTCATGATCCAATCAGGATTGTAACTATTCAATCATATACTCCCTCTGTCCCATAAAACATTACCCCTTTTACTATTTTGGGCGTCCCACTTTCCTAAAAAGGAAAAAAAATTACTATTCTCTTCACTCATTCTCTCTCCTCCCACTCACAACACTTTTCAAATTTACTATTCTCTCCACTCATTCTCTCTCCTCCCACTCACAACACATACTTTAATAACATTATTTCTTATTTTCCGTTCTCAATAGTAAAGGGATAAAGTTCTCCGGAACGGAGGGAGTATGAAATTAAGTATTTATGAAATTTCTTTTCTACCCTCTAAATAATAATTAAATTATCTCCCTGTCTTATTCATACTTTTAAAAATTAAGTATTTATGAAATTACTTTTCTACCTTCTAGATAATACTCCCTCCGTTCCAATCTAAATGTCCAAACTTTCCTTTTTGGGCGTCCCATTGAAAATGTCTCATTTCCAAAAAAGGAAATTTTTTTTCACTTTTCCACCCACTCATTCTCTCTCTTACTTTACTTTTACACTCACAACATTCTCTCTCCTAACTATTCCTCCCACTCATTCTCTCTCCTATTTAATTTTTCATACTCACAACATTTAAACTTTTTCTCTTTCCTACCTCACTTTTTCTCTTTCTTACCTCACTTTTCTTAATTCCCGAGCCGAACCCATTTTTGGACATTTAGATTGGGACGGAGGGAGTAATTAAATTATCTCCCTGTCTTCTTCCTCCCTCTTTTTTCCTCTCTCTTCCATTTATATATCCTTTAACTTTAAACAACAATGGCTTCCTACCCCGCCTAACCAAGAACCTTTTTTTCATCCTCCCCATTTCATTCCAATAAACTCCCCACCCCTCTTTCACCCCTCCGACCACCAATCATTGAGCTTATTCAATCATACTAGTATATCACGGCTGCCCTTAATTAGTAATGTGAACTCACTCGATACCCACTAGATGTAATCATTTTTTTTTCTAAATCAGCCTTTCATCAATCTAACTCTTTGTGCCTGAGCTCTTTGCCTTAGCAAACAAGATCAGGGCAGTATGATTGAATTTGACCCCATTCCAGCAAGTTGGAAGAGGCTATGGGATCAATGGGACCTTCGATGGTTCATAATCTTAAGTCTCTCATTGCAATCCATTCTGATTTTGTTCTCACCACTCAGAAAACGAACATCAAGCAATTGGATTATCATGCCTCTTTGGTCGTCCTACTTGCTTGCAGATTGGGCTGCAAACTTTGCAGTTGGACTGATCTCCAACACCCAAGGCGAAGGTTCAACTGACAATAATGACCTCCTCGCTTTCTGGGCACCATTCCTTTTGGTCCACCTAGGCGGGCCCGACACCATTACTGCATTTGCCTTGGAAGATAACGAGCTGTGGCTAAGGCACTTGTTTGGCCTTGTATTTCAGTGCATTGCTGCAGTTTATGTCTTTCTTCTCTCTCTCCCGAGAAACAAGCTTTGGATACCTACTTTACTTATGTTCATAACAGGAATTGTTAAGTATGCTGAGCGAACACGTTCTTTGTATCTTGCTAGTGCTGATAGCTTCAAAGAATCCATGCTTACAGAACCTGATCCGGGGCCAAACTATGCAAAGCTCATGGATGAGTATTTCTCAAAGAAAGAGGCAAAACTTCCCACGAAGATTGAAATGATTCCAGAACCAAATCGATCTGCTAAAATCGCTAAACGAGCTAAGCAAGGAGATTTGACTGAGTTGGAGGTGGTGCAATATGCTTATGGCTTCTTTGAAACTTTTTAAAGGACTAGTAGTTGACCTCATTTTCAGCTTCCGTGAGCGGGATGAGAGCAGGGCGTTCTTCCTGGCTAGAAAACCAGAAGATGCTTTCAAAGTGCTCGAGGCTGAATTGAATTTTGTTTATGAAGTTCTCTTCACAAAGTTCACTGTAGTGTACTGCCTTGCAGGATGCCTAAGCAGAATCTTTTCTCTCAGCTCTCTCTTTTCTGCACTCGGATTTTTCTATTTCACGGACAAAGGTATTTTCAATGGCACTGATGTTAGAATTACATATAGCTTGCTTATTGGGGCCATCGCCTTGGATCTGGTTGCTTTGTTTATGCTTCTTTTATCCGATTGGACCATTGTTTCTCTTAGAAAGTCCCCTGAGACCTACACTCATTCATCGTTGAATACATTTTTGAACAAGTTTATCACATTCAAGAGGCGTACCAACCTGGCTTTTGACACCTCAAAGAGACGGTGGGTAAGGTGCTTGTTATGGCCTGCCAGGGTCTTACGACGTAGGTGGTCTGAATCAATCCGTACGTATAATTTGATATATTATTGCTTGAATCCTCGTTCAAGATTCGTGGAATCAATTCTGGGGTATTTGGGACTCACAGGATTTTTTGATGACATCTCCTATGTCAAACTCGAGGGATTCACTGATGACTTAAGGGACTTCATCTTTGAAGAACTGAAAACAAAATCTGATATTGCAGATGATTTGGAAACAGCAAAAGAAATAAGTTCAGCAAGAGGAGAATGGGTTCTTAAGATTGAGGATGGTTGGAGCAAATTGTTCCCTTACATTGTTGAAGTCAACTATGATGAGAGCTTGCTCTTGTGGCACATTGCGACTGAGATTTGCTACAACAAAGAACTCGAAAAAGGCATTCCTGATAGCAAGTATAGGAAGATCTCCAAGACCCTTTCGGATTACATGATATATCTGCTGGTCATGAAGCCAAACATGATGTCTGCAGTAGCAGGAATCGGACAAATAAGATTCGAGAGATACTTGTGCGAGAGGCCAAGAAGTTCTTTGAGAGAAGAAAATCAAACAAAGAAACCGAAAAAAGACCCATAAATGCTAATGGGTCGAAAGCGAGAAAAACCCAGAATTTCCGGATAAGATAATACTTGATCAAGAACAGATAGAAGCTTGCATGAATATTTATGGGGTATTTGCTGAGGTAAAACCCAAAAGTATTAAGGGGGATAGAAGCAAGTCTGTATTGTTTGATGGATGCATATTGGCTAAAGAGATGATTAAAATAGAGGAGAATGCTAAGATTCCGGGTAATGATAAGAATTTGGATAAGTGGAAGTTAATGAGTAAGATGTGGGTGGAGTTCTTTGTCTTATGCGGCTTGCCATTGCAGAGCGAATGCTCATGCGCAGCAACCGAGTAGTGGTGGAGAACTCGTCACTTTGGTTTGGTTATTGATGGCACATTTTGGATTGGGTGATCAGTTTCAGATAAATGAAGGTCAGGCCAGGGCAAAACTGATTGTAGGAAAATAGTTTTTTTTTTTTTTTTGATTGTGAACTCTTCTTAGTAGTATGTAAGAAGTTAAGTGTTTTTTCATATATTTATGCATATTAATTCTACTTTTTGTTGCCAAACATCACAAGGCAATGCTATTTCTTTTCTGAGGAGTTTCTCACAAGCATCTTCCATCTTGAATCCATTGAAAAACAGATTCTGCATTTTTCTTTAGTGTCAACCCATATTCTACATCGGCAATTGAAAAAAGATTAGTGCATTGCTGATGTAATTTTTGCTGCTTGGTGAATCTTGTTCAGAAATAGACTTGCTTTAAATCTGCTGTAAATGATTTTCAAACTTGCTGAAACCTTGATCTGTAAACTCAGTGCAACCGATCTGTTCACTTTCTGGACACTTGTTGCACAATTACTGCACTTTGATGGACACTTGCTTCATAATTACTGCACACTTGCTGGACGTTTGTTGCACTCTTGCTGAATGCTTGCTCCACACTTTCTGCACACTTGCTGGAAGATTATTACTTGCAGATTCTTAATTTGTACACTTGCTCCTTAGGCACGTAAGTGGTACGCTTTCCATAAGACGAAATTCGCCCTCTATCCGGTGCAAAAGGTTGCTGCGAATTAGCCTATAGGATACAATGGAGCCCTGTTTTTCACAGTATGGCGTCTGCAGTTTGCACTCCTGAAAATGCCCTTGTACCTTGAGTATGTAATCAAGCCTTCGAATGATCTTTGATGAACTAGAGATTGTATTTGGCCAAGTACAATATTTAGTCGCTTTAAGTGTCGAACTAGGCGCCCTACCACCAGAATCTGCCTTGCTATTTAATATTTTCATAAAATATTTGTTTCTAAAAGAAGTTGTTGTTTATCCGTATAAATTTCAAATAATCTCGAACTAAATATTTAAGTTCTGAATTGACTCATTTAAATCTCAAATCTAAATCTAGGACTTACAATCAAAAATTTCAAATCAATTTCCCTCATCATCTCAGTTCGCTCTTCATCTTCATCTCCATTTTTGTCCGTTTGTTTTCGACACCAATTATTGAATCAAGGTTTGAGAGATTTCGCCATCCTCTTCCATCTTGCAGCCACATCAATTTATTTCACTCAGTATAAAATATGTCTAAATTTTCAATTTTGTGTAGGCTCCAACTAAGTCCCGCCTTTGCATGCTTTAGATCTGCCTATCAATTTTTAGAACATAAAAGTTGTCAACCTAGCGCCGAGAGATCTTGTAACCAAATCATGTACTCCCGTTGTGGTCTTCAGGTTTCAAGGCAAATGACATCTGTTGATAAGTCTTCACAACAACAATTGTTTTGAGTTGTTCTTCACAACATTTATTGCTTTGTGTACTGATTGGTTTCATGGTCGACAGAGGCAAGTAAGATTTTTTTTTTTTTTTTTACAATCAGTAAGCGGCCGCCTATTGATTGTTTTTCTTGTCCTATTTGATTTTGAAATATAAAAAAAATATTAAAAACCAATTTTGAGTTTTTAATACTGATCACTTTTTCATGATAAGACTTTGATCAATGGGTTAGAAAAAAAATTGTGGGGGACATAAATAAATTAAAAAAATATATAAATATAAATAATTAAAAAAGATATAAATTGTATGGGTACATGAAAAAAAACCCTACAATATGAAAATAGTTACTAAATAAAATATAATAACTCCATCCGTCCCTGAATTCTTGTTCAATTGAACAATTAATGTTTAATGCTGTCTATTTTGTGGTTTGAATATTAAATATTTGTGACATTTTTTTTTTGTTTATTTAACTAGTGATAATATTCAATTGAATATTTGTTATCGTAAAAAATTATAGTATATTGTAATTTATAAAATCGACGGAACCGGACCAATGAGATCGGTCCTATAATGTAATGGTCTGGTACTAGTCCTAATTTTTTAAAGAACCGAAGTATTGGTCCGATCCTGATTTTCTAAAATTTTAACAAAATTCGGACCAATCCGGACCGTGAACACCCAAACAAAGTACACATAAAATGTCTTAATTTGACTTTGACTCAAGTTAAAAATATGATTTTCTTTTTTATTTAAAAGCAATTTTGAAAATGAGACTAATTTTTAGTGAAACAAAAATGGCAAATAAAAACTTCTTTATAAGTAGGAGGGGAGTTAAATATTCTTTTTGTCCTTAACCTATACAACCTTGTTTTCATTTTGCCCCTAAACTATTTTTTCTTTCAATTTAGTCCTTATTGCATTGTATGCATTTGTGAAACTATGTAATCCTTATGTTACATGGTCGACCAATTCACTATTAAATCAGCTGATGTTCCATATAATGAACTGTTTTTGGTCACATAGCAAAGTCGTTGCTTACTTGGCATAGGCTCAATAATTATATGAAAATAAAAGGACTTAGGCTAAGTGGTTAAATTTTAAAACCCCAAAATATATCAACCCTTTACCCCATTAGAAGTCTCCTCCTCCCACTCCACCCATAAATCAGAAACCTAAACTGAATTTCATCTTCTCCACCTTTTCCTCCCTTCCTTTTAACGCCGGCAAGCGAATTTCATATTTTCCCTTCTCCAACCGAATTTCATGTTTTCCTATTCATTTGCAGATCACCTCTTTTTAGATCTAGCTTCAAAGTTGGCAACCTCCCCCAGCCCCACTCCTTACACTATGTAACGAATTAGGGTTCTAATAATTTTGGGGATGACCGTTGGAAGTTACCGTTGGAGTATTACGCCGTCGTTTAGTATTAGTAAGCGTATCAATAAGTAAAGCGAGCATGGAGACAGCGTTTTCTCTTTTAATGGAGCGGCGTCGTTTCATGTGTTGCGTAGGAATCTTTTCTGTTATGTATTACGGTGTCGTTTCTTAGAGAGAGAGTTGGCCGTTGCTTACCACGTGCTCTCTCTCTCTCCTTATGTAGGCGTGATACGCCATTGTTGAGGATTATGAAAAATTGCTGAGCATTATGCTTTTCTCTCTCTACCAATTCTAAATTTCTTTCTCATCTCATACTCTATTTCTCTAAATTCTTTTCTCATCCAATCTATCGCCCTAATTCACAAATTGGAAAGCTGTTTCCATTTTTGAATTAATTAATTCTGGTTAATTCATTGCTTGGGTCATAACAACTTGGTATCAAAGCATTCGTATCCACAGACGAAATGGTGAATACTCGAACTGAAGCCATGGAAGCTAGCATCCGAGCTCTAGAAGAGAGATTTATTGGAATCGAAGGTGTGACTACAGAGCTGAAGGAGAACGTGACAGTGATGGCCAAGGGTATAGAAGATTTGACGCGGTTGATGATGGAGATGAAGGCTAGTAATGGCAAGGAGAAGGTAGACGAAGCTGGTAGAGGGTTGGTGGCCTCTAGTGGGTCGGGATCAGTGCTAGGAGCAGCACCTGGTGGAAGTAAGGAGATTCCAACCACGGAGCAAAACAAACAAGGTAAGGTGGGTATTGAAACCATCCATATTGATGATTCAAGTGATGCTATTAAGGGTGCTAATTATGGTCATATGGCTAGATCTGATAAGGGGGTGAATGAGAACTATAAAAAACACCTTAAATTGGAGTTTCCAAAGTTCTCTGGAATTGATCATCGTGGGTGGATTGGTAAGTGTGACAAATTTTTCAAATATAGAGAGATTCCTTTGTGTGATAGAGTTTAGCTAGCCACGATGCATTTTGAAGGGAGTGCTGAGTTTTGGTATCAAAACTTTTGTGAGGAGATTGATGGGATTGCATGGGATGAATTTGTAGAGAAGCTGGCTAATAGATTTGGTCAACAAGCTTACCAAAATATTGAAGGAGAATTTGCTAATCTGCAGCAGGTCAGCTCAGTGAGCGAGTACCAGGAGAAATTTGAAGAGCTGAGGTCATTCATGAAGGAGGAGAATAGTGGTCTTAGTGAGAGGTTCTATGTGAAAAACTTCATCAAAGGACTCAAGGAAGAGATTAGATTTCGAGTACAATCTCAGTTCCCTCCTACCTTATCTCATGCTATTAATCTAGCAAGAATTGAAGAGTCCCATTGGGATGTGTCAATAAGGAAGCTAAGAGCAGCAACTTATAAGCCTAACACCACTCCTGTCCATTCGTATAGTCCCACACCAAGATCTAACACACCAAATTCCCCATACCCTCCCAAAACAATTACCAGCAACAACAAATATTCTACCTATTCCTCCCCATCCATTAACCAGAAACCAGATACATTACCAAATACCAAAAGTACCATCCCAATTAAACACTTGACACAAGCAGAAATGCAAGCCAGGAGAGAGAAAGGGCTATGCTATAACTGTGATGAAGTTTACAAATATGGTCATAAATGCAAGAACAAGCAGATTTTCATGCTGGGAGTGGAAGGTGGGGAAGATGAAGAGGAATGGCATGACACTTTAGAGAACCCTGTTGATGAGATGGAAAAAGAGGTGATACCTGAGGAAGATGTGAGTATATCAGCTCATGCTCTAGCTGGTAGTAACCATTTGCAAACCCTCAAACTCAGTGGTAAAGTAGGGAACAAAAACTTTACAATCCTCATTGATAGTGGAAGTACCCACAATTTTTTGGATTCCAAGACTGCAGAGTGGTTAGGGTGTCCCATTGTACCCACTCATGAAGTACCTGTAACAGTGGCAGATGGGAGCAAAATACATAGCCAAGGAGAATGCAAAGGTTTTACTTGGTCTTTACAGGGCATTGAATTCAAAAGTGATATGAAAATCATCAAGCTAGGAGGATGTGATGCAGTATTGGGGATTCAATGGCTCAAGATATTGGGGCCTATCACTTTTGATTTTGCTGAGATGTCTATGGGTTTTACATGGAAAGGAAAGCAATGCAAATTAAAGGGAGGGCAAGATGTGGTGATGCTTAAGTTCATGAATGCTCCTACTGCTACTAAGATGATGAAGAATTTACCCTGTGGAGCCATTGTCCAACTATACTCCCTTACCTCAGTAGAGAATGAGGAACTGGTTGATCCAAAAATAGTGGCATTGTTGGATGAATTTACTGATGTGTTTGCAGAGCCTACAGGACTACCACCTGTGAGAGGATTTGATCACTCTATTCCTCTTAAACCTGGGAGTCAACCAGTTAATAATAGACCCTATAGATGCCCCTACTTTCAGAAGAATGAAATTGAGAAGATAATCAAAGAATTGCTGGAGAGTGGAGTTATTCGACCTAGCACAAGTCCATTTGCTTCACCTGTGATTTTGGTTAAGAAGAAAGATGGAACATGGCGCATGTGTATTGATTATAGGGGGTTAAATCAAATGACTGTGAAGGACAAGTTTCCCATTCCTATCATTGATGAGCTATTAGATGAGCTACAAGGGTCGAGGTTGTTCACAAAATTGGATCTAAGGTCAGGCTACCATCAAATAAGGATGAAGGAGGAGGACATTATGAAGACTGCCTTCAGAACTCATCATGGCCATTATGAGTTCAAAGTAATGCCATTTGGACTTACTAATGCACCTGCTACTTTCCAAGCACTTATGAACTCTGTGTTTGAAGATTATTTGAGGAAATTTATGTTGGTCTTCTTTGATGACATATTGATATACAGCCCAACCCTAGAGTTACACATTACTCACCTCAGGTTAGCTTTGGAAAGAATCAGAGAACATCAACTTTTTATTAAGAAAAGTAAATGTTCTTTTGGGAGTCACAAGGTGGAGTATTTGGGGCATATAGTCACAGAAAAGGGTGTAGCCACTGACCCTTCCAAGATCGAAAGTATGATTGGTTGGCCTACTCCTACTAGTGTCAAAGGGCTGAGAGGATTCCTTGGTCTGACTGGTTACTACAGAAGGTTTATCAAGAATTATGGCCTCATCAGCAAGCCTTTAACTGCCTTGTTACAAAAGAATGCTTTTGGGTGGAATTCAGAGGCTGAGGCATCATTTCAGGCCTTGAAAGAAGCAATGACCAAAGCCCCAGTGCTAGCTATGCCAAACTTCTCAAAAACTTTCGTTGTCGAAACTGATGCTTGTGCTAAGGGATTGGGTGCTGTTTTGATGCAAGAAGGGAGACCCATAGCATTTGTTAGCAAGGCTTTAAGCCCAAGACACTTGGGACTGTCGACTTATGAAAAAGAGTTTCTAGCAATTCTATTGGCAGTTGAGAAGTGGAGATACTACTTGTGTGGACAGAAATTTCAGATTAAGACTGACCACCAAAGTTTGAAGTACCTTATGGATCAAAGGGTGACTGGAGGATTACAACAAAAATGGGTTTCGAAGTTACTGGAGTATGACTATACAATCACTTATAAGAAGGGAGTGGAGAATAGGGTTGCTGATGCTCTTTCTAGAATACATGAAGGGATTGAAGGAGGTGACTGTCAAGCCATCACAATTGTGCAACCTCAGTGGGTACAAGAAGTCATAGAAAGCTGGGAAGGGGACCAAGAGGTACAAAGAATTTTGGAAGGTGTATTAACAAATAATGAAGAGTTTTCAGATTTCACATTAAGTAATGGACTGCTAAGACATCAAGGGAAATTAGTGATTGGTAGTAAAGGGGATCTAAGGGAGAGGATTGTGAAGGAATTGCACCAAACTCCTTTGGGAGGACATTCGGGCATACAGGGAACAACAAAAAGAATTGCTCAAATTTTCTATTGGCCAAGCATGAAGAAGTTTGTACAAGAAGTGATCAGTCCTTGTGATGTTTGCCAACAAGTGAAGACTGAAAACACCCATCCAGCTGGGCTTTTACAACCCCTCCCCATTCCATCTAAACCATGGACTGACATAGCCATGGATTTTATAGAAGGGTTGCCCATTTTATGCAGTGCTGTGGATTCTATACTAGTGGTGGTAGATCGACTTACCAAGTATGCCCATTTTATCCCTCTCAAGCATCCTTACACAGCTTTTACAGTGGCAAAGCAATTTTTTGACAACATATACAGGTTACATGGGCTGCCTGTCACTATAACCTCGGATAGGGACAAGATTTTCTTGAGCCAATTTTGGCAATCTCTTTTCTCTCTCCTAGGCACTACCCTAAATCTGAGCACTGCTTATCATCCCCAAACGGATGGACAGACTGAGAGGTTGAATAGGTGTTTAGAGCAGTTTTTGAGAGCCACCACAAGTGCTAAGCCTAAGCTATGGGCAAATTGGATCACATTGGCTGAATGGTGGTACAATTCCAATTTTCACACAGCCCTAAAGATGACACCTTTCGAAGCATTGTATGGTTACCCACCTCCACAAGCTACGTTTAGTCATGAACAATATTGCAAGTTGGATGCAGTCACAGATTTCATGAAGGAAAGGGAGAAACAACTCAAAGCAATGAGGGAGGTGTTGGTTGAAGCACAAAACAAGATGAAACAGTATGCAGATAGAAATCGCAAAGAAAGGAGTTTTAAGGAGGGTGATTGGGTGTACCTGAAGCTGCAACCATATAGGCAAACATCCTTGGCACTCAGAAAGAACTTCAAGCTATCTCCAAAATATTTTGGGCCATTTCAAGTGGAAGCTAAGGTGGGAACTGTCGCGTATAAACTCAGATTACCATCCTCATCCAAGATACACCCTGTTTTCCATGTATCACTGCTTAAACCCAAGTTGGGAGACAATATAGTTCCAAACCCTTCCTTACCTTATGTGGGAGATGATGGTCAATTTTTGGTGGAACCCATTGCTATTGTGGACAGGCGCTTGGTCAAGAAAGGTAATAGCCCAGCAACACAGGTGTTGGTTCAGTGGTCAAATGCATTTCCTGAAGATGCGACTTGGGAGGATTGGTCGACCATTGCTGCGAATTTTCCAAATTTTAATCCTTGAGACAAGGATTTTTCGAAGGAGGATGGAGTGTAACGAATTAGGGTTCTAATAATTTTGGGGATGACCGTTGGAAGTTACCGTTGGAGTATTACGCCGTCGTTTAGTATTAGTAAGCGTATCAATAAGTAAAGCGAGCATGGAGACAGCGTTTTCTCTTTTAATGGAGCGGCGTCGTTTCATGTGTTGCGTAGGAATCTTTTCTGTTATGTATTACGGTGTCGTTTCTTAGAGAGAGAGTTGGCCGTTGCTTACCACGTGCTCTCTCTCTCCTTATGTAGGCGTGATACGCCATTGTTGAGGATTATGAAAAATTGCTGAGCATTATGCTTTTCTCTCTCTACCAATTCTAAATTTCTTTCTCATCTCATACTCTATTTCTCTAAATTCTTTTCTCATCCAATCTATCGCCCTAATTCACAAATTGGAAAGCTGTTTCCATTTTTGAATTAATTAATTCTGGTTAATTCATTGCTCGGGTCATAACACACTATTCCCTCTCTAGAGCCGAAACGCCTGTAACGCCCCCAATCGCAATAACGAAAATTTCAAATAAAAGAGACGTTACTCAAAAGATTAATCCATAATAAACTTCAATTTCTCAACATTCAAAACCAATGTCTCAAATTAAATAATAATCAAATCCATTTGCCACCTAAAAGTCCGAGGCATTTATTACAACTTCAAGTAGTACTCAATAGATAGCATAAACTAAAATACTAATTTTATTCTAAGCTTTTCCCAGTGACACTCCAACGGGTAGCCTCCTCCCTACTTGTTACCTGGAAGGAAAAGAATTAAATAAAGGATGAGCGAACTAAGCTCAGTAAGGTCCTACGCCACCCCTTCGGTTTCTAAGAAGGGGTGACCTCTAGGAAGTATCAATGAACAGTTATCGTAAACGAAACGGACTACTAAAGTCAAATAATACTTCAATGTACATACGAACTATGCCACAATCAATGTTTGATATTCAATGTTATCAATATAATCACATGGATGTCACTATAATTCAAATGTCCCAATAAGGGAATTCAATGTGTCAATATTTCAATATTTGGTATATCCAGATAACCTAACCACAATTCTTAGAGGTGTCAATGTCAATAGTAAGACCACATAGGCATGTCATGATTTATCCCTCATGACCGGGTGTCAATAATGTCATTTATACCCATGATCGGGTGTCGATTATGTCATTTATACCCATGACGAGGTGTCAATATAGTGACCATTACATATATTATTGAAAGATGTGACTCAATTGACCAATAACTAAATGTCAATGAATTTTGGAATAAAATCAAGGACGTAAGCATATGAACGAGGGTCAATAATTCACCGGCCATAACGGTATAATATATTTACTTGATGGATAGGAGGATCAAAAGAAGTCATCAAATAAAAAGGAACTAAGGAAACGTATTCCCTTACCTTATCGTAGTTAGCTAGCACTGGAAATGATTGCTCTTAATATCGATTCCCAAAATCTAATAACAATAAAATATAATAATTGCTAGTCAGGATTCAATTATTTCAACTTAAAGCATTAAAGTAAATAATGTTGACCCCTTCTAAAAAATGTATGCTATAAGTTTCAATACCCCATTTATAACTATTGCTAATGACAATCCATGAACTGATTCTATTATCTGATTTCTATTAATATCCGATGAACAATTTACCAATCATGTTAATGTTAAATAGCTCCTATCCTTATTAATGGATTTCTCCTTCTTTTTCCTCCTCTAACCACTCAAATCACAAGACCCAATCAAAAGTCAATTTACTTTCTCAATGCACATACATACACATACATGTCATAATCATTCTCTCACAACATATATCCATAGTCTGATTCTTTCTCTATCTCTTTTTCTTTTCTTTTCTTTCTTTTCTTTTTCTCTGATCAGTTTCTCTCTCTCTCTCCTCACACCTCCCCTTTTCTCTCTCTCACTTCCGTCCCCTCTCTCTACTTTCTTTTCTTTCTCTACTGACCTCTCCCACTCTCTTCTGTCCTTTCTTCTCTCCCTTTCCCATTTCTTTCTCAATTCTGTCTCTCTCTTTTCACACATTAGCAGAGAAAGGACCAGTTTTTTTTTACTCCTTTCAGTCAATTTATAACCATAGCAGCAGTCCAAACAATTAACAGTAACATAGTACTACAATATAGGACAAGCATTCTTACCTTTTCTAGCTTTCCCTTGTTCTTCTTCTCCCAGCTCCTAGCGCCGTCCACACCCGCACAGCTTCTCTCTCTCAATTTCAATTGATCAGTTGCAGACCTAAGCCGGAAGAAGCTAATTGTTTTATACTTAAGTTAATGATTAGTGTTGGCTCTCTAAATTTCGAGGTTGGCTCTCTAATTTCCAAAATCCAACTGTTACATTAATTAATTAATACTTTATTTATTTATTTATTTATTTAATTTTTTTCTATTATAATATATCAAAAATACCCATATATTACAACGCCGACCTTCCTCTTCCTCTCTCTCCCCGAAATCGCCCCTTCCCTTCATTCTCTATATTGTTACTGATCTAGAGTTTTCTTTATTTGAATCGTCGTGTGTGTTGTTGGGGATTCATCACAATCCTGCTAAACAATTCACAAGATAGTACAGAACACATGCATACAATAGAAAATAAGAACACACGATCAAAGCAATAAAATAAATACATGAATTGTTTACCCGGTTCGCCAATATAATTGATTATGTTTGGGACACTATCAAGAGAAAAATTTGCGTTATAATATGTCAAATATGAGATATAACAAGTTTTGGGGCGGAACATTGATTATATATGCTCCCCCGATTAATCCCTAACACTAGACAGGCGAGGAAATATAGAATAGAAAAGCTGTAGAATCAACTTATGCGCTCACATAATGTGGGCGCTAGGGCTGTACAAAAATTCGTGGAACCGGACTGGACCAGTCCAGTAAAAATCGGACCGAACCAATAGTATTGGTCCGGTCCTGGTTTCAAATTCTTATGGAACCGATTATTTGGTCTGGTCTTGGTTTTGAAAAAAATATACACGGTCCTGGGCAGGAACCGGATCGATTATAATATATATATATATATATATATATATATATATATATATATATATATATATATATATATATATTTATATTGTTAGGACCTAACTTTGATCAATGTCATAGTTAGTTGGTTTTGATAAAGGAATATATAAAACAGGGTTTATATCAAAAGATGAAATCTGTCAGTCATGGTCCTTCACTCTGACAGCTAAGACCATGACGGACCAAATCAACGTTCATATTCATCTTGTTACTCAATAGTTCCGCAACTCAAAATAGCTAAGAACAATGAGTTAATTACATGTTGACATTATACAAATCAAATACATGTCTTAACTAATGATCTAAGCCACAGTATAAACTGACAGGCTAAGGCTTCCGTTTATCTGACAGCTGTGAGTCTGACAGTTATGATTCTGCTTTATACATTGGTTACAATCAATCAATTACATGAATCATATTCCTTCTCTAAGCTATCAAGATCATCAAGTGTATCTCAATCCTTATTAAAGATCAACTCTGATAGCTAAGCCTTGTTATGATCTGACAGCTATGGCTTCAGTCCTTCTGACAGCCATTACTCTGTCTCATACTTTGCTGCCTCAATCTCAACCAAGATGGATCCTGTATCTTCACAGCTATCAAGTTCACCTTTGAAGACCATTGAAGACCTTCTGGAAGCCTACAGCTCAAACCAGCTCATGAAGACCTGCAAGTGGACAAGTGGGGCAAAGACCAGTCAAAGACTCATTAATGGAGCTGCAACAGCCATATTATAACGGCTACATTGAAGGCTATAAATAGAAGAGTTCAGCCTCTGCACAAACACACCTTGAAAAACACTCTTTTTCACAATCCAAAAACCTTTCCCTTACACCTTTACACACCTCCTGTAATCCAAACCTTACACACCAATCCCTACCCTTCAAACACTGTTCCAAACCAAAAAAACCTTCAGCCTTAAACCCCTGTTTCAACAACAACAACCCTAGTGTGTTAATTCACAAATACCAAATCTTGAGACTGTACATCAAGTTGAAAAAGCACTTAAGACTGTACTTTAAGTGTATGTTTGTAAACACCTAAGACTGTACTTTAGGTATATAAATATTTTGTAAACACTCAAGACTGTACTTTGAGTGTATTAGTTGTTTTGTAAAATCTTGAGACTGTACTTCAAGTTGTAAAAGCACTTAAGACTGTACTTTAAGTGTATCCCTAGTTGACTGTACTAATTAGGAAGAGGAAGTTCAAGGAACTTGCCTGATCAATCATTTGTAATTCTTGTCGATTAAGATTATAATAAAATTGATCTCACTTGTCAAGTTGACAGTGAGGGTGGATGTAGGAGGAGTGAACTCTGAACCACTTTAAATTCTCTGTGTTATTATTTTCTGCAAACACATTCACACACTTGCATTATTTCATTGTGTTCTTTGTCCCATCATTATTTCAAGCCTTACTTATTCCGCTGCACAACTCAACAAATATCTGACAGCTAAGTCAAACCATAGCTGTCTGATCATTTGCATATTAAATAAGGGTCTTTCAATTGGTATCAGAGCTTGTCTTCACATTCAAAAGTCTAACAACTTGTGAAGGATCCTCTTCAAACCCACCATGCCTCAACCAAGGAGAAATAATGAGAAAGACATCCCACACATTGACGACTGTGGATCTTTTGAGATCTATGCATCAAAAATAAAAACATACGTTGATGCAAACAGTATATGGAACTGGTATGTTCTAAATAATGAAGTGTCCTACCCAACTCAAATAGATACCAATGGAGGATCTAGTACGATGAAATCTCCAGAAGCATGGTCTGAATCTGAAAAGCAATTAATCAGTGCAAATTTAAAAGTCAAAAACATTCTTCAAAAGAGTGTAAATGACTCACTAGCACAAGAAATTGCTAAGGAACCAAATGCCAGATCAGCATGGGCTCTCATTCAAACTAAGTTCACTAAACACACCAGTGTCAGGACGCAAAATTTGTATAACTTACTTAGGCAATTAGACAACTTCAAGTTCTATCCTGGAGAAAAAGTGAGTATTGCTCAACCAAGGTTTGAAAACCTTGTTAGATCTATTGCTGACCATGGAAAAACCTTTGAATAGCAAGATCTCTGCCTCAAGATATATTCCAATCTTCCACAAGAATATGAAAAGGTAGCATTACCTATCGTAGAAGGATCTCGAATGGAGCACAATGACAGCTTGAACAAAGATTTTTGGAAAGCTTGAAGCTTATGAACTGGAAGGTATGATAAAAATTCAACCAGCTTCCTACCATTTCACAAACTTTATCTTTAACCGCTCAAGAAACCGCCCACAAACCAATCACTCACCAAGACATTGAGACCATTGTCAACAATGCCCTTCAAAAGATAAACATCACTCCAAACCCGTCGCAAACAGATCTCTCAAGAAGACATTCCAAGTCTTATATCCACGGCCGTCGAAATGCCATGAAATTTCAAAAGAAATCTTTTGACAAAAAGTACAATCCTTCCACATCTAATGCTCAACAAGACAGCTACAAGAAGATAGTTGATTGCTTTAACTGTGGAAAGCAAGGACATTACTCATCTGATTGTCCTGAACCAAGGAAACCTAGGGACAATCAGACAGCTAAGAAATTGACCTACTCAAAAGAAATCATTCACAGTTCCAGGTGCAATCGTTTCAACAAGCCTCCAAAAATAAAAATGACAAAAACTAGGAGCAAGTTATGATAGCTGATTCATCAAAATTCAGTGATGAAGAATATGAGTCCAGTGATGACTCTGACAATGAAGGAGAGGAGGCCATGCTATGCTTTATAGCTGAAGATGAGGAAGAGTCAGACAATGAGGAAGAAATGGAAGCACTTACTGCTGCGGAAGAACTAAAAGAGGTACATGATTTTAACTCTTTAAATATTGATGGTTTCAAACAATTAGTTTGCACTCTTTTAATTCAAACCAAGAAATAAAAAACTAGCTTTACTTCACTGGTCAATGAGAACCTTTCCCAATCCTCAACCATAGACACCCTCACAAAAACCAATTCTGAGCTTGAGAAAACCTGTCAAGGGCTAAGAGAACAATGCTTCATGCTTGAAAAACAAAACATGGATCTGACAGCTGAGACATCCAGTACTCAAGAAAACTGTCAAAAACTCATAAATCTTGAAAAAGAGAATGATGCTCTTAAAAAGAAAATAGATTCATGGAACAAGTCAGGCAAAGCATTATCCCTTTTCACCTACAACCAAAGACATCCTAGTGACAAAACAGGGATTGGTGCTGACAATCCTACGCTAAAGATGTACACTCCTCCCACCGGTGAAAGGGCCATTGAAAAAATGTTTCTAGAAAGCCTAAGCTCTGGCAGCTATCAAGCTCAAACCTATCCTGTTCAAACCAAGGGAAAATCAAAGGAAATCTTGTTTGGTCCTAGTCATTCAAAGGAAGGACCAAGTAAAATTCAAGGAAGCAAGTATATTTGGGTTCAAAAAGGGTCCAACATACAGGAAGAAATTAAGCTGCAAAAATGTGCTAGTCAGTCAAGACCTGACAGACAGCCAAGGCCTGACAGACAGCCAAAATCTTCCAAACAACAAAGAACTCCAAGGCAACAAAGATTCTATAACAAACATAGATACACCAAACCACAAAAACCTCAATGGCAATACTCAAATGGAAGAAGTCATGCAAATCAAGATGACTCCCCCAGATCATCCTATCCAAATACCTTTCAGTTTCAACCCCAATATAACAACCCAAACCACTTCTTCAATCCATCCCAATCCACTGTCCTTACACCTTACATGATGCAAATCATGTCATATTACAATACCCTAAACCAGTTCTTCAGAAAAAGATCAATGAACAAAGCTAGGGTACCAAAGAAAAACTAATCCTTTGGACCCAAAAGAATAAAAAGGGTACCATAAATTTTACTTTTTGTTTTGCAGGTACCCAGGAAAGGACTCTGGTATTTAGATAGTGGTTGTAGTAGACATATGACCTTCAATAAAGACTGGTTGCAACAATATATCCCTAAAAATGGTCCAAATGTAACCTTTGGTGACAATTCCCAAGCTAAGGTCAAAGGATCAGGAAATCTTATTACTAAAGATATCATTTTTACAAATGTGTCTTATGTAGAGGGTCTCAAACACAATTTGATTAGCATAAGTCAAATTTGTGATAAGGGATATCATGTTGTTTGCACTAAGGATCAATGTACTGTTAAAAACAAAAGCAATGTAGAGATTGTGGAATCCTCAAATGCTCACTGCCTTCTATCTTTTAGTCAATCTGATATGTCATGGCTATGGCACAAAAGATTGGCTCACCTTAACCATAAAACCATCTCCAAGCTTGCAATTTCAAATCTAGTCAGAGGCCTTCCAAAGATCCCATTCAAGAAGGACAAACATTGCAAAGCATGCCAATGTGGGAAGCAAAAGAGATCTTCATATTCAAGCCCAAGACCAGATTGGACACCTCAAGACCTATTGAACTACTTCATATGGATCTTTTTGGACCCATAAGAACTAGATCTTTAGGAGGAAAAAGATACTCCCTAGTTGTGGTTGATGACTACACAAGATTCACTTGGATCATTCTTCTTGAATCCAAAAGTGACACCCATAGCTGTCTAACAAAACTGTTCAATAAAATTCAAAATCAAAAAGGGACATCCATCATCAAGATCAGATCTGATCATGGAAAGGAATTTGAGAACACAGGAGTAGAAGAATATTGTGACTGCAAAGGTATTGATCATAATTTTTTAGCCCCAAGAACACCCCAACAAAATGGTGTTGCTGAAAGGAAAAACAGACAATTTGTGAGGCAGCAAGAACAATGCTGTCAGAACACAATCTCCCAAAGTATTTTTGGGGTGAAGCTGTCACTACTGCTGTGTATGTTCAAAACAAGACACTAATCAACAAATTCCATAAGAAGACTCCATACGAATTATGGAATGATAAAGTTCCTACCATTTTCTACTTTCACAGTTTTGGAAGCAGATGCTTCATTCACAATAATGGCAAGAACAATTTGGACAAATTTGACTCCAAAAGTGATGAAGGAATCTTTCTTGGGTATTCTAATACAAGCAAAGCTTATAGAGTTTACAACAAAAGAAGACTTGTAGTGGAAGAATCAATTCATGTTGACTTTGATTAAAGCAATGATCAAAGTGTGACTGAATTGTGTGATTTTGATGAAGTTTTAGGAAACTCGGATAATCTCCCTGAAGCATCTCCTATTCTTGATTCAACTGTACTCCATCATGAACAAGATTCATCAAATCTTCCATACATGGTACCAAGAAATTCATCTAACAAATATCCTCGTGCTGCATACCATCATCTCTCCGATACCTACGAACCATTTCATTCTCATCATCAACCAATCCAGCCAACCAAGTCAATAGCAAACATTCCCACAATCAATCCAATTGATGAGGAAGAAAATACTCAATTAAATGGTCATCCCTCGACCGACATCTCTCAAAATTCTTCCTTAGCCGACACCAACTCTTAGCCGACACCATCCAAATTCTTCAAGTAATCCATCTACTAGCCACCTTCCATCCCCATCCAATAATCCTCTTTCTCCTCCCAAAACCAATGCTAAATCCACCATTACTCACATCCTTCCACCCAATAAAGATTTTTTCATCATCCTTCAAATTGACAAAACACCGCTTCCAGACAACATTCCTTTTATCATGAGTGCATTCATATCCCAATTGGAACCAAAGAAAATAAATGAAGCACTCCAAGATGCCGATCGGATAGAAGCTATGGAAGAAGAATTAGAACAATTTGAAAGGAACAAAGTATGGCAACTTGTTCCTAAACCAAGAAATCAAACCTCGTTATTGGAACAAGGTGGGTTTTCGAAATAAAATGAATGAGGAAGGGACTGTCATCAGAAACAAAGCCAGATTGGTAGCTCAAGGGTACAGGCAAGAAGAAGGCATTGATTATGATGAAACATTTGCCCCTGTTGCCAGACTGGAAGCTATCAGACTATTCCTTGCTTTTGCATCATTCAAAAAGATGAAAGTCTATCAAATGGATGTCAAAAGTGCTTTTCTTAATGGAATATTAAAAGAAAAGGTCTATGTCTCACAACCCCCTGGCTTTGAGCACCCTAAGTTCCCTGACCATGTATTTAAGCTTGATAAAGTTCTATATGGACTCAAGCAAGCACCAAGGGCATGGTATGAAACCCTATCAAAATTCTTACTTGGCAAAGGATTTACCAAAGGCCATATTGATAATGCCCTGTTTATCAAGAAATATGGTGAAGATACCTTGCTCATTCAAGTCTATGTTGATGACATAATTTTTGGATCTTCAAATGAGTCACTCTGCCTAGAATTTGGAAAAACCATGCAAGAACAATTTGAAATGAGCATGATTGGTGAGCTCACATTCTTCTTGGGACTTTAGGTGAAACAGTCCAGCGCAGGCACATTCATAAATCAGGCTAAATATACAAGAGACATGATCAAGAAATTTGACATGCAAAATGCCTCTCCTGCAAAAATTCCTCTCTCAACCTCCACCAAACTTCATGCTGACATTGATGGCCCAAGTGTTAATCAAACACTCTATAGAAGTTACATTGGATCCCTACTATATGTAATCGCATCTAGGCCGTATATCATGTTCATGTGTGCCTTTGTGCAAGATTTCAAGCAAATCCAAAAGAATCACATATGGCACTGTCAAAAGGATTCTTAGGTATCTAAAGGGAACTCCAGCATTATGGATTATGGTATCCATGTGAAGCTCCTTTATTCCTAATTGGATTCACAGATTCGACTATGCCGGATGCAATTTGGATAGAAAATCCACAAGTGGTAGCCGTCGCTCGGGTTCAAGAATAATTTCTTGGTCCAAGAAGAAACAAACCTCGCTGTTACTTCTACGCAGAAGCCGAATATGTGGCCGCAGGACATTGTTGTTCTCAAATTTTATATCTCAAAAGTCAACTTCAAGACTTTGGAATTTTTGTAGACAATGTTCCTATTCGTGTGACAACTCAAGCACCATCGCAATGACCGAGAATCCTGCTCAAAGCATTCAAAAACTAAACACATTGAAGTCGACACCACTTTATTAGAGACCATGTTGAAAAAGGTCATATATGTCTTAATAAAGTTGGAACAGAGGACAATGCTGCTGATATTCTTACAAAAGCAATGGATGAAAAGAGATTTGAGCTTTTAAGAGCTATGCTTGGAATGATAAACTTGCCAAAATAAAAAGTTTTTTTTTTCATTAATAAAAGGGGGCATACAGATAGAGCAATGTTGTCACAAGTGAAGCCTCGATGCCTATCCCCTCAAAATATTCCCGATAGCCATCTACCGACAGCCTATCTATGCAAAAGACAAGGAAAAAAAAAAACATACATAAAACAACCCACGAAATCTCTCTCTCACCTCCGCATCCACACACAAAAACTCCCTTAAACACAAACAAACATCCAGATCCAACTCCTCTTCAAATCTTCACACCTCACTGCCGACATTCCTAGGAAATGTCACCGTCTCTCCGCATCCACCACCCGCACTCATTCCTCCACATCCGGCCTCCCGAGTAGACCGCAAGGTCTCGATGATACCTTTGCAACCATACCGGATGCCTCTCAAGAAAGGGATCAATTGAAGTAATCCGAATACCGAAGAGAAGGACTAGCTCTTCTTGGCCACCATTCTTCTACAAAGATCATAAGGTTGAAGCAAACCTTCCAAAGTGGTGTCACAAAGCCGAAATCTCCGTAATAAAAACCATTTCCAACTCTAGACTCATCTCTCTCCACAACCGGAACTCGACAGGCTAAAACAACCTATAAACCGGTTGAAAAGATGTGATATAGTTGAGGAAGGAGATACATGTACTCCAAAGAAAGTTATCACCTCTACCCTCCAACAAACCAACCCCAGTGAGAAAGTGAATCCCCGCTCACATGTGTACCGCCTCTCAGCTCAACCTTTGCTTGATAGCTAAGCCCCTCTCAATAGCTGTCTGAGCCCTATCCTGCCCAACCAATTCTCCTAGTGTATAAACCCTCTCTGCCTTACCTTTTCCCTTGCTAGACTCACCCTGATCAACCCTAATATTTTTCCCAAAAAGCCTTATCCCTTCTCCCTCTCTACTATCAACCTTCTCTCCGATGCCTATCTCTTCGTACCATAATCCTGCTCTACTCTCACCCTCTTATTTTTCCCTTTGTTACTCACCACCTTTGAACTTTCAATCACATTGAAAGATACTCTTTCTCTCTCCCTTTCATCTCCCTCCAAATCATCCTCATGACTTTTCCCAAAAACCAGTTGTTTGGCTGTTTGAGCCATTTTTATGGGATTGAACTTTGAAGAAAATCTACCCATCTCGTGTTTATAAAACAAACCGAATGAGTTTCATCAAAAATTGTCATTGTTTTATAGGCAAATTTATCCATAGCTATCTCGCATACCATCATCATTCAACTTAGACTTAACTCGTCAAAGTTTTTATATTCTCTCGACGCCTAGGTTAAAGCAATTTTTTTTTGGTGATTTGATCGTGTTAATTGCTCACAAATATCACTTCCTTAGCCTTCTCTTTCTCTGCAAAATTCTTGAAAAAGGGAATGTTCTTCCCAAGTTTTGTGGGAGTTAATGGTCTCAACGTGGGGAAGGGCAAAAATAACTGTTCATATGAACAGTTACTAAACTTTGAAACCCCCAATGCTCATTAAAATCCACTCTCCACTCATTATTTTCTCTCTCTCTTTTTTAAAACCAAAACACCTGTTTCATTAACTCTCTGTTTGTAATCCGTCTCTTTCCCTCACTAATCCACCATCAAATTTCTTCAACCCTAATTCATTTAACCATCCATGGCAGAATCAAAAGCAAATTACCCAGACGCTCATAGCTACTTCATTAAACCTAGCTTTTATGATTCTGAAGTTGGGGCACTCATCAAAGAATTACTTGAGGTCAATGAACTGCTTGATTTCATGGGAGCCAGACCACCAATTTATGAAGAATTATGCAGGGAGATTTACCTTGTGGGAAGGAGAAACAAGGAAGACAACTCAATAACTGCCACCATTGACAATGCTGAGATAACTATTACTCAGGAATTGGTCAGTGAGGTCTATGGAATTCCAAACAAATCAGATGATGTGAAGAACATTTGGGATAGAGGGTTAGAAAGATTGAAGACTGTGTATGAAAAATTCTTTGGTGTTAAAGTCCCTGACTTCAAGAATGTACAGGACAAGGCAATGGTTAAAGACAAAACTGATATCTTCAAGTCAACCCTTATGGATGTGGTCAACAAGGCCATTGATGGAAAGCAATCTTCATTTGACCAAATGGGAGCAAATGAATGGAAACAGATGCTAAGCCTGATGACTAAAGACACAAACTGGTGCACAGTTCTACTCCACAACTTCCAGCTTGCATCTTCAACTTCTTCACTAAAATTCAAGAAACAAGGTGGAAAAATGAATAACTTTAGATTCATGAGTGGAATACTAGAAGTCCTGATTCCCAAGCTCAATCCTCCACTAGACAAGAAATGGGTGAAGACTGTAAAGCTGTCAGAGACAAAGTGCTTCAATGACAGAACATTTGTATTAAAACAAAAGAAAGGAGCAGTAGTGAGATGTGCAGATGATGTGAGCACTAGAAGTTTTAATGAAGCACTAGAAAAGGTGCAGGAAGAAACAAGAAAGAAGACTGAACATTGGAAGGACTTGATAGCATTGTCTACAAGTGTTAATGATGTTGTTTACCGGAGAAGAAAGAGGGGTGTAAAATCAAATGTTAAGAAGACAGGGCTGTTGAAGAGGACTGTGGTACCTCATGGTGATAAAAGCAAAAACAAGGCTGTTCAAGTGGCAGACAGTGAAAGAACCTTGTCTGACAGCCATGGAAAAGATGATGAAGAAAGGGGTGTTGTTGACAGTCATGGGGATGACACCATGGGTCAAACTGATGCTGGTGATGCTGATATAGATCCTCAAGAGCTTCAGGCAGCTATTGACCTATCCAAAATTCTGCATAAAGGCAAACAACCTCTGACAGCCATCCCTACCAGGCAGGTTATCACCAGATCCAAGGTACAATCCTCCTCATCCCTTCCCTCTAAATCTTTGCCACAGAAAAGAAAGCCAGAAAAGAAAGCACCAAAGCCCAAGAAAACCAAACTAAATACCCCTTCCCCTTCTCCAAAATCCACAACTATCAGTCCAACAGTAGACAAGTCATCCACACCTAGCTCTGATCATCAGTCAGCTATAGAAGCAATCCTCAATCTCAATGAACCATTAGAAAAGCAACCTTTAAGGGGGAACACTGATGACAATATCCCCTCTGCCCAACCTCAACAGTCAGCCAAAATTTTGAGAGCCATTGATGCTATTGAGTTGGATGGGAACCCCAATACTGAAAAAGTTGTTCTCATATTTCTTGATGAAGTTCTAAGTAAAGAAGAGACAAAGATAGCCATAGATGAACTCAGGTCTAGGTTCATGAAGAAAAATAGTGGACCAGGAGAGTCATCTAGCAATCCCAAAGTGACAACTATGGATATAGATACCCAAACCATCCCTTCTATTCCTGAAACTGAGCCTCGCAATGAACTCCGCCCCAAATGTTTAAATTGATAGGGGAATCTTGATAAGACAACCGAGGTTATACAAAGTCTTAAGAAGGTAGGAGTTGAAATTGATCCCAATGCCTCAAAGGGAGAAACAATCATGGATGCAAGTGGACTTGTATTTGATGAAACCCCGTATAATGAGGCGGCCACTTGAACTATTCTTGAACAAAAATTGAACAAAGGAGAAGTCGTGCGCCTTTAAACCTCCTAAAATCTCAATTTAGAGCCGATCTCCTCAAGCAAGGTCTTGGTCATTCCTCTGATTCAATCCCAAATTTTTCAACTCATATCTCTGCTCCTCCCAAGCCAATTTCTCCAATCCCAGAAAATGAAACTGTTGAAGCCTCCCCTCATAGTCCAATCCTAGCTGGACAGGGCCAAAATATGTCTGACAGTGAACCCATCCATGACAGTCCTGACAGTCCTCCGAGCCATTCCATTCCTCCCATTCTAAATCAAGCCTATCTTCCCAAGAAAGAACCTTGGATGCTCAGCTGTGGCATTGATTTTTCTATCCCTTCCATCAAGGCAGCAAGGACAAAGTTAGCCCATGTGACTCATATCCTAGAAATTACCAATCCTTTTACTTATCCTAAATCCTGGAAACTATCAAGAAATGGTCTGATTTTGGTGGCAAGAAACCTTGCAGGATTGGTTTTCTTTGCATATGAAGAGTGAAAAGTATCAAGGACATCATCAACCTCAAATTTTATTCACCAAATCCCATCCTTCCCAAAATTCATCACTCCCAACACACTTCTTGATTGGGAAATTCTCTTCAGTCAACTTCTCTCTCCATCACTCAATTCCTGCCTCTTTATGCCAAATGGTCTAGTCTTCACCTTGTGCATTGAGCTTGCAAAATCATTTTTTCACTCACTGTTTGAACAAAAAGTGTGCTCTTATGCTTTTGATAAGCAAAAAGGTCAAAATCTTTCTTCCAACCTTAAATCCAGGCATTGAGCCATATCTTTCACCTTCTATCTCTGTTGATCCCATAATCTTCAACTCACCCAATGACAACTCACTCTTCGTGAGATTGATCTCTAGTCCAGAGATCAAAAAGTTCAGAGAACCAATAGCTGTCAGCCAAAACAGAGCCAATATTGTTATTGATGTCTCCTCAGACTCTGACAGTGATGATGATGATGATGATCCTTCAAGCCCAGATCAGGACTCTCCCATAAAAATTCCATCTCCTACCATTACCAACCCTCCTCAGCAATCTACTCAAATTTCCCCTAAAGCTCAAGCACCAGTTCAAACTCAACCAGGTCCATCCAATGTGCCCAAGAAAAGCAAGAAAACAAAGAACAAGAAGAAGCATTTGTGGGGCACAATGAGAATAAGAAATGATCAAATTCCTCTTACAAGGGCTCAACTGAAAGCAAAGGAAGATGAGTTCTTCAAATATGATGAGAGGATGACTTGGGAATGGAACAATGAGTTCTATTACAGAGGGGTTGAGCCAGATATGAGAAGAGAGCTGGAGGAAGAAAGAAATGAGCTCATATCAGCCAGGCAAGAAAGAGAAGAGTTCTATGATCAACTGGCTAATTATTGAATTGTATTATTGTGGAACATTTTTTTTGGTGTTTGAAACAATCTATTTTGTTTGGTTCAGTATTTATGGATGTAATATGTGAACTTCTTTCATTTTGAGTTAAATCCAAGTATTTCAATCATTCAGATAACGTGTGAATGTTGAGAATCCCTGAATTATTTCTTTCACTAATATCTTTCTTATCATTAACTGTGAAGACATGTTCTAAATAGATCTTCCTTTACCAAAAAGGGAGAAATTGTTAGGACCTAACTTTGATCAATGTCATAGTTAGTTGGTTTTGATAAAGGAATATATAAAACATGGTTTATATCAAAAGATGAAATCTGTCAGTCATGGTCCTTCACTCTGACAGCTAAGACCATGACTGACCAAATCAACGTTCGTATTCATCTTGTTACTCAATAGTTCCACAACTCAAAATAGCTAAGAACAATGAGTTAATTACATGTTGACATTATACAAATCAAATACATGTCTTAACTAATGATCTAAGCCACAGTATAAACTGACAGGCTAAGGCTTCAGTTTATCTGACAGCTGTGAGTCTGACAGTTATGATTCTGCTTTATACATTGGTTACAATCAATCAATTACATGAATCATATTCCTTCTCTAATCTATCAAGATCATCAAGTGTATCTCAATCCTTATTAAAGATCAACTCTGATAGCTAAGCCTTGTTATGATCTGACAGCTATGGCTTCAGTCCTTCTGACAGCCATTACTCTGTCTCATACTTTGCTGCCTCAATCTCAACCAAGATGGATCCTGTATCTTCACAGCTATCAAGTTCACCTTTGAAGACCATTGAAGACCTTCTGGAAGCCTACATACCAAACCACTCATGAAGACCTCGCAAGTGGACAAGTGGGCAAAGACCGACCAAAGACTCATTAATGGAGCCGCAAATGTACCCATATTCCAATGGCTACATTGAAGGCTATAAATAGAAGAGTTCAGCCTCTCGCACAAACACACCTTGAAAAACACTCTTTTTCACAATCCAAAACCTTTCCCTTACACCTTTACACACCTCCCGTAATCCAAACCTTACACACCAATCCCTACCCTTCAAACACTGTTCCAAACCAAAAAACCTTCACCTTTAAACCCTGTTTCAACAACAACAACCCTAGTGTGTTGATTCACAAATACCAAATCTTTAGACTGTACATCAAGTTGAAAAAGCACTTAAGACTCGTACTTTAAGTGTATGTTTGTAAACACCTAAGATCGTACTTTAGGTATATAAATATTTTGTAAACACTAAAGACTGTACTTTGAGTGTATTAGTTGTTTTGTAAAATCTTGAGACTGTACTTCAAGTTGTAAAAGCACTTAAGACTGTACTTTAAGTGTATCCCTAGTTGAATGTACTAATTAGGAAGAGGAAGTTCAAGGAACTTGCCTGATCAATCATTTGTAATTCTTGTCGATTAAGATTATAATAAAATTGATCTCACTTGTCAAGTTGACAGTGAGGGTGGATGTAGGAGGAGTGAACTCTCAACCACTTTAAATTCTCTATGTTATTATTTTCTACAAACACATTAACACAATTGCATTATTTCATTGTGTTCATTGTCCCATCATTATTTCAAGCCTTACTTATTCCGCTGCACAACTTAACAAATATCTAACAGCTAAGTCAAACCATAGCTGTCTGATCATTTGCATATTAAACAAGGGCCTTTCATATATATATATATATATATATATATATATATATATATATATATATATATATATATATATATATATATATATATATAATACTCCATAACTTATAAGGTGCTTTAGTGAACTAGTTGAATTAGTATAGTTTTTTAGTGAACTAGTTGAATTAGTATAGTTTCTGTAATTTAGGGTTGTTTTGCATCGCATTATGATTATTTTAACTTTTAAGGGTCTTTTTCAAGGGAATTAATTGTTTGACTTGATTTTTGATTAGTTGTAGTCAATTAATTGAATTGAAGCTAGGTGTGAGATTTTGTTGTTGTTGTTTGTTTACAGATTATCAAGTTAATTTCACTATAGTTTCTGTAATTTAGGATTGATTGACAGTTGAACATTAATTTTGAACTAGTTTCTGTAATATAGATTTTTTTTTCTTTGTTATTTGGGTTGTTTGACAATAATCCACATTTAACGAAGTTTTTTTTTAAATAAATTAATTGTTGGACTCGTATGCTGACTAGTTGAAGTCATTTGATTGAACTGAATTAAAACTTGATGTGAGTTTCTTAGTTGATTGAACTGAATTGACAATAATTCACATTTAACCTTATTAATAGTTATTAGTTGAGAGGCAATAAACCTCCTGTGATGCTCGTGAGATGATGGGACCGGTCCTATAATGTGTTGCCAATAGCCAAACCAAACTAAGCAGCTCTCCACCTTTACTTGCTGAGCATGTGTGTATGCCCTGCACTGATTTGCAGCTTAAAGCAATAGCACCCAATACAAACCATCTTCATAACATGGTGACCAAATCACTGTCCGTGCCAGCAAACCTGCATGTTTTACATCAGGAAAGGGGTTGTTTAAATTTTCTAGAATCGAATAACAAGTGCTCAATTGCGGGTCCATTGATTTGGGAAATGATACGCTTTTCCCCTTTGGTAATCTCTTGATATCGCCACAAGTATCTCTGAATCTTGTTTTTGCCATAACAGATACAGAGATCATGAGAGTCGGCTGCATAAGTAGTAAATACATCATGTAATCAGACAGGATCTTAGAAAAATAACGACTATCCTGGTGCTCATGATCTTTATCCTCATCATTATTGTAAAGGATTTCAGTCGCAATGTGCCATAGAAGGAGATCCTCATCGTATTCAAGTGTTGTGGTATAATTCTGGCTGTGTAGGCCATCAAGCAATCTGTTAATGTTGCAAGTAAGATATTCACGTATGTTTAGACTCACTTGCTTTCGGTTCAAAGATCTGGTCCGGAGAGTATCAAAAATGAAACTCCTTAGCTTCTCTGTGAACGGCTCAAATGAGACAAATCTCGTCCCGTTGAGGTCTTTTGGATAGCTTTCATGTGCTGCGTAGTTTATCAAGTTGAATTGCTGGATCGATTCGGACCATCTCCGAAGTATGATTCTCTTAGGGTACAAGTACAATATAGTGCATAGGGGGGGGTAGAGATGACTTCGGTGATAAATGAGATCCGCCAGTGTCATCCTCCTAACCTGATTGGACCAGCCTTTTCTTCTTGACAAGTAGAAAATGCTTCATGATATTAGCAGTTAAGGAGTTTTTGCATTCCCTAACTATGACATTGGCCCAATATGAGGAAACAAGCATGCCGAGTGACACCAAATCGTGCACGGTGCACCATGGCCCCAATGAGCAGGATGTAGGTCACCCATATATCTATCTTGAGGATAAACTTCTTCTCTACGGATGCAGAGTATGCTGACCAGAGGAAGTTTCCGGTAGGCTGTTGGTTATGAGGCCAAGAACGAAGTTTTCAGTCCAGTCGGATGCAGAGTATGTTGACCAGATTATGAAAATCATCAATTTGCTATTTGATCTTTTTCTGAATGGGGCGAATAAGAGTAGTATTGTTTGTAGTAAGAGGCTTAAAGGAATGAAGGTTTGGAGGTTCCATGAACCCCACACTTTCTTTGCATTATTCAGGATTGAGAGTTCCATTCTTTTAATGTCTATCAGAAAACAAACTGGGAGTAGTATGAATAATATACTTTGAGGCTCCATTTGTTTTTGGGAAAATATTTTTCTCATTTTTCAGTGTTTGGTAAACACCGGAAAATGTTTTTCGGAAAATATTTCCCCACTTTTCTGAGTAAAATGACTTACGAATTTTTCCTCCGTATTTCATTTTCCGGAAAATGTTAATACCCTCGCTCACACACCTAACTTTCCACACACCCCCACATTTTCATTTTCCGGAAAATCATTTTCGGAGGTCGTTTTACGTGAAACAAACGGCTTAATCCTCCATGAGTTTTCACCTTACAAAATAATTTATGGATGACGCTGTTGCAGTGGCCCAAATCCTAATTGACATAAATGTTTTGAAAAAAAAAAAAAAAAAGAAAAATAATTGAAAAAAAAAAATAGAAAGCAGTATGAGATCCAGGGAGAAAAATGCTAGGTGATAAGAACTCGTATTTGTTATGGGAAGGAGCTCGGAAAAGGAAAGGAAAGTAAATGGGTATTTTCTTTTATTAATACCAGAGTGATTGTGCTGAACAAGATTGAGATCGATTGGAGACACTGTGTCTGAAATATCCATTTTTGTTTTTTATTAAGAAAAAAACAATAATTTATTTTGACGTGGAGGTAGTATGTGACAAGAACCTGTATTCCTTTGTCTCTTTTAAAGTCGGTCTCTCAAATTACAACAGCCAAGCCAACTACAACCTAGTTTCATTATCTATCTGATCAACCTGCCTTTGCTATTGTCATCCAAAACAAGGTTAGAAAACTTTGTTCTAGTTTCTCTAGAATTGGCAACTAATGTTTAGCTTCCATGGATCTCTCACTCCGTTTTGAGCGGGTTTTCTGCTGTTTGGCAACGGCTTGACGACATTTGCAATTGGAAGAATCCCATGATGACAATTCTAATTCACATCTTCTTCGTGATGCTTGTTTGGTGACAACAACTTATTTTTCCATTCATTTTCTTGTACCTCTTCTTGGGTAGAGTTTGGTATTACAGATGGAGGCCAGTGTATCCTCCCCACATGGACACTCTTATCTCTTGTCTTGATGATGTGCATCCCGATGAATTAGATGAAGAATTGGATACATTCCCGACTTCTAGACCTGTATCGTGAGGATGAGACTCGATCACATGAGGTCGATTGGTGGGAGGATGCAGACAGTTGTTAGAGACTTAGCAACTGAAGGAGAGAGGATTCAATCTTTGCTGGGCTGGACAGATCCTAGACTAACTACATTATTCACAATTTTCTGTTTTGCTGCAGCCATTGTTCTATATCACACACCTTTTCAGGTTGTGGCTCTTCTCACAGGTTTATATATATTGATACACCTGAGATTCCGCAGCAAGGGACCTTTTTTGCTCAATATCTTTAGAAGATTGCCCGCAAGGACTGATTATTCCTATAGGTTATGTAAATAAGACAACCTCTTCTTGGCAAAGTCGGTTGTAAGCACAGAGAGTGCAATCTTGTTATTAATATAGAGGTATTGCATTTGCTCAACGAGATCATAAGTACTCGTGACCTTATCGCCAGTGGCCTTCCCACCACCAAGGTGGGGTTTAGTCTCCTTAAGAGAAAAATCTTCATGTGGTGGTCTCTGCATTTTCTGGGTTTTTTCACAAAGTAAGCAAAAATCCAGAACAGAGTATTTCAGAACTCCAAACAAACCTCAGACTATAATCTTTCAACTTCTCAAAACAAAATAAAAACTCCAAACCCCCCTAATTAAGAAGAAACCAAGTAACCTCAATAGAAGGAAGAGAATTGTTATTCACCCCCGCAATATTACTCAATACCCCCGCAACAACCATTGTTACAAAAATGCCATAAATTAAAATGACTATATTAACCCTTCATTATTACACCCCCACAGTTAGATTTCTTTCAACATCTCCTTCTTCAACCTCTGACCATTATCATCCAACAATCTCCTTTATCCTCTCACCTCCATAGCCGCCCCTACTCCTTCTTCCTCCCACCTCCATAGCCGCCCCTACTTTAAATCCACACAAATCTCACACATAGTTCACTTCAAACTTTAAATCCACACAAATCTCACACATAGTTCACTTCAAACACACACTTTACTTCAGGAGAGAGAGAGAGAGAGAGAGAGAGAGAGAGAGAGAGAGAGAGAGAGAATTGTAACCCCAATACCAAAGTTATTGAAGTAGAAATTGAAATTGTAACCTTTCTAATATTCTTGCGCAGATAAGTCCCCACATTGTTTAACATTGATTGAACCGGAACCCTTTTCAATCTCCTTGTCAACAATCGCAATCTTGGGCACAAATTAAAACTTCCATGGAAATAGAAAAGCACATGAACCCAGTATGATTGGCATCAAGAAATCAATCCAGTAAGGTCCAAGTAACAGAAAAATTACCTGGTCCGATTGGATTCGGCGGTTGAATTAAGGAAATGGTATGAATGGAAAGATAACAGATTTTGGAATTTAGGAATGAATTTTATCCTTCTGTTGAAATGGGTCTTTTTCCAACCACAAAGATTAAAAGAAGATGATAAGAAAGGGTAAAATAGGGAAATTGGTGGTGTATTTGGTGTTGGGCATTTAATTTTTTTGGTGAACTTAATATTGCGGGGGTATTGAGTAATTGTGCGGGGGCGAATAACAATTCTCTAGAAGGAAACTAACTAAGGTAACGGAAGGTGATTAAAAATCTAGGGAGGAGAGAGAAAAATAAAACCAGAGCCTAAACCCTAGATCTTCGTCACATGAAGAGCCACCATTAAAAAGGAAAAATTAAAAAGTAAAAATTTTGATTAAGCAAAAGAATAGAGGAACCCTAAATTAATCGAAACCCAGATAAAACAATCTGTACAAATTAATAACAAAACTACCCAGTTCAATAAAATCCCAGAAAATTCAGGTAAAAACCAGCACCATTAAATAGAAATCAAATCCAAGAAACCCCATAAAAATTAAAAGCTGAACAGTTAAAATCAAAGAAATTCAAAATAAAATTCACCGTCAGAATGCTCATAAAGAATCTAGAAGCATAAAAATATACATAAATGGATATTCATGGCGGAGGGATGCATATACCTTTTAGAGAGAGAGATACCTAGGAAGAAGTGGTTGATTGGGGGATGGATTCTTGATAAGGATGAAGAAGATTGAAACAATGAAGTAATCTCTTGCTTTTTGAGAGAGAGAGAGAGAGAGAGAGAGAGAGAGAGAGAGAGAGAGGGTGGGGTGGTCTGGAGAGAGAAAGGGAGAGAGAAAAGTGAAGTAGGAGCGAGACTGCGAGAGGGTTTGGGAGAGATTTTGGAGAATCTTACAAAGGCAAAAACTATACAGTATTTTAGACACTAATTTTTATTTCTTTTCAAAATGTTTGACCGAACTAATCTATGATCTATCTATTCTCTCTATCCCATATTAATATTAAGTTACTCATTACTATTGAAAACAAAAAATAAGGAGTGAATATATATAATGTTATTAAAATATGAGTTGTGAATGGGTAGAAAAGAGAAAGTGGGGTAAAAAATAGTAAGTGGATAGTTGTTGTGAGTATGACAAGTGGATCCCATGAATAAAGAAGTATTAAAAAGATTTTTTTTAGGAAAGTGTGACTTTAAAGTGGGACGCCCAAAATAACAAAATGGATAAGGTATTATGGGACGGAGGGAGTATATATTAAAACAAGTCATCCAATGAACAATAATATCGCCAAAAATTTTGTCAAAATTTCAAGGGCACTTTAGTCATTTTCTTTCACGACATAATTAAAAATATGCTACGAAAATTACACGTGGCAGGTCTTGATTGGGAGGAAAATGGCGCGTACAATACACGCATGTACGAAAGCGGATTTCCTTTTTTTTATTAGGACACGTGGCGTCCTACTATTGGCTGGTTGGATTTCAGTTTTTTTTTATCCGATTCCTTTGACCTAAATTATTTTATAATAAATTAATTAATTTTTTTACACCAAAATTCATAAAAAAAATCTCTATAAATAGAGACTATTTTCATTTGATTTGGACACAAAAAAAAATTCTCTTTTTTAAATATAAATTTCTTAATTATCCTTTTTAATTTTTCAATATCTTTTTAATAAAAATTAATTAAGTGTGAAGTATTTTTTTAATTATAAATCATAATGATAATAATAATAATAATTTATTAATTATAAAAATAAAGATTATAAAATAAAATAAAAGTGATGGGGTATAGGATGATGAGTTGAAAGGGGTAATATGGTTATTGGGTTTATTTTAGTTCGATACATCAAATAATTTATTTAATTTAAAAAAAAAAATCTTTGAAGCATAGTAAATAAAGTATTACTCTGTCATAAAATAATGAATATTAAAAAACTCATTGCCCAAAATGATCCAATTATTAACTAAACATCACTATGACCCACTAGCGGAGGAAGTACTACTCTGTCATAAAATAATGAATATTAAAAAACTCTCTTTAACCCCAAATAGTATTTTTCAAAATGTTTTCACTAAACTTTAATAATTTTCAAAATGTGTTCATTCTTTTAACAAATTTGGTAAAAATCTACAGAAATTTAGACTCGTGACTAATGTTTATTAAGTTTTTTCAACTAACATGTTAACGTTGTTGGCATATATGATAAAGAATACAAATTAATAAGTGTAAAATGTCGTAAGCACATAGTTATAGAAAATGTTACAAATTAATTACCAAAAAAATTATTTATCCTAGATTATATTTAACAAAATTAGTCATGTGAGGCCATTTGGTTCAATTTCGTTAGATTTTTTAGCGAATTTGTCAAGAGAGTAAACACATTTTAAAAAATATGAAAATTTGGTGAGAATATTTTGAAAAACAATAGTTCAAAGAGATCATTTAAAAAAAAAACTAAAATTTAATGACTAAAATATGGTTTTTGACAAAAAATAAAGGAATACATACACCCGCACCACCCAACCTAAAGTGTGTGTGTACTGTGCGTGTAGACAATGTTTCTCTTTATATTAAGCACTTGTCACTGTTGTTGCTTGACCAGGGAAACCGGGATTTGGCGTGGGACGACTATGGTTGGGCCTCTTCTACACGTGCGCAGTCCGTGATTCTAGGTGTTTTTCTTTTCTTTTCTTTTCTTTTCTTTTTTTTATTTTTATTTTCTTTGGTTTTTTCTTTTTAACTCATCGCAAAATCTTATTAAACAGAGTAGGCATAGTGTAAAAAGTTTTTTTTCCCTTGCACTAAGGGCGCACTTACTCATAAACTTTTTTTTTATGAGTCCGTCACGTTATTACTTTATACATTCTCATTTTTATAAATTTTTAACAGCTTTTTTTTCCACTCATAAACTTCCTCAATAAGCTTTATAACGATACTTTTAAGAAAAATTGAATTTTTTTATTAAAAAAATTGAACATTTATTTTAAGACAATGAAATATTTAAAAATAAAAACAAATAAATCAATTTGTGAAAAAAAAGATGTCAGACAATAGAACGGTTTATACATCAACCGATTTATCACATTTCAACCTTTTTTATCCTACGTGGCTCAGAAGAATAACACACGGATCGGTCCGGCCCAGTCCGACCCGCCAATTAGTTAGGACGACCAATTAGTTATTTTATTTGAGTCGGTCAATTTACTTGATGGGACCGTTGTTTTTTTTAAGCCCAAAACATAATCAGTTTAGAAAAAGGAAAATAATAATTAAAAAACAAAACAAATAAAACCCCTAATTGACGCCCACACCTCTCCTGCGTGCACCTTCCCTTTACTCCCTCCCTCTCAATCCCTAAGGGTGCGCTCCCGAGTTTTTAAATGAGAGGAAGGGAAGGAAAGGGAAGGGAAGGGAGGGGAAGGAAAGAGAGGAAATGAAATTTAAAATTCTTCCCGTGTGCTTCCGAGTTAGGAGAGAAAGGAAAGGAAACACTCAAATTTCCCTCCCCATGCTCCCGAGTTTTGGGAGGAATAGAAAGGAAATAAACACAAATTACGTTTTTATCCTTATCATGGATAATTGGCTGCAAGGATAAAGTTTTTTTTTTTTTTTTTTTTTTTTTTTTTTTTTTTTGTACCGGGACGTCAATTTGGAATTATGAAAAATAATTTTTTTTTCTTTTACAGTACCAGGACGTCTTATGAAAAATAAAGTGGTTTTTTTTTTTTTTTTCAGGACGTCAAATTGGAATTGGAATTGTGAAAAATATATACTCCCTCCGTCCCAATATTTAGTTCACCATTTTAGTTTCGGCACGCAAATTAAGGGTTAAGAAAATGTTGTGAGTGTAATAGTAAAATAGGAGAGAGAATGAATGGAGGAAATAGTAAATTTGAAAAGTGTTGTGAGTGTAATAGTGAAATAGGAGAGAGAATGAGTGGAAGAAATAGTAAAGATTTTTTGCCAAAAAAGGAAAGGTGAAGCTTTAAATTGAACACCCAAAATGGCAAAAGGTGAAGTTATTAATGAGACGAAGGAAGTATTTTTTTTTGTGAGGCTTATATATGAGAGACTGGGAGGGAGGGTAAAACTGAAATTATGAAAAATAGGCATCAAACTCACTTTCTTTCCTCCCCGTTTTTGAAAGGATTGGTTTGGAGGGAAATGATCCTCCCATTTCCTCTCCTTCCCCTTCAACCAAAAACTCAGAGTAGACTTTTGGACGGAAATCAATTTGATTTCCTCCCTTTTTCTTCCCTCCCCCTCCAATTTTGGACTCGGGAGCGCACCCTAAATTCATCGATCCATTAACTAGCGGCTGCAAATATCAATTCTTCGCTCGATTTCTTCCTCCGATTGTTCGATTAGCGGCTGTAAATATTTCTTCATCGTTCGATTTCTTCATCAGGTTCGATTTCTTCATCAGGTTTGATTTCTTCATCAGTTCGATTTCTTCATCGGTTCGATTTCTTCATCGTCGTTCAATTTCTTCATCGTCGTTCAATTTCTTCATCGTTATTAGTGTAAATTCACAAGTGGCTTTTGCTTCAGACTCCATGAAGTTATGCATACATGTCCCATTAGGGAGAAATTTCATTTAGTTGTTATTTTGTTTTAATCTTCAGCTTTCATTCTCATATCCTCTATTTGCAGTCGTCTTGTTGTCAGGGAGCATGAGTTTTTTTCTACTATGAAGAGCTTGTGTAATATCTAACCCATTTCTCCTTGTTGTATTTGTTACTCCTGTCATGTTGCAATACAGGATTTAGATGTCTGCTAGGGTGCCTGGAATTCTTTTTTTAGTTTCCATATGTCTGATAGGGTGCCTGGAATTCTTTTGATGCAACTGATGGTTGCATTTTTGGCAGTATGATTGTTGTTGTTCGTTACTTCATCATGCTGTTTCACTTCGTTATACTGGTTTAAGCCCCCCCCCCCTAATATTATTCGCGTTTTGTTGCAGTGGGCTTTTTCTTGTTGGGTTTTAAGAGCACCTTCACTGTGATATCCTGCTGGGGACATCTCCTTGTCCACCTGTGCTATGCAGGTGATGTTAAATTAAGCTTGATGTTAGGCTCTCTCGTTATAAGTGGGATCTAGATGTGTCTGATGAAATGACTTGTTAATTGTTTATCATGTTGGTACCTTTTGATCTTTTCAGTTTCCTGTATGCTCATTTTCTGTTGTTTATGTTGTTATAGCGCACATGAATTTATCGAGTATGAGGAGCATATAAAGCAATGATGGGCTTACTATGTTGCTAAAGGGATACTTGTGTTCAATGGTAGCCATTTAACCTTGATAGTTAGTTGTCTTAAAGATTCATTATATTTTTTGTGTGTTTGAGGACTCATATCATATAAGTTTACATATATTTGGGGATATGGTTGAAGAACATAGGCTTTGTTGTAGTGCTGGTGTGTTTGGTATTGTTGTATCGTTTATGTTCTAGAGGTGCAATTTAACAAGTAGCTCTTCAAAGCCTTGTAGGTGCTTGTTATTCGTTGTTTGTTGTTTGTTGCAGTTATCTTTGGGCTCCTTATTTCCATGTTTAACCGGAGGTTATTTACTTGTGAACTAGGTTTTCTACTATGTGAATTGTGGTAAGATCAAGTTATCTAGGGGCTTAATGAAATGAAAAATGGCGGAGTGAGGTAAGCATGGGTTATTTCTATTCTTGTGGTTGTTTCGGTGTACTATTATTTGTACCGGTACACTGGGATTACTTGCTTGGATAATGTAGGTGATGTTCTTCTTTCAGGTTGTTGTATCGCGATCTCAAATGTTGGAACCTGGAAGGATTTGCCGAAAGATACCGGGTTTTAGTGTTTGGTTTGCGAACATGTTTGACAGTTTGTTTTGTATCTAACATATGTTGTCTACGATCTGTATTTCCAATTACTCCCTTTGATCTAAGATAAATGTGAGTTCTTCTTTTTGGTTCGTCCAAAAAAATGCCTGCTGAAGTCATTTTCGTTATTCTAAGTGTTGTGCAGTGCGCATGGTTCTTGTCGGGTTTGAAGAGCACCTTTATTGAGTTATCCTGCTGTCTTTTTGATGTCTAACTGTAAACTTAGGCTCTAATTATTTCACTACTACATTTCACCTTTGATTTGTTACCGATTATTTATGTAGTATGGTTGCTATCTCTTTGGGCTCTTTTCCCTTTTTTTCTGGAGGCTCTTGGCTTGAGGAATAGTTTCTATACTATCTGAATTGTGGTAAGATGAAGCTCTTTAGAGGCTTAATGAAATTAAAAATTTTATGATTTTACTTGGTTAGAAGTTGTTTGTTTAAACATGGTGGTATTTTTTTCTTGGTTACGTATTTACTGTCTTGTTTCAACAGCGATCTTATATCTTGATTCTGTCAGGTATCTAGTTTGTCAACTTGTGCTCTGGTACTTAGAAGTCTGTGTTTCTATCGACACTTGTTAACTTCCTTAATTGTAATGACTAATGACACATGTTAAAGATCATTAGTTTTGTGCCTATACTTGACTGCCAGAAGTTTCGAAATCTTGTGATTTCTCCTCATTCATTCGATTAATTTATTCTAATTATTGAGCTTGTTGCAAGTAGAGTGACATTTTATAGTAGATGGTTATTGAATGGTAATGCTCCACGCAGTCAATAATTATATGATGTATTTTGTTAGTCAATATGTTTCTTATTTATGTGTCCTTATGATTTGGGGTTGTTCTATCTGTACGTCATCGTAATGTCTAGTTTGTTTAGTGATAGGTTGTGGTATTATGTCTAGTGTAAGGCAGGGTGTTCTAATACCTTCACTTACATTTGTGATGTGTTGTTTCTGTGCAAAATTCTGATGTTTCTGTGCAAAATTCTGACAATCTATGTCTTGATAGCTACCAGGCCCATGATGTTTCTGTCCTTTTAGTTTCATATATGTGCATTGCTTTTTTTGTTTGTCCTCTGTTACTCGTGCTTAAATCTATTATGTTGTATTTATAGTGAAGGCCTTCCCCAAAGATGACCCTACCAAAGCTTGCAGCCTCACTGCATTCTTGGGATATAAAGCTGGGATGACACACATTGTTAGAGAAGTTGAAAAGCCAGGGTCAAGTGAGTTTTCTTAATCTATGCATTACCATATTTTATTTTATCATATTGTAACACATGATAGCTCCATGGCGGAAAAGAAACAGAAGGAAGGAACGATAAAATAGCCTTCCATTTAAAATAGTTAATGCATGTTTACTTTATTTCTGGAAATTATTGATTGGCACTGTAGACAGTAACCAATGTGATATATGCAATCTAACTTCACATAAGGAATTATCTTGGAAGCAAGGCCTCTAAAAATATTCTTCCTTTAGATTTACGAATTACGATTAAATGTGATTATTTATGTAGTTGTTTATTTTTTCTGCATTTTCTTCTTTTCTAGTGGCCATCTAACTTGTGGTTTGTGACACGTTCATTATCTAGCTTGTCTGTGTGTTCTAACTACATTCTTGAGCTATGGTTTATGAGGATTTGGAAATTGGTTGGTCTGGAAGAGGGTGTCTCGTTGATACTTTGTCGTGTTGTTGCAGTTGCACTTGGTTTTTGTCGGGTTTGAAGAGCACCTTTATAGTGAAATTCTGCTGTTTTTCTGATTTATTACAGTGAACGTAGGTTTCTAAAATTACTTCAAAACTCCATTGCACTTTTGATTTGGTCAGCAATCATTTATTTAGTATGGATGCAGTCTGTTTGTGCTCATTTTCCTGTTCCTGTTCCTGTTCATGTGGAGGCCATTTACTTGTGGACTAGGTTCTGTACTGACCGTGTCGGGGTAATGCAAGTCCATTAAAGTATTGTTTCTCCAGTATTCATACTCTCTCTTTCCTATGTTTGCTATAAAAAAACACATCAGTTGGAAATTTTTATGTTTTGCAGTTTTTTGGGATTCGTTTTTCAGTTAAACAATTTGTTTGCTCATTTTTAGGTGGCTGTTTTCTTCACAATGTGACCTGTCTTGGAATGCCTGGGCTGATTTTGATGCAACTGATGGTGGCATGTTGGTTGTTGTCCGTTACTTCATCATGCTAGTTTCACTTCGTTGTCCAACTGAGTCCCCCCCCCCCCCGCCCTATTATCTTTCGCGTTTTGTTACATTGGGCATTGTTCTTGTCGAGTGAGCGTGATGGAGGAATGATATCAGCAGCAACAGTGTTTTGGGGGAGCACGTTCCACGTATGCAATATGGATGATTTGACTTACTTATAGAAATAATAGAATAGTTTTAGATCAAATTATTTTAAAAGGAGTATATATTGAACCCTTCTATTTCATCTATCTTAATTCTTAGGTAACAGTTAACTTTTTATTTAGATGATGTGGTTGATTAAATTTAGTTAATGCATTACTTTCTTATTGTCAGGTTCATTTGATATATTTACAAGTATAGTGTATGCATATGTGGTTGTGTATATATATATAATTAGTAGAAGATTAGTAGTGTTTGATAATTAATGGTAAATATTCACATTTTGACACCAAATTTTATTTGGGTCGACTATATCCGACCTTCTTTCTTTCCCACAAAAATGTGAGTTTGACCCAAAAATATATTTGGGTCGGGCGACATGGTCCCTAATAATTTCCCTCCAAAAAAATGTTAGGCGCCAAATATTATTTGGGTCGACAACCTCGTCCTAACACCCGGTACCAAAAACTATTTAGCTTCAAAAATTTCCCGCAAAAAACTAAAATAAATATTTTTATTTTTTATAAGGGTCGGCAAAATCCCGACCTAAATAAGGTATTTGAGACGGTGACGGGGGTTCTAAAACTTTTAGAGTCGCATGTTATTTAGGACCCTCGTTTCCCGACCTAAAGGCCGACCTAAATAGTATTAAGGACGGGAAAATGGCCATTTAGGACGGTAAACTGCCGTCCCTAATATTACTGTTTCTTGTAGTGTAACACCAACTTCTTTTTAAAAGGAGTAAACAAAGTTAAATTTTTCAAAATCAAACCCATTTTTGTTCGCCAAAATCTAGAAAGAAACGTGTTTCTCCATAATTTAGATGGAGGAACGGGTTTATTTCTTTACGGGCTAACCGGATTGATGCAAATAAAGCAGAAGCGTTGGTTACGGCAGTCGATCCACCCTCTCATCGCCTTCCCCTCTTACAATAAACAAATTTCGTAACACTCGATTTCTTGTTCATCCTCAATTTTCGATTTGCATTTGGAGGATGAAGACGGGAAAGGAGATAATGAAGATATTAGGGTTAGGGTTTTGGTTTTGGGACGCTTAGAAGAGGATGGTGATGCTTCGGGCTACTCAATTTCAATGGTGGGAAGAGGATGAACGTGACTGGCATTTGGATCGGACTGATCGCCATTGTTGCCTAGTCGAGGTGCTTGACTGATTAATTAAATCGAAATTAGACTGTGAGATTCAATGTCTTGAAAGTGATCCCAACTGGCTCATCTGGTGGGGGAAAGAAGGCATTTACAATAATCTAAGTTAAGCATTTTCAATTTTCTAGTTAGTATGTTATTGTTTTGTTGGATAATTTGTGATAAGTTGTGCTACTTTGCTCTTGTGAAGAAGATAAATCAGGTAGCCCGTAAGGGCTAAACTTTTGTATGTTACTGGTTAATGATTTCTTTCCTTTCGAAAGGATATCCAGAACCTTTTGAAAGGATATCCAGAACCTTTTGAAAGGCTTCTGGATATCAATATTAAATGTTCTGGATATTCAGAACTCTTTGAAAGTGATATCCAGAATCTTTTTAAGTTGATATCCAGAAAATTTGTATTACTCATGACCTTGCCTTAGCCCTTGGCCTTGGCCCATGGCCTTGGCCTTTGGCCTTGACCAAGTATATATATCCAGAAATCACTAAAAAGTATATCCAGAAATTAAGAGAAAGGATATCCAGAAATTTTGTATTGACCATGACCTTGGCCAAATCTATATCCAGAAATCAGTGAAAAGTATATCCAGAAAACAGTGAAAAGTATATCCAGAAAAAAGTGAAGGCCATGACCAGAAAGTTGGTATGTGTTGGTCTCATTCTAACATAACTTCTGGATATCATGATCAAAGGGTTCTGGATATCCAGAACCTTTGAGACTGATATCCAGAAGTTTTTTTAATGAATGCAAAAAAAAAAAAAATTATAATTTTTTTTTTTTTGAAAAAACACGTTTCTCCATAACTTATGGAGAAACGCGTTTCTCAGGAGACCTACTCTTTTTGTTCTTTTTAAAAGGAATAAACAAAGATAAAATTTTCAACCTCATTTGAGCTTATTTCTTGCAGCCTCATCCCCATGGCTCATCCAAACAACCTGACTATTACCAACTTCTTTACTCCCAATCAAACCACCAAAAATAGTCTTTTTAACCCATAACATATCCCGAACACAAACACCCGTTTGTCTCCACATACTCCACAAACCAATCCAGGAAAGACGCGCGTTAGGCAAATTTACCGAGTAGGGGCCACCGGTGAGAATGATTACCGATGGGTTTAAGTCGGTGATGGATATGAGTGAGAAGGTGTCGAAAATGCATAGTCCAGGTTTAGAACAAGGTTCAATTTTACGGTTTGTGCATCCATTAGAGATGGATATTGCAGCTCCGGTGGTGGCGGTGGCGGTGTGGCTGCGGCTGGTGAAGGAGGAGAAGAAGATCAAATGTGGGATTTAAGAAAGGGGGATGAAGAAAAAGAAGTGGGTCAGACTTTTCTCAATTAAGGGTAAAATAAGGATAACGATGGTGTATCTAATGTTGAGCGCTTAATTTTTTGGATATATTTAGGGTTCGCTCCCGAGTTTTTAAAGGAGAGAAGAGAAAGCTGTTGGTGTAATGCCCTAGGCTTTAGTTATGTTTAACTGAAAACCGTTATGTATCATCTTTATCGTTTATGTTTATTATTTGATTATTATATAGTTTGCATATTTATTGTAATAATCTCCGTCCCTGATTATTAAGAGAATAATTAGTATAATTGTCAATGGATAATCATATGATGATTATATGCATAGAGATGCACATTGAAATTATGGGTACTTGTTAGAGAACAAGTAACTGGACATGACCCGCATGAGATTTATGACATGGTCAAATGTCATAAGTAAATCTCATAAGGTTACTTCATTTAATCCCTAGACCTGAGATTATCATGTCCTTACATATGATGAAAAGTCATGTTTGATTTTAGTCAAACGATATCTTAACACGATATCCATAAAGGCTATCTTTGGCATGATCGGATTCATGATGGGAAGGATGATAAGTCAAGATGGAATTTGTCCCTCAAAAGAGAGATGTTTTGCTTGGGCCCCTCGATGAGTGATAATGATGAAAGTGTATGGCCATACCCCAATATGATTGGAATTATCATTATACTCAAGGAATCGAGAAAGCATTGAACATAGACAAGTTGACAATGACCATGACTTGTGTTCAATATAACATCGTGAGACAAAGGGAGAAATGGAAGTACACCGTTGGAAACGTGAACTCTTACGTTACATTATTTGGGTAGACATAATGGCTTGCTAGAGTCCGCTTATGTCTTATGAGGTTTGATATGATCGAACTCATTGCCAACATAATGTAATCCTATTGGGTCACACACAACTAGAATGAATTTGTTAAACCGGAGGAAGAATGATTGAGAGTTTCAGTATCTGGCTATATATGTCACGCGACATATTAAGCCAATGGCTTAATATACCGCGCGACATAATAGGCCCGTACGCGGTTTGACAGCCTGTCTCTCCTAATACGATTAGGAGAGGTATTCCTACTATTGTAGTATAAATACAAGGGTTCTGTCAGACCTAAAAAGCTAGCCGAAATTTTTCAAGCAAAATTCATAATTAAATACTCTCAATATTCTTCAAGGTTTAGATCTAGCAATCATCAAGAAGTTGTTCTTGGATTCATTCAAAGGTGTGGATACCGAAAGAGGGTCTTCGCTCGTTCATCGATCAAGGCCTAGAGTTCAAGCAAGTTGAAGAACGAAGTTTGTGATTCGATATCACATAATCAAAATCGTTCGATAGCTCAAGACCGGAAAGCGTTTCAAGGTTGGTTTAATTCTATCTCATAGGAATTTAAATTAATTGTATAGAACGGATCCTAGGGCTTCTTGGGTTTTATGTTTTTAATGCTTAATTCCGCTGCGCATGGACCCGTAAAACCCAACAAAAGCGAGGGGAGAGAAGGAAAAGGGAAAGAAGAGAAGGCGATGGAATTTAATAATTTTTTAAGTGCTCCTGAGTTTAGAAAGGAAAAAGAAGGAAAAAAATTAAATTATACTTGTACCCTTAATAAAAGGAAGAGAAGAGTTATAATTTAGGGGTAAAATAAGTTTAACCAAAAAATTTTGTTTTATAAGATTTTCTTTTTTTCCCGTTCCTCCCACATTTGGGAGGATTGTGTGGGAGAGAAAATTTAAAAAAAATTCCTTCCTTTTCCTCCCACTTCCTTCCTTCCTAAAAATCTCGGGAAACTTTAGGATGAAAAATATATTAAATTTCCCCAAATTTTCTTTTCTTTCTCTCATTTTTAAAATTCGAGAGCGCACCCGTAATACTACAGAGGTATTAAGTAATGGTACGGGTGAATAACAAATCTCTAAAACTAAAATGAAACAATTTCAAGTTTTTCTCTTTGTCATTATTTGACTCTCATTTCTTCTTGAGCCACACACACACACACACACACACAGAGAGAGAGAGAGAGAGAGAGAGAGAGAGAGAGAGAGAGAGAGAGAGAGAGAGAGAGAGAGAGAGAGAGAGAGAGAGAGAGAGAGAGAGAGAGAGAGAGAGAGAGGCGCCCTGCTTTCGAGTTTAAAAATTGAGAGAAAGGGAAAGAAAGGGAAGGAAAATTTTATAAATTTCTTTAGTTGGTATGCTTTCGAGATTTTTTAGGGAGGAAGTAGAAAAAATGAGATGGAAAATTTTTAGAATTTTCCTCCCAAAATTTTCCTCTCAAAATTGAGAGAAATGGAAGGAAAAAAAGTAAAAATTTGACAATTTTTATTATTATCCCACTTTTTCCCTAGCTTACTTTTTTTTAATCTCATTATTACCCCTCCTCTTCCACCTCCACCCTTGCTCAGCCAAATCCTCTTTCTCCCTCCTCTCCACTGACTTCATCACTCACATTTCCACCGCCGCCGCCGGCAATGACCAAATTCACCATCACCAGCCACCACTCAATGTCCCACTGTTTTGGTCAAATTCCAACAAGTGTCTTCGATGGTAAGAAAAATGACTAAAGTGATATGAATCAGGGTACAATGATTATCAGGTTGAATAGAAATGAACACAAGGATTTTTACTAGGAAAGCCTTAGAACAACTTGTTCGCCAGCATAAAACCTCGGGAGGTTTTGGTACCTTCCTTGACCGAAAGTTTACTAAGTATGGTGGTGATTACAGAACTATGAGTGTATGCAAGGGAGCTGAAGCTAGTGAAAACCGTGTGTGCAAAATACAGTGTTTTGTCCCTTTTATACCTCTTACAACGGCTAATTACAAAGAGAATAATGGGCCTAAAATCTCGGGATAGAGGTTTAATCGGTTGAGATATCTTCGCCATTTTTGTTGATGGAGGGGATAACGATCTGTTGCTGAAGAGACGTCTTTGAATCGGTCTTCACTTCCTTTGACATGTTCCCTGAAAAATAGGGTTAAGGTAACTATGTTCCAACCTGCAGAAGATCAAGTTGTAATAGAACAACTCAAGTTTGTTAGTACCAAGTTGTTTGATGCAAGTTGTAAACAAGTTGATTTAAAAACGTAGGGCCCAACAATTGTCCCCCAAACTTTTTGAATTTTTAAAATGCAGAATATAAAGAGACAAAAAGATTAAAAAGTTTGCCAAAAATGGAGATGAAGTACGACGGTTTTTAAATGAAAAGGTTTTGATGGGACGGTTTGAGTAACTTCCAAAGCAAAAAGTCATGATTGTCTTTGACTCCCAACCGCTGTCAACTTCTATAATAAATAAGACTCTTCACAACTCTCCCTTTCACAAAATCAAAAAGGTTGCTTTCAAGGAGATTTTCGAGAGGAAGAATCTGAGGAAGGAGACCGGAGAGAGGATCAAGTGGGAATTTCCGGTGAGTCCTTTGCTTCTTTTTCAATTTCCTCTTTGATTTCCTGCTTAAGTCGTAGAATGGGGAGGAAAAAGATGGTGAATTTAATCGAGAGCGATGAGGGTTTGCCTGAGGGTTTTCTAACCCAAAACATGTTGAAAAATCCGGACAAAGTAAAGTGTTCAATTCCTGCCGCCAACTTAGAGATCATCAAGAAAAACCACGCTATGGCGTACGAAACCGAATTTTTCACACATCCTGACTTAACTTCGGAATGCTACTCTCCTGAATGGGTATGTTTTCCTGAATACCCCTTTGTTATCGGCTTGAAATTTCCTTTTCCAACTTTAATCACCAAGTTTTTTGTTTCTTCAAAACTTAACTACGCCCAAATCATGCCACAAGGTTGGAGATGCCTTCAAATCCTAGTAAGGCTGAGTGCGGAAACAGAGTTGGAAGTGGGTTTAGAGGAATTTGCCTACACAACTGAGATTAGGAGTTTTGGCATAGGGAGATTTGGTTTTAGGGTTAGGACTGATAGAGAGCCTTTCTTGAATGATAACAGTGATCCCGCTGATAGAGGGTGGAAGAATAAGTTCTTTTTTGCAAGGAGGAGTACCCTGGTGTCGGAGGAGGGTGCCAATTTCAAGTGGAGGTCTCAAGGTAGTATAGATAATTTTTCTTATTCTAATGATGTTTCTTAACAATCTGCTATCTAACTCCCTGAAATTCCTCTGGCTTAGCTGCGAAACTGAACGTGCTCTTTGCTCATAAGGATAAGACAGAGGAGAATGTGAAAAAGATTTATGAGTTGGATTCGTTAGTGAGGACTTTCAAAGCATTGCCAGTCCTGTTTGTTGCAGATCCTGAAGGAGAAATCAATCCTGAAGAAGCTCAAGAAACTAACCCTGAAGAAGCTCTATCTGAACCTATCAAGATGTCCACAGGTTAATCCAGCATCTTAGAACTCTGCCTATCTTCAATTTGTTCTAATTCCTTTGAATTGTTCTAATTCTACATCCCTTTTTCGCAGCTACTCGATCCAAAGACACTGTGAGTGCTGCTGACCTACTGGCTGAGGCTAGGGCAAAAGTTTTGCAAGGAAAGATAGTAAGCCTCCCACTCCCAGGTCTGCGGTATCTAGCTCTAATGCGAATGTGTCTAAGAAGAAGGAGGAAGCAAAGAAGAGGAAATTGGTGGAGGCTGAGGCCACGAACGCAAGTGATGATATGGTGAAAACAAGAGAGAAGTTTAAAGCTGCGATAACGAGTTTTGTTGAGAAGGTAAAACGAAGAGACCTTGAATCTTACCAAAGAGTTGATAGAGTATTAACACTTCTTTTACACAGGTTTCGGAAATTATGAGTCCTGTTATGGACCAGGTTGATACTCTGAAGATCAAGGCAGCAAAATGCAGTTATGAAGCTGCGGAATCAAGGAAGGAAGCCACCAAAAGTGCTGGGGAAGTTGAGAGGTTGAAGAAGGAAGCGGGAAAGTATGTTGGTGAAGTGGAGAAATTGAAGAAGGATTTTGAGAATTTGGGGAAGGAAGTGGAGGTTGAAGAAGGAAGCGGGAAAGTATGTTGGTGAAGTGGAGAAATTGAAGAAGGATTTTGAGAATTTGGGGAAGGAAGTGGAGGTTGTCCGTGCTGAGAACGAAGCTCATATGAAGGAGCTTGAAGCCGCAAGGGGGGACTTCAAGTTTAATGCTACCAAGACATTGCTTGAGGCCAGAATTCAACTGATGGAGGAATACAAGAATGGACAAGCTCCAACTTGGAACTTGGAGGAGGAGAGAAGAATTTTAGAAGACCACATGGGAGAACCAGCAGATGGAGAGGAGGTGAACTCCATGGCCCTCGAAACTCTAGTTGATGACACCGATAAAGCTTTGAGTACCATCGTGGTAGCTCAAGTTGAAGAAAATGATCAAGGGAAGAAGTCAACTGTACCACCGGCGGCAGCAGGCCAAAGTGTTTGAAAATATTTTAAAGGTTTTAAGTAGTTTTGGATGGAGGAACAAAAAACAATTTTTGCTTGTATTCGTCATACCTCTGTTGGTATGCACAAAAATGGGGGGTCTGTCCCCAAGACAAGTTTATTTTGGTATGTAATGGCTCATAAGAGCCCAAACAATCTATTTGGGGGTACTAGGTTGGTCTAGTACTCCAAGCTTTATTAGGTTTTAAGGGGTTAGTTGGCTTATCCAACTTGTCCCTCAGTTGAAAAAATCTTTTGAAAACATTTTGAAGTTTCAAAGTAGTATTTTGGGTTTTTCAAAAATACTTGCTTGTTCATTAGATAACATGTTGATGTTATAAGCCGAAGGTAACATGATAATGTTACAACCAGTAGTTCACAACTTGAATAAGTGTGAAATCGTGCACCCAGGCGAAGGTGTCAAAACCTTAACTCGTTAGAAAAGATGAAAATCTTTTAACCATATGTAAATTGTACCTTTGATCAGAGGTAACCGTTTGAAGAGATAGAACAAGTATCAGCCGTCCTGGCGTGTCAACAAGTTCTATCCCTCTCCAGCTAGAGTTTCAACATGTATCAGCCGTACTGGCGTGTCAACATGTTGAAATTCTTCTTCCTAGGTCTAAACATGTTGGAGCCGTACTGGCGTGTTAACATGCTTAGACCTACTCCAGCTTTAGGTCCCAACAAGTATCAGCCGTACTGGCGTGTCAACATGTTGAGCCTACTCCGTTTGTTCAAGTTGTATACCTTGCAAAACAAATTCATGTTAGGGTTGGGCGTTAGCGTAGCTAACGCCCCTCCGATGCTTAAGTTAGTAAGGATTCTCAATAAAACTTGACAACTTGAAACACGTGAATGAATTTGACAACAAAAATAAATCATACCTGGGGAGTCTAGTTGTTAATAACTGGACTTACATAAAATAAAGCTTCAAATGGATGGCATTCCAACTCCTAGGGATTCTGTCTCCACTTGGGGTCGATAACCAATACGCACCCTTGCCAGCTTCAGCATCGATGAGATATGGGCCTTCCCACTTGGGAGCTAATTTACCTGCATTCAATTCTCTTGTATTTTGAAATACTTTTATCAAAACTAAATCACCTACCTGGAACCTTCTTATTCTGACATTCTTGTTATATGATCTAGCAATCCGTTGTTGATAGGCTGCCATCCTTATCTTGGCTAGATCCTTGATCTCATCAATTGTATCTAAATCTTGAGTTAGCAAGAGATTATTTTCATCTTGAGTTAATAAGCCATACCTTGCTGTTGGGATTGTCACCTCGACTGGAATTACAGCCTCTGCTCCATATACCAATGAATATGGAGTTCTACTTGTGGCTCCTTTTGAAGTGGTCCTATCTGCCCAAAGTACAAGTGGTAACTCTTCCGCCCACTTTCCCTTCTTTTGATCTAGGCGCTTTTTCAAGTTGTTGATGATCAACTTGTTGCTTGACTCAGCTTGACCATTGGCTTGAGGGTGGACAGGCGTAGACATGATCAACTTGATGCCCCAGCGAGTACAAAAATCCCTGGTCTTCTTACTTATGAATTGTGACCCGTTGTCACATATAATCTCTGATGGCACACTAAACCTGCTAATTATGTTTTTCTTTAGAAATGAGATTACCTCCTTATCTCTTACCTGTACATAAGCTTCTGCCTCGATCCATTTTGAGAAATAATCGGTTAATGCCAACATGAACACTTTGCCTCCGGGAGCCTTAGGCAACTTGCCCACAATGTCCATGCCCCACTGCATGAAAGGCCAAGATGAGACTATAGAATGTAGAGGCTCAGCAGGTTGATGCAAGTTGTTGCTGTGTCTTTGGCAGGCATCACACTTCTGTACATAGCTCATGGCATCTTGACGCATGGTTGGCCAATAATATCCTGTCTTGAGGGCCTTTGACGCTAGTGCCTTCCCACCGGAATGGTTCCCACATATTCCTTCATGAATTTCTTTTAGCACCAGTTCAACTTGCTCATTATCAATGCATCTTAAATAATGTCCTGCAAAAGACTTCTTGAATAGCACATTATCTATCAGGACGAAAGTTGAAGTACGAATCTTAAAAGATCTAGCATTCTTAATATCGGGTGGAATAGTTCCAAGTTGAAGGAACTCAATTACAAGTTGGGTCCAAGAAGGTCTAGCATCTTGTGCCCCAGTAGGTTGAGTAACCACTTGAGTTTCCTCAACTTGGTCTATTACCGGGTACTTAACATAAATAATGGGGATATTAGTATGCAACATTGATTTGCAAGTTGAACCCAAGTTGGCCAAGGCGTCCGCTTCTGTGTTCTCTTCTCTAGGGACCTGTTCTAAAGAAAATGACATAAATTTTGAAGCTAAAGCCTAAACATGTTGGAGATACAGAGTCATCTTGGAATGCTTTGCCATATAACTGCCATTAAAATGGTTAGCTAGCAATTGAGAGTCAACAAATACATTTATGTGCGTAATATTTAAACTTAAAGCTGTAGTTAAACCCATGATTAAAGCTTCATACTCAGCTTCATTATTTGTTGCACTGAATTCACAAGATATAGCTTGAGGTATGATATCACCTTGAGGGGATTTCAGAACTATTCCCAAGCCAATTCCTTTGGAATTTGAAGCTCCATCTGTAAACAGTGTCCAAAATCTAGGAATTGTTTTACCTTCAAGTTGTTGTACTTCCAGTTCCACCTCCCGCAAACTTGGACTGAAGTCAGCTACGAAGTCGGCTAGGGCCTGAGATTTGATGGCTGTTCTTGGCTCATATGAAATGTCATACGTGCTCAACTTGACCGACCACTTGTCCAACCTGCCTGACATCTCTAGAGTTCTCAACACATTTCTCATAGGATAATTAGTTCTAACAGTTATAGAATGTGTTTCAAAATAATGACGCAGTTTTGTAGCAGCAGTAGTTAAGGCTAAAATTAACTTTTCAAGATGAGAGTACCTCATTTCAGCATCTAATAAAGACTTGCTTACATAGTAAACAGGATGATGTTCACCTTGGATTTCCTTCACCAATACTGCACTAACAGCGTTCTCAGATACAGCTAAATATAAATAAAGGTGCTCACCATGTTCTGGTTTGGCAAGTAAGGGTGACGTCATCAAATATTCTTTAAGTTGCTTGAAAGCTGCCTCATGTTGGTCAGTCCATTGGAAGAGTTTATTTTTTCTTAATACTTCGTAGAATAACCTGCACTTATAAGATGATTTAGATATAAATCTATTTAAAGCAGCTACTCTACCTGTTAACCTTTGGACGTCTTTAATATTCTTGGGAGATTCCAAGTTGAGAATGGCTTTGATTTGTTCAGGACTGGCTTCAATTCCTCTCTTGGTCACCATATAGCCCAAGAATTTCCCTGCTCTAACACCAAAGTTGCACTTTGCCGGATTGAGCTTCATGTTGAAAGCTTTCAAGATGTTGAACGCCTCAGCAAGATGCTCAACATGATCTTCAATGTGCTTGGACTTTACTACCATATCATCTATGTAGACTTCCATCGTCTTGCCAAGTTGGTCTTTAAACATCTTGTTCACCAATCTCTGATAAGTTGCCCCTGCATTTTTAAGACCAAATGGCATAGAAATATAACAATATATACCTTCCGGAGTCATGAATGCCGTATCTTCCTGGTCTGAGGGCTCTATTTGAATTTACTGGTACCCTGAAGACGCATCCATGAACGTCAAGATATCGTGGCCAGCTGTCTCATCAACTAGAGAATCAATATGAGGGAGAGGGAACGGATCTTTCGGGCAAGCCTTGTTCAAGTCAGTGAAGTCCACGCATACTCGCCACTTGCTATTCTTCTTCTCTACCACTACAACATTAGCTAACCACTTTGGATATTGAACTTCTCTGATCATCTTGGACTTCAAAAGCCTTTCAACTTCATCTTTTATGATCTGGTTCCGCTCCTGGGCAAACTTTCTTCTTTTCTGGTGGACAGGTCGGATGGTTGGATCAATGTTCAACTTGTGAGTAATGATGTCCTTGCTTATCCCTGTCATGTCTTCATGCTTCCATGCAAAACAACATTTCTGACTTTTCAAGAACTCAATCAGCTCCTCTTCAATTTCGGATGGAAGGTCTATACCAACTTGCACTTAGGCCTTAGGATTCGATTCATTAACAGGAACGCTTTTCGTTTCATGCTCCACTGCTTCAAGAACATCCTGGGCCTTTTTCTTTAATTGCTATGCTTGACGAGGGGCTGAACTTGCTTTCATGTTGACCTTGTAGCATTCTTTAGAAACTTGCTGTTTTCCCCTCAACTTGGTCACGCCCCAACGTGTTGGAAACTTGACGCACTGGTGGTAAGTTGACGGCACGGCCTTCATGTTGTGGATCCAAGGTCTTCCCAAAATGACATTGTACAAGGAAGAACACTCAATCACACAGAACCTTTCCATAGAATTCATACCCTCCAAATAGATAGGCAACTTGATTTCTCCGACTGTTTGCTTCACTTCACCACTGAACCCTACCAGTACGGATGAATTCTTCACAACTTCGGACAAAGGAATACCCATATCTTCAAGAGCATGAGTGAAGATTATGTTAACTGAGTTGCAGCCATCAATCAGAATTCTCTTGACCACACAATTGGCAATCTGCACCTGAACAACTAGACCATCATGATGGGGGTCCAACGTGTTGTCTTTATCTTCATCTTCAAAGGAGATAACTTGACCATCTGTGAAGTCTTGACGCCTTGAGGGCAATTCTGAATGATCCTCTTTAGAACTCTTGGCATGACGCTTGGCTGCAGAGTAAGTCGTGCCGCAAATATGGGATCCACCTGAAATGACATTTACTACCTTGGTGGCTGGAGGAGGTGCAACTTTCTCGAGTCTGGACTGCTCCCCTGAATCAGGTTTTTTAGACTCGCTTCTGACCCTCTTCTTGCCCAAAAAATCTTTAAGAAGACCCTTGGACAGCAAATGAGCAATCTCCTTCCTTAAGGCAAAACAATTCTCAGTGGTATGCCCAAAATCCTCATGAAATGCGCACCACTTGGACTTGTCCTTCCAGGTTGTTGACTGGTCACTCTTCTTGGGCCATCTCGCTTTATCTCCAAGATTTCCCATGGCGCACAGGATTCCTGCAATGTCCACAGAAAAGCAATATTCAGAAATTTTTGGGTAATCATTATCCTCCCCATCTTGGTCATCATCTACAAAATGAACTCTAGAAGATTCAGATTTAACAGGGGGTTTACCCCTGTTGGACTTATAGTGATGGGAATCTGATTTTCTGTCAGAGGGCTCAAATAGAGGGGTAGGAGTCCTCCCAGTTGATTTCCCCATTGCCAAACTGTCCTCCTCCAATCTGATGAAAGGCAAGGCTCTGGTTCTGATTTCTTCAAGTTGTTTTGCAGGAGTCATCACCAACTCGTTATAGAATAGAGAGCTCTTCTTCAAGCCTATACGGAATACTTCTGTAGCCGTGGACACATCCAAGTTGGGTATAGTCACTGCCTCCTTGTTAAACTTGTGCAAATACTCTTTAAGATTTTCGTTAGGCTGTTGCACAATTCTATAAAGATCACTAGTCAACTTGTCAAATGCCCTATTGCACGAAAATTGATTAATGAACATATTGACAAGTTGAGCATAAGAGGAAATAGAGTTTAGAGGAAGCCCTGTTAGCCATTTTAAGGCTGGTCCTGACAAGGTTGAGCCAAAGCCCCTGCAAAAACATGCTTCTTTAAAAATAGGGGGGATACTTATGATATCCATTGATTCCTGATACAGCAATACATGCTCTGCTGGATCGGTGCTTCCATCATACTTCTTCATATGAGGGACTGAAAATTTCTTTGGGATCTCCACACTAGCTATTGCTGGCACAAAGCGAGATTCATTATAGCAAGTTGGATAAACTTGGTGATACGGCAAGTTGACTCCAGGCACGCTTCGAAGCAACTCTTTAATGGTTTGCATTTCTTTAACAAGTTGGTTCTCTGCAAAAAGAGGAGTATTATTAAACTGAGGTGCGAATGTATCAAAAGCATTAAAGAAACTCCATGTTTGCCCCATTGAGGGTGTAGCAAAGGTGTAGCAAGATGACAGCACAGGTTGGCTAGCTGGTCGGCTAAATCTTGGTTATTCGATTGGAATGAACGTCACGATTGTGCTTTCTGCTGGCAGGGTATTGGACATAGGCATATCTCCAGCATGGCTTGGTCCTGTACCTGCACCAAACAGATATCTAGGAAGTAAAGGTGAAAACGGAGTAGATACTTAAGTTTCAACTTGCTTCCCTTTACGCAGGCTATCAATGGCGTTGAATATCATAGCGTTCGTATGCTCTTGACCATCCAACCGATCATTCACTTTCTTCAACATATCGGCCATGCTGGACAATATCTCCAAATTGAAAGCTTCCGCATTCGAAGATGGATTGCCTTGGGTGCCGGAAATAGGAAGCGGCCGACTCCCCTCACCTTGACCACCAGACGACGGATTAGACATTTCTACGCAAATAATCAAAGTTTCCCACAGATGGCGCCAAATTGTTTTGGTCAAATTCCAACAAGTGTCTTCGATGGTAAGAAAAATGACTAAAGTGATATGAATCAGGGTACAATGATTATCAGGTTGAATAGAAATGAACACAAGGATTTTTACTAGGAAAGCCTTAGAACAACTTGTTCGCCGACATAAAACCTCGGGAGGTTTTGGTACCTTCCTTGACCGAAAGTTTACTAAGTATGGTGGTGATTACAGAACTATGAGTGTATGCAAGGGAGCTGAAGCTAGTGAAAACCGTGTGTGCAAAATACAGTGTTTTGTCCCTTTTATACCTCTTACAACGGCTAATTACAAAGAGAATAATGGGCCTAAAATCTCGGGATAGAGGTTTAATCGGTTGAGATATCTTCGCCATTTTTGTTGATGGAGGGGATAACGATCTGTTGCTGAAGAGACGTCTTTGAATCGGTCTTCACTTCCTTTGACATGTTCCCTGAAAAATAGGGTTAACGTAACTATGTTCCAACCTGCAGAAGATCAAGTTATAATAGAACAACTCAAGTTTGTTAGTACCAAGTTGTTTGATGCAAGTTGTAAACAAGTTGATTTAAAAACGCAGGGCCCAACACCCACCCTGCTCCAAAATCAGATATCAACTTCTATCCAAGACCAAATTCCACCAATCGTATGACTTCTGCACCCTTGTTAATTCTTACTGGGTAATTTTGTCGAACAGTAGGTGAGCGAGCAATGGCCAAGTCGAAGAATCACACAGCGCATAACCAGTCTCACAAGGCTCGCAGGAATGGTATCAAGAAACCCAGGAAGCACCGCAACAGTTCCACCAAAGGGGTATCTTCAATTTCCTTTTATTGATCTGCAAATTAAATTTATGTTGGAATCTATGATTTTGGATAGAAAATAACCTTTTTCGTCCTTAAACTATTTTAATTGGGACATTTTAGTCCTTAAACTATTTTTTAAGCCTTTTTCATCCTTGAACTATTTTAATTAGGACCTTTTAGTCCTTCCGTTAAAACTTCCGTCCATCAACCGTTAATTGGGACCTTTTCGTAAAGAGTTCTATAGGCCAGTGACCTTTTAGGTACTTAACTCCGTTGTGAAACTATTTTTTTATTTTATTTTTTACAAATTTGAACATTCATTTAGGGACGGAGGAGTAAAAAAAATGAGGCATTGACCAAATAGTCCCCCAGCCAAATAAAAACTACCTTTAAGGACTAATATTATCAAAACAGCCAAAAAGTCCCTCAATGTTTTCTGGACCAAATTGCCCCTCATACCACTCTCTCTCTCTCTCGCTTGACGCGTCCACGGTTGCCTTACGCGTCCACGGTAGCTTACCTGCTTTCTTTCTCTCTCCCTTTCTCTCTCTTCCTTTTCTTCTTAAATTTTTAAAATGCAATATCTCAAAATTTAAAAGTCAAAAAAATTATCTGAAATCACTGTTTTAATCGCATCGTCAAGACGAATCAAACAAGTTTACTCATCATATATTTCAAATTTTATAAATAAAATTATTTTTCAACAAATGTGAAATAGATTTCACAGTTGTTCTATAAAAGAATGACATAAAATAGTGAAATCTAGTTATGCATAATAACTGAGAAAGAGATCTCAACAATCATAACTGAGAAATTGACTTCACAGTTGTACACAAACATTCATGAATAACAAATAAATATCGGGTAAACCAAACATACTAAGTACCAAATTAACTGTGAAATTGACCTCACAGTTCTCAGTTTAGAAAGGTCAAAAACAAAACAATTTCACATTCATAAATAAATGTGAAACTAACCTCACAATTTTAGAAGTGTGAAAAACATTTCACAGTTATTCACATCACAACTAACAACTGTAAAATAGATCTCACTGTTGTTCTATAAAAGAATGACATAAAAATAGTGAAATCTATCACAGAGTTATGCACAATAACTGAGAAATTGACCTCAACAATCATAACTGAGAAATTGACCTCACAGTTGTGCACAAACAATCATGAATAACAGATAAATAACGGGTAAACCACACATACTAAGTACAAAATAACTGTATAAACACATGAGTAACAACACTTAGTTCAGATCAGTGGCAAACTACATTTCATTACCATCATGATATTAAGGCAGCAGAGAAAGGGGGTAGGGGAGCCTGGGGTGGGGTGGGAGAATATAAAGCAAGAGCTACATGTATATGCGACAGTTAGAAACATAGACGGTCAATGAAAACCTTAATTGCAGAAAGATCACACGTCATACCAAACAAAATAGAAAAAAGAAAGAAAAAAAAACATATGCTACAATGCAACAAGTTACAAGTTACAACTCAAATTAGAGGTATCATGCAGTAAAGAAAAAAAACATATGCTACAATGTAAAAGTTTCCCTATATAAAATTCTTTGTACAGTGTGCGAGGAGCTAGTATAATATGTATAAATACCCTTGTCCAGCTTAAGTGTCTTCATTCTCCTTGGCAGTCTGCAAAAATGCAGTATAAACAAGTTGGTTATGGGCCTTGTCTCTGTACAGGTCTAGATTGGGAGTAATATTTGACAATTTTCTCTGTTCTATACATACTGGGAGTAATATTTGACAATATTCAGCATCTTATCTTCCATTCACATTCAATCAGCGAATACGGTTCAAGTGGCAAATGGCTCAGGATTTGACTTGGGTGCAAGTTTTTTAGCCACTTCAGGTGTCCCAAACACGTTCCAAAACCTCAATGTCTCATCCCCTGCTGCTGATGCAACAGTACATCCATCACAGGCTCTGCCATGAAAAGTACTCTTGATGTGTGACCGCTTAGCTCAGCCATCATAACCATTGACGGGTATTTCCAAAGCGTAAGCTGATTTTGAGTAAACCTATGAGAACTTAGCAGCTCACGCTCGTTCTTGTTCCATAAAAGTGCACAAACTTGTGAGCCTGTTTCCACTAAGTTCAAACACGCACCAGTGTGTGTTCCAAAATTTAATGTACCAAATTAACTGTGAAATTGGCCTCACAATTCTTAGTTTAGAAAGGTCAAAAATCAAACCATTTCACATTCATAAATAAATGTGAAACTGACCTCACAGTTTTAGAAGTGTGAAAAATATTTCACAGTTATTCACATCACAACCAACAACTGTAAAATAGACATCACTGTTGTTCTATAAAAGAATGACATAAAAACAGAGAAATCTATCACACAGTTATGCACAATAACTGAGAAAGTGACCTCAACAATCATAACTGAGAAATTGACCTCACAGTTGTGCACAAACAATCATCAACAACTGATAAATAACGGGTAAACCAAATATACTAAGTACCAAATTAACTGTGAAATTGACCTCACAGTTCTCAGTTTAGAAAGGTCAAAAACCAAACCATTTCACATTCATAAATAACTGTGAAACTGACCTCACAGTTTTAGAAGTGTGAAAAATATTTCACAGTTATTCACATCACAACCAACAACTGTGAAATAGATCTCATTGTTGTTCTATCACACAGTTATGCACAATGCATAACTGAGAAAACTGAGAAAATCATTTATTATTTGTTCACACATGATGTAAATAACTGTATAATGGTTTTCACATTTATAAACTGAGAAGTCTATTTCTAAGCTTATAACATAAACCAACACAATTATAACATAAACCAATTCTATTTCACAGTTATTTAAATAACTGTGAAATAGAATTCACAGTTATTTGCGAACAAGATTCATCCAAGTACAACAACTGTAATGTGCGATTGTCGTCAGATATAGAGACTGATTTACGATATGAAACTAACCTAAATTCATGGGATTTACTTAACAAATGGAAAAACAATAGCTCCAAAATCTTGTGCCTAAGCAAAATAAACCAGAAATAAAACATTGAGGTAGCAGCTCTGTTTCTGTGAAATAAAACATTGAGGTAGCTAGATAAAAGAAATCTCACTTGTTCCCAATATTGAGGTAGTAGCTTTGTTTCTGTTCTCATCTCTCCCACATTCCTAGCAAGAGTGACACAGGCCTGAATAATGAAAAACATGCATTATTTAACACAAACAGATACCCAACATAAGGAAAATTAATTGATAGTATTGTCAAGAGACATGCATCCATTATAATCCATCTCTGTTGCTCATCCGGACGCTTAATTAAGTTGAACAATGTGTGTGTCAAGGAATTCCTTGTGTTGCTGTCTGGGTGGTGTTCAATTGCACACATCATCAACAGGAGGAGCTCCTGAAGGAAAACAATATGATTATATTTCATTGGGAGCCTTGTTGTTTATAATAATATCATATACTATCCAGCAGAATTAGCTATAAGTTGCTTAAGAGACCAAACCTCCCGATGATTGATCAGAACGTAAGGAACAATCTTAGGCAATGAATCGGAAAGGATCTGAATGGTTCCGAAACCCTGACAAGTAGAAGACAGATACAAATATGATGAAACAAAAAAAAACAGCTAAATTAATAAAGGTCATGCCCAAAATTATAAGCATTCAGCAACCCACCGCTTTTGCAGAATTAGGCTCACAGACAGGACTAAATGTATCCAGAATGAGACCATTAGTGGTTAAAGGTGATTCAACATTGTCTTTTGGCAAATTCTCAGTTTTGACACCAACGGCCTTATCATCGGATTCAGACAATTCCCCAGGTTTATCTGTAGTACCTTCTGTTCTTTGATTCGCCATTGCTTGAGATACTACACTTTCCAAATCTTTTGATGGCATACCCCCAGAAAATGCTGCAAAATTATTTTCACATAATTCTCCATCTTCTTCAGATGTTACAGCATTGTTTTTACAGAAGTCACCAATTTCACAGTTTTGAGGTAAATATTATTTATAATATTATCATTATAATTATCCCAAAAAAGAACAGCATAACTGTAAGCCCAAAAAAGAGATAAAACAGAAGCTTAAAGGGCCATACATGAATGGCGAACTCAAATCATCTGATCATGAATCAGCCGAGATGTTCATATGTGTATACCAGATTGTAGCAAGGTTAAAGAGTACACAAAGGATAACATAAGTACAAGACAATGGAATAAGCGCAAGATGTTGCATTCAATATATATTCAATAGAATAAGTGCATGATGTTGCATTCAATATATATTTCAATTAGAAAGTAGAGGAGAACATTTGTGAAATCAAGCAGAAAAGTGGAAACCATTGCTCTAAAAGGCTTCCTGCGACATAGCACTTGATACAAATGAATCTAAACATCCAATAAAATTTATTAATGTATACAGTATACTTCACCATTTGAATCATCCAAAAATCCCCTAATTAAATAAGAAATGAACACATAAAAACTTTTACAATCCAACAACTTGACCACTCTCTCACACTCCTTTCTTTTTCGAAATGTGATAAGGTTCAAGGCACATAGATTTGCAGACTATCATGAATCAACCATTTCAAAACCAGTTAATTATTCATCAGAAATAAACTATGAGTTGAACCAATGTGAAGAAGACAATGTTAATGGAGAAAGAATGAAACTGAAGGGCGTACTTGAGAAGAGAACCATGACTACGGCGGCTGGTGTTCAGAGATTCGTCGCACCTGTTCTTACCGCCGCCGGTGTTACCCGAACCCTAACGGTCTGAAATGGCCGATTTAACTCACTGTTGCACTATGACAGGTTAATTGAAAGTTCAGGTGGCCGGAATTAATGAAAGTTGACCGGATTCTATGGAAATCTTGGCTGGATTTCATCTCTGTCCGAACGGAATTAATCGTAGTTGAGATTGAAGACGACGACAGGTGATGTGAACGGCTATACGATATAGGAGAGTGAAGGGTGGTCGGAGGTGATTTTGGGTGATGGTGGAGACGCCGGCGTTGAGAAAGAGAGATCGGAATTGCGGAATGAGAAATCGGAATTGCGGATAGAGAGAGAAGGGGAATTGCGTTTAGAGAGAGAAACGAGGGCAGTTTTGGTATTATTTGGTATTATGAAATATTTTAAAGGAAGAGAGGGGTTTATTGGTAAAATAGATTTTATTTTATGGACCCCAAGGTAAAATATGAAATGTGATGTTTTTTTTGATAAATTCCACCTTTTAATAAGGACTTATTGGTAAAAATCCCAAAAAAAAATGTAAAAATGTATATATATATATATAATACAATTTATAGTAAAGATAAATTGAATATAGGGACGTTAATATATATATATATATATATATATATATATATATATATATATATATATATATATATATATATATATATATATGTTTTGGTCAAATTTCAACAAGCGAATTAGATGAGAAGAAAAGTGACTAAAGTGATATGAATCTAGGTACAATGATTATCAAGTTGAATAGAAATGGACACAAGATGTTTGTTGACTAGGAAAAGCCCTTGAACAACTTGTTCGCCGGCATAAAACCCCGGGAGGATTTGGCTCCTGCCTTGACCGAAAGTTTACTAGGAATTCTCTTGAGATTACAATGCTAAGAGCGTATGAAAAAGGGAGCTTAAGCTAGTGAAGAACGTGTGTGTAAATACAGTGTCTCTCTCCCTTTTATACCTCAAAATAAAACTAATTATCACAGAAGGATTATGCGCCTATAAAATCGGGGAAGAGGTTGATCAAATAGAGATATATCCGCTATTTATTGTTTGAGGGAGAAGATAAGATCCATTGCTGAAGAAACGTTGTTGACTTAATCTTTGCTTCTTGTGACACGTGCCCTATAAAATAGGAAGAACGTTACTGCGTCCCAACCTGCAGAAAGCCAAGTTGTAAATGGAACAACTCAAGTTGTTAGCACCAAGTTGTTAAGTATAAGTTATAAACATATTGACTGAAAAATGTAGGGCCAAACAATTGCCCCCAAACTTTTTGAATTTTAAAATGAAGAATAGAAAGAGACAAAAGAATTTCAAAAAGTTTGCCAAAATAAGAAAGAAAAGAACGACGGTTTAAAAGGGACGCGATGGGACGGTTTTAAGAAGTTTCCCGAGGCAAAAAGATTTATTTGTTTTATAGTCCCAACCACTCTCAACCTCCATAAATACACAGACTCCTGTTCCAACTCTCTTTTTCAAAACGTTACTTTCACAAAGATTTCGAGAAGAGGGACCAGAGAAGACGGTTTGGAGAGGAAAATCGAGTAGAGATTGACGGTGAGTTTCTTGTTTTCTTTTCAATTCCATCTTTGATTTTCTGTTTAAGTTTGAAAAAATGGGGAAGAGAAAGGCGGTGATTTTAATCGAGAGTGGAGAGGGTTTGCCCGCGGGTTTTCTCACCCAAAACATGTTGAAGAACCCTGAAAAAGAGAAGTGTAGAATCCCCGCTACTAATTTAGAAATCATCAAGAAGAATCATGCCATGGCATATGAAACTGTGTTTTTACCCTCCTTGACCTAACCCAGAATGTTATTCCATGAATGGGTATGCTTCCCCGAATACCCCTTCACTATTGGTTTGAAATTCCCTTTCCCGATCTTAATCACCAAGTTCTTTCTTTGCTACCAAACTTAACTATGCCCAACTTATGCCCCAAGGTTGGAGAAGCCTACAAACCCTCGTAAGGTTAAATGCGAAACGAGTTGGAAATAGGTTTAGAGGAATTCGCTCTCACAAATGAAATTAGGAGTTTTGGTTTAGGGAGGTATGGCTTTAGGGTTAAAGCTGGTAGGATGTCCTTTCTAAATGACAATGTTGATACCGCCGATAGAGGGTGGAAGAACAAATTCTTTTTCGCCAAGAAGAGCACCCTGGTGAAGGATGAGGGTGCCAACTTCAAATGGAGGTCCCAAGGTAGTATAGGCAAATTTTCTAATTCTAATAATTCTCCCTAATAACTCATGTAACTAATTCTCCAATTTTCTCTTTGGCTTAGTTGCGAAGTTGGATGTGCTCTTTCCTTTTAAGGACAACACGGAGGAGAATGTGAGCAAGATTTATGATTTGGACCTGTTAGTGAGAACTTTTAAGGTACTACCAGTTCAATTTGTTGCAGATCAAGACGAGGAAGTTGGTCTTGAAGAAGCCCAAGAAACAAATCTTGAAGAAACTTTATCTGAGCCCATCCAAATGTCTACAGGTTAATGAAATACCTGAAAATCTTTGCCTATCTCCAACTTGTTCTAATTCCTTTGTTTCGTTCTAACTTTTCAACCTTTTTGCAGCCACCTTCTCTAAGGACACCGTTAGTGCTGCTGGCCTACTTCTTTGCGGCTAGAGCAAAGAGTTTAGCAAGGCAAGATAGTAAACCCCCCACCCCAGTGTCTATTGTGGCTAGCTCCGATATGATTGCGTCCAAGAAGAAGGGGGATGCGAAGAAGAGAAAGCTAGTGGATGCTGAAGCCACAGATACAAGTGGTGACATGGATATGGGAAAGTTAGGAGAAAAGTTCAGAGCTGTTGTTGAGAAGGTAAAGATGAAGGGACCTTTAAGTTTTTCAAGGAGTTTTGATAGAATATTAATGCTTTCTTTTATGCAGGAAATTATGATCCCTATTGTGGCCCACATTGATGCATTGAAGATCAAGGCGGCTAAGCTCAGTCATGAGGTTGCAGAATCGAAGAAGGAGGCCACAAAAAGTGCCAAGGAAGTGGAGAAGTGGAAGAAGGAAGCAAACAAGCACGCTGGTGGAATGGAAGGTTTGAGGAAGGATTTTGAACGCTTAGAAAAAGAAGTGGAAGCCATCAGGGCTGAGAACAAGGCTCACATGAAAGAACTTGCGGCTGTGGAGGGAAACTTTAAATTTCATGCCACCAAGACTTTGTTAGAGGCTCGGATTCAGATGATTGAAGAATATAAAAATGGGCAAGCCATAACTTGGAACCTGGAGGACGAGAGAAAAGTTTTGGGGGACCATATTGGGGAGCCAGCGGATGCAGAAGAAGTGAACTCCGCGGCCTTGGAAGCCCTAGTTGATGATGCCAACAAGGATCTGAACACCATTATGGTTACACCCAACGACCAAGGGGAAAACACAAGACCGGGCAAAGAAAGCCACTAAGTTTAAAAAACATTTTAAAGTTTTTGGGTATTTTTGGATGAAAAAACAATTTTTGCTTTATTTGTGTACCTCTGTTGGTACAACAAATGGGGGAGTGTCCCCAAAAAACAAGGTTTTTTAGTTTGTAATGGCTCATAAGAGCCGAGACAATTTATTTGGGGGCACTAGGTTGGTCTAGTACTCCAAGCTTTTTTAGGTTTTTAGGGACTTATTGGCTTACCCAACTTGTCCTTTAGTTTGCAAAAAATCTTTTGGAAAACACTTAATGGTTTCTTAGCAAAGTATCTTATGTCTCTGAGAGACGCTTGTTTGTTCTTTAGATAACATGTAAATGTTATAAACTGTAGGTAACATGAAAATGTTACAACCAATAGTTCACAACTTGAAGAAGTGTGAAAACGTGCGCCCAGGCGAAGGTGTCAAAACCTTAATTCGTAAGAAAAGATGAACATCTTTTAACCATAAGTACCTTTGATCAGAGGTAATTCGTTTGAAGAGATAGAACAAGTATCAGCCGTCCTGGCGTGTCAACAAGTTCTATCCCTCTCCGGCTAGAATTCCAACATGTATCGGCCAAATCTTGGCGTGTCAACATGTTGAAATTTTCTTCCTCGGAGTTCAAACATGTATCGGCCGTCTTGGCGTGTCAACATGCTTGACCTTTGTCCTCCTCGAGCTCAAACATGTATCGGCCGTGCTTGGCGTGTCAACATGTTTGTCCTGTTCCAGCTTAGGTCTCAACAAGTATCAGCCGTACTGGCGTGTCAACATGTTGAGCCTACTCCGTTTGTTCAAGTTGCACCTCGCAAAACAAATTCATGTTAGGGTTGGGCGTTAGCATAGCTAACGCCCCTCCAGACGCTCAAGTCGGTAATGTTTTAATAAGAGTAAAAAATTGAAATGCGTAATTGAACTCGACATAAATTTAAACCGTACACGAGGAGTCTAGTTATAACTAGGACTTACATGAAATAAAGTTTCAAGTGGATAGCGTTCCAACTTCTAGGGATTGTCTCCACTGGGGTTGACAACCGGTATGCGCCTTTGCCGGCTTCGTCGATGAGATATGGGCCTTCCCACTTGGGAGCCGGCTTACTGCATTCAATTCTCTTGTATTTTGAAATACTTTCCTTAAAACTAAATCACCAACCTAGAACCTTCTAACTCGACATTCTTGTTGTAAGACCTAGCAATTCGGCTGGCGATAAGTTGCCATCCTTATCTTGGCTAAATCACGATCTCATCAATTGTATCTAAATCTTGAGTTAGCAAGAGGTTATTTTCATCTTGAGTTAATAAGCCATACCTTGTTGTGGGGAATGTCGCTTCAAGCTGGAATTACGGCTTCGACTCAGTATACTAAAGAATAGGGAGTTCTACTGTGGCTCCTTTAGAAGTAGTTCTATGCCCATAGCACAAGTGGTAATTCTTCAACCCACTTTCCCTTCTTTTGATCTAGACGCTTTTTCAAGTTGTTGATGATCAACTTGTTGCTTGACTCGGCTCGGCCATTGGCTTGAGGGTGGACAGTGTCGACATGACTAACTTGATGCCCCAGTGAGTACAAAAGTCCTGGTCTTCTTACTTATGAGCGTGACCCGTTGTCACATACAATCTCCGATGGTACACCAAACGCTAATGATATTTTTCTTTAAAAATGAAATTACCTCTTTATCTCTTACTTGTACATAAGCACGCCTCGATCCATTTCGAGAAATAATCGGTTAGAGCCATCATGAACACTTTGCCTCAGGAGCTTTAGGCAACTTGCCTACAATATCCATGCCCCACTTGCATGAAAGGCCAAGATGAGACTATAGGATGTAGAGGCTCGGCGGGTTGATGCAAGATGTTCTTGTGTCTTTGGCGAGGCATCACACTTTTGTACGTAGCTCATGGCATCTCGACGCATGGTTGGCCAATAGTATCCCGTCTTGAGGGCCTTGGATGCTAATGCCTTTCCTCCCGAGAATGGTTCCCACATATTCCTTCATGGATTTCTTTAAGCACCACTTCAACTTGATCATTATCGGCCCAGCATCTCAAGTAGTGTCTGCAAAGACTTCTTAAACGGCACATTATCTATCAAAACGAAAGTCGAAATACGAATCTTAAAAGATCTAACATTCTTAACATCGGGTGGAATAGTTCCAAGTTGAAGAAACTCAATTACGGGTTGGGTCCAAGAAGGTTTAGTATCCGGTGCCCCGGTAGGTGGCGTAACCACTTGAATTTCCTCAACTTGGTCTATTGCCGGGTACTTAACATAAATAATTGGTATACTAGAATGCAACATTGATTTGCAAGTTGAACCCAAGTTAGCCAAGGCGTACGCTTACGTGTTCTCTTCTCTAGGGACTGTTCCAAAGAGAATGATAGAAATTTCGAAGCTAAAGCCTTAACATGTTGGAGGTACGAGTCATCTTGGAATGTTTCGCCATATAAGCGCCATTAAAGTGGTTAGCTAGCAATTGAGAGTCAACAAATACATTTAAATGTGTAATATTCGAGATTCAAAGTGTAGTTAAACCCATGATTAGGGCTTCATACTCGGCTTCATTATTTGTTGCACTAAATTCACAAGATACGGCTTGAGGTATGATATCACCTTGAGGGGATTTTAGGACTATTCCCCAGCCAATCCCTTTGGAATTTGAGGCTCCATGTAAACAATGTCCAAAATCGAGGAATAGTTTTACCTTCAAGTTGTTGCACTTCCGGTTCTACCTCAGCCGCAAACTTGGTGAGGTCAGCTACGAAATCGGCTAGGGCTGCGATTTGATGGCTGTTCTCGGCTCGTATGAAATATCATACGTGCTCAACTTGACTGACCACTTGGCCAACCTGCCCGACAACTCTGGGGTTCTCAACACATTTCTCATAGGATAATTAGTTCTAACGGTTATGGAATGTGTTTCAAAATAATGACGTAATTTGGTAGCAGCAGTAGTTAAGGCTAATATTAATTTTTCAAGATGAGAGTACCTTGTTTCAGCATCTAATAAAGACTTACTTACATAGTAAACAGGATGTTGTTCACCTTGGATTTCCTTCACCAATACTGCACTAACAGCATTTTCAGATACAGCTAAATATAAATAAAGATGCTCACCATGTTCGGGTTTGGCAAGTAGGGGTGACGTCATCAAGTATTCTTTAAGTTGTTTGAAGGCTGCTTCATGTTGGTCAGTCCATTGAAAAAGTTTGTTTTTTCTTAATACTTCGTAGAATAACCTGCACTTATCAGACGATTTGGATATAAATCTATTCAAAGCAGCTACTCTACCTGTTAACCTTTGTACGTCCTTGATGTTCTTAGGGGATTCCAAGTTGAGAATGGCTTTGATTTGTTCGGGACTTGCTTCGATTCCCCTCTTGGTCACCATATATCCCAAGAATTTACCTGCTCTAACACCGAAGTTGCACTTCGCCGGGTTGAGCTTCATGTCAAGGCTTTCAAGATGTTGAATGCCTCAGCAAGGTGCTCCACATGATCCTCAATGTGCTTGGATTTGACCACCATATCGTCTATGTAGACCTCCATCGTCTTGCCAAGTTGGTCTTTGAACATTTTGTTCACTAACCTTTGATAGGTTGCCCCTGCATTTTTAAGACCAAAGGGCATAGAAATATAACAATATATACCTTCGGAGTCATGAATGCTTTGTATCTTCTTGGTCCGAAGGCTCCATTTGAATTTGTTGATACCCGGAAGATGCATCCATGAATGTCAAGATGTCGTGGCCTACTGTCTCATCAACTAGAGAATCAATGTGAGGGAGAGGGAATGGATCCTTCGGACAGGCCTTGTTCAAGTCGGTGAAGTCCACGCATACTCGCCACTTGCCATTCTTCTTCTCCACCACTACAACGTTAGCCAACCACCTTGGGTACTGAACTTCTCGATCATCTTGGACTTCAGAAGCCTCTCAACTTCATCCTTTATGATCTGGTTCCGCTCCTGGGCAAACTTCCTTCTTTTTTGACGGACAGGACGGATGGTCGGATCAATGTTCAACTTGTGAGTAATAATATCCTTGCTTATCCCTGTCATGTCTTCATGTTTCCAAGCGAAACAACATTTCTGGCTTTTAAGGAACTCGATCAATTCCTCTTCGATTTCGGATGTAAGGTCTATCCCAACTTGCACTTGGGCCTCAGGATTTGATGCATCAACAGGAACGCTTTTTGTATCGTGCTCCACTGCTTCAAGAATGTCCTGGGCCTTTTTCTTTAATTGCTATGCTTGCCGAGGGGTCGAGCTTGCTTTCATGTTGATCTTGTAGCATTCTTTAGAGACTTGTTGGTTTCCCTTCAACTTGGCAACACCCCAAGGTGTTGGAAACTTGACGCATTGATGGTAAGTTGATGGCACGGCCTTCATGTTGTGGATCCAAGGTCTTCCCAATATAACATTGTACGAGGAAGAGCACTCAATCACACAAAACCTCTCCATGGAATTCATACCCTCCAGGTAGATGGGCAACTTGATCTCTCCGACCGTTTGCTTCACCTCACCACCGAACCCTACCAAGACGGGATGAATTCTTCACTACTTCGGACAGAGGGATGCCCATATCTTCAAGAGCATGAGTGAAGATGATGTTGACCGAACCGCCACCATCGATCGAATCCGCTTGACCACACAATTAGCACCGCACCCGAACAACTAGACCATCATGATGAGGGTCCAACGTGTTGTCCTTATCTTCATCTTCAAAGGAAATAACATGACCATCTGTGAAGTCCCGACGCCTTGAAGGCAATTCTGATTGATCTTCCTTAGAGCTTTTGGCATGACGCTTGGCGGCAGAGTAAGTTGTGCCACAAATATGAGACCCACCTAAGATAACATTCACTACCTTAGTGGCTGGAGGGGGTGCAACTTTCTCGGGTCTAGACTGCTCCCGAATCAGTTCTTTGGATTCACTCTGACCCTCTTCTTGCCCAACAAATCCCTGAGAAGACCCTTGGACAATAAATGAGAAATCTCCTTCCTCAAGGCGAAACAGTTCTCGGTGGTGTGCCCAAAATCTTCATGAAATGCGCACCACTTGGACTTGTCCTTCCAAGTTGTTGGATCGGTCATTCTTCTTGGGCCATCTTCCCTTATCTCCAAGATTTCCCATGGCGCACAAGATTCCTGCAATGTCCACAGAAAAGCAATATTCAGAAATTTGTGGATAATCATTATCATCACCTTCCTGATCGTCATCTACAACATGAATTCTAGAGGGTTCAGTTTTAACAGGGGGTTTGCCCCTGTTGGACTTATAGTGATGGGAATCCGGTCGTCTGTCGAAGGCTCAAATAGAGGAGTAGGGGTCCTCCCGCTTGACTTCCCCATCGCCAAGCTATCTTCCTCCAATCTGATGTAAGGCAAGGCCCTGGTTCTAATTTCTTCAAGTTGTTTCGCAGGGGTCATCACCAACTCGTTGTAAAACAATGAGCTCTTCTTCAAGCCTATACGGAATGCCTCCGTAGCGATGGACACATCCAAGTTGGGTATAGTCACTGCCTCCTTGTTGAACCTGTGCAAATACTCTTTAAGATTTTCGTTAGGCTGTTGTACAATTCTATAAAGATCACTAGTCAACTTGTCAAATGCCCTGTTGCATGAAAACTGATTAATGAACATATTGACAAGTTGAGCATAAGATGAAATTGAGTTTAGAGGAAGCCCTGTTAGCCATTTTAAGGCTGGTCCTGACAAAGTAGAGACAAAGCCCCTGCAAAAACATGCTTCTTTAAACATAGGAGGGATACTTATGATATCCATTGATTCTTGATACAAAGAACACATGCTCATTGGATCGGTACTCCCATCATACTTCTTCATATGAGGGACCGAGAATTTCTTCGGGATCTCCACACCGGCTATTGCACGGCACAAAACGAGACTCATTGTAGCAAGTTGGAGAGACTTGGTGATACGGCAAGTTGACTCCAGGCACGCTTCGTAACAACTCCTTAATGGTTTGCATTTCCTTAACAAGTTGGTTCTCTGCGAAAAGAGGAGCATTATTAACTTGAGGTGCGAAAGTATCGAAAGTGTTAAAGAAATTTCCCGTTTGCCCCATTGAGGGTGTAGCATAAGTGTAGCAAGATGATAGCGCAGGTTGGCCAGCTGGTAGGCCGAATCTTGGTTGCTCGATTGGAATGGATGTCACAATCGTGCTCTCCGCTGGCAAGGTGTTGGACATAGGGATATCTCCGACATGGCTCGGTCCTGTACCTGCACCAAACAAAGATCTAGGAAGTAAAGGTGAAAACGGGGTGGATACTTGAGTCTCAGCTTGCTTCCCTTTACGCAGACTATCAATGGCGTTGAATATCATGTATTCGTGTGCTCCTGAGCATCCAACCGATCGCCTACTTTCTTCAACATGTCCGCCATGTTGGACATTATCTCCAAATTGATGGCTTCGCACTTGGAGGAGGGTTGCCTTGGGCATTGGAAACAGGAAACGGCCGACTCGACCGGCCGGACGAGGGATTAACCATTTCTACGCAAATAATCAAAGTTTCCCACAGACGGCGCCAAATTGTTTTGGTCAAATTTCAACAAGCGAATTAGATGAGAAGAAAAGTGACTAAAGTGATATGAATCTAGGTACAATGATTATCAAGTTGAATAGAAATGGACACAAGATGTTTGTTGACTAGGGAAAGCCCTTGAACAACTTGTTCGCCGGCATAAAACCCCGGGAGGATTTGGCTCCTGCCTTGACCGAAAGTTTACTAGGAATTCTCTTGAGATTACAATGCTAAGAGCGTATGAAAAAGGGAGCTTAAGCTAGTGAAGAACGTGTGTGCGAATACAGTGTATCTCTCCCTTTTATACCTCAAAATAAAACTAATTAACAAAGAAGGATTATGCGCCTAAAAAATCGGGGAAGAGGTTGATCACATAGAGATATATTCGCCATTTATTGTTTTGAGGGAGAAGATAAGATCCATTGCTGAAGAAACGTTGTTGACTTAATCTTTGCTTCTTGTGACACGTGCCCTATAAAATAGGAAGAACGTTACTGCGTCCCAACCTGCAGAAAGCCAAGTTGTAAATGGAACAACTCAAGTTGTTAGTACCAAGTTGTTAAGTATAAGTTATAAACATATTGACTGAAAAATGTAGGGCCCAACAACATGAAGGTAATTTTTGATATTTATCTTTTATAATCAGTTTTAAAAATATACTATTCAAACATACTTATAAATTTTAATATTTATTACAAAATAATCAATTTTACTAAAATCACCTTGGAAGAATCACTTGCGGATAATCAAAATCAATGTCAAATTCACCAAATTATGTAAACACTATTGATGTTTCAAGAGAAAATTACATTCTAGTCCCTCTATATAATTTAATTTACGTCCTAAGATAAGAAGTTATCATATTTATCTCCTAATCTTAAGAGACAAAAAATTAATCATATAATCCCTATAACCCTAAATAAACACCCACCCCTCTCAAATCATATACACACAAAAAAAAAAAAAAAAACCACACACCCCCTCTCTCTACCCTCTCTCCGGTCACGTCTCACTCCGGCGACCTCTATCCTCCACAACTCCGACGACCTCGCTCCTCCCAAACTCCGGCGACCTATCTCCTCTCAAACTCCAGCGACCTCTCTGTTGGAAATTAAATTAAAGCACCACAGATTAAACAGACAATTTAATCAACAGTAGGGGATTTATTGATCAAGTCAAGAACGTACTAATTAAGCCAATAGCAAAACCGAAAGCAATGGAACAGGATCAGGAAAACAGAACAGAAACAAATAAACAAACGATTAGAAAACTTATCGTGATTTGATCGAGTCACCTTAGGAAGACTGTCCTAAGAGAAAATATTGCCCCCAATTGGTGCAACTCAGGTACAGGCAAATTTCTCCGAGGATAAAACGATTACGGATTACGTACCACAAAATAGCACACAGGTATGTAATCGCCGGCGGTCCTATCTCAGTCGCCTTGAATCTCACGAACAAATCTCTACGAACTAGGAGTAATCAAACAATGAAATAATGCTAGAGAATTGATTTTTCTCTCCAAAATTTTGTGAATGACTGCTGGGATTTTTGGGAGTATTTATAGTTAGGTTTTGAGAGTTTTAAAGTAACCCAAAAATTGACTAAATTCGGCCCAAGAAAAACCCTGTTTCGTCACGAGCGCGACCGCGGTCGAGCCCAGCGCGGCCGCGCACATGTGCAGAAACATCTGGCCTTGGCGATGTACGTCCAGAGCGGCCGCTAGCAAAGCCAGCGCGTCCGCGCACATAATCAACCTATTCCAACGTTTTTCCTTAGCCAAAAATCAGTCCAAAACTCAATCGAAGTTTCAAGGTCATATACCTATGGACTTCACACCACAAATACACACGGAAATTAGTTTAGATAAACTAAATTTGCCAACAATCCCCCACAAGTTCATAGAGATATGACGTGTACAGATTGTCCATTATAATGCTTTCAGTAATGGTACATTTCGGCTTGAACCACTACCTATGTTATCCAACGCAAACCTCCACAGGACCAGATGAACGGGTGTCTTGAATCTGATGCCTTTGGATGTAGAGGCCTTTGCTGGTAACAAACACGACAAAAGCTATGATAGGCCCTCTATCGAACACTTGACGCTTATAAGCCATACGTCCCGATCCTCTATCATGAGTGCTTTCAAGGAATAACCCAAATTCCTCTAGTTGCGGCCAACAACAACACTCACTTAGCTGGGCATCTCAAAAGATGTACTGCTAGCATCTTGTCTAAAAGACTTGATCCCATTCAAAGTTCCAAACTTTTACTATATTAGCAGCAACGAGCACCTCTAGGCTATTCAGGGGATAGACTCAGACATGCAACATGTCAATCTATTATTGGGTGCTCCGATTCACCCCACAGCTTGTTATTACCACATTGAATCTCCTTTGTGGGATCTCCACTCAGGTAGATTGGGTTGCCACTGCGTTTGAATCAGACGGGGTTCAGTCCCATCCCCAACCTAGATTTTTGAACTAGAGCAAATTCTAGCCCTTTGGTTAAAGGATCATTTGTGTTATCCTTGGTACCAACATAATCAACAGACTATCACCTTCCGAGACACTAGATCCCTTATAGATTTTAATCTAATTTGGATGTGCCTCCTAGTTTTACAGATTATACTTGACACTTTTCGGTTTCTCAATTGTGGCGGTGTTGTCACAATGTACGAGATAACGAGGCATGGGCTTGCGACCATGGGCAACTCGGACATAAGTCCTCGAAGCCATTCGGCTTCCAATCCGGTAGTGTCAAGAGCAACTAATTCGGCCTCAAATGTAGACCTAGACAACGGGTTTGTTTGGTCGACCTCCAAGCGACCGGCTTCGCCTAAGGTGAAAACATACCCCGTCTGACCATAACTCCCGGAGTTATAGGCAATCCGGCTTGCATCACTATATCCTTCAAGAACGAAGGATATCTCCCGTAATGCAGCCCAAGGGAAATCGTTCCCTTCAAGTACTTGAGAACTCTATCAAGAGCTTCCCAATGTGCTTTACTTGGACATTGAGTATATCTAGCCAACCTAGTAACCGAGTAGGATATATCCGGTCTAGTACAATTGGCAAGATACATCAAACTTCCAATAATTTGAGAATATCTCAACTGAGCCATCGGTACTCCACTTTCATTCTTAGTAAGAGCAGATGAAGGGTCATATGGAGTCTTAGCCACTTTGCAATTCTTATAACCAAATTTCTCAATTACACTTTCAGTATAATGAGATTGCGATATGGTTATGCCACGAGTTGAACGAGTCAACTTAAGGCCAAGAATCACACTAGCTACTCCCATATCCTTCATCTCAAACTTACTTTTCAAGAATTCCTTAGTAGTATCAATTATCCTCATATCCGTTCCAAACAACAGAATATCATCGACATACAGACATAAGACAATACTACTATCACCAATACTCTTGCTATAAACACACTTATCAAACTCATTAGTAACAAAGCCAAACGATGAGACAATTTTATCAAATTCTCATGCCATTGCTTAGGGGCTTGTTTAAGTCCATACAAGGACTTAACAAGTTTACAAACCTTTCTCTCATTGCCAGGGGCCTCAAAACCTTCAGGTTGATCCATATAAATTTCTTCCTCTAGATCGCCATGCAAGAAAGCGGTCTTAACATCCATACGATGGATAGGAAGATCATATACAAAGGCCAATGCGATAAGCATTCGGATTGTAGTCATTCTAGCAACTGGCGAATAGGTATCGAAATAGTCTATTCCCTCCATTTGCTTGAATCCCTTAGCCACTAACCTAGCCTTAAACTTGTCAACGGTTCCATCCGGTTTCAATTTCCTTTTGAAGACCCACTTACATCCTATCGTGCTACAACCAGGAGGGAGATCGACCAATTCCCATGTCCCATTAGAGACAATAGAATCCATCTCACTCTTAACGGCATCCTTCCACCGCTTGGCATCGAAGTAGCCATAGCGGCTTTGAAGGTTAGAGGATCACCTCGACATTGTAAGTGATAAAATCATTTCCAAAGTCCTTGGTGGTCCTTGCCCTTTTACTCCTTCTTGGTTCAATCTCATCGTCGAATGAGTTGACCGGAATCAACCCCCACATTTGTCGGCTCCTCTACTTGAGCGGGAATGGAATTAGTGGTTGGGTTGGATTCCTTAGGAAGTCCGTCCTTCATAGGAAACACATCCTCAAAAATGTTGCATCACGTAACTCAACTATAGAGTTCACATCTATGCCGAAATTTCAGATTTTATAATAAGAAATCTCAATGCATAACTTGTTTCAGAATAACCTATAAAGATAGCATCAACAGTTTTAGGTCCAAGCTTTTTCCTTTTATGTGCGGGTACAAGTACCTTTGCAAGGCACCCCCACACTTTTAAGTGTTTCAAACTAGCCTGTCGACCTCTCCAAAGTACAAACGGACTTTCCTTTCGTGTTTAGGAGGAACTCTATTCGAATATGGCAAGCCGTATTCAAAGCCTCTCCCCACATATATTTGGGCAGTCCCGTAACTTATAAGCAAACTGTTAATCATATCGCAAGGGTTCTATTCTTACGTTCTGCAACACCATTTGATTGAGGGGTGTAGGGAGGAGTCTCTTCATGTACTATTCCGTTTTCTTGGCAATAATACATGAAGGGGTTAGACTCATATTCACCTCCTCTATCAGATCTTAACCGTTTAAGTTTCTTGCCTGTTTGTGTTTCTGCTTCGTTCTTAAATATAATGAATTTATCTAATGCTTCATCCTTAGAACTAAGCAAATAGACATAACAGTATTTACTAGCATCATCAATAAAGGTGAGAAAGTATTTCTTCTTGTCTTTGGTCAACACGCCATTAAATTCACAAATATCAGTATGAACTAAAATTATTGTGCAAACACACATCAGTTTCAACTCTAATTTTAAATAAACCATCCGAGGAATAACCTTTCCCCACAAAACTACCAGAATCCAAAATTATGACCTTATTACACTTAAATGAAATCTCAAATCCTTCCCTAACTAGACTAGAACCACTAATAATGTTGCGACGAATATCAGGAACGTGATACACTTGATGCAAGGTAAGAATGCGCCCATTAGGAAACCTCAGGTCCACGCGTCCAGTCCCAAGCACCTTTGCAGCACTAGAGTTCCCCATCGTCACTGATCTACCACGCTCAGCCGGTAAGACACAAATAGCAATTTATCGGCACAAACGTGCACATTTGCCCCGGTGTCAACTAGCCACTCGTTGGGTTCATAGACGGTAAAGATTTCAGGATAAGAAGTTACATACTTTGTAACATTGCGGGTCGAGCGTCAACTCCGGGTGCGTCGAGTCGGGATAATCATAATCCTTCGGACCCAACACCATGTTGACAATGGGATGGTCATCAGCAGAGGCTTGTGGTCCTTTTCCTTTCTTGGACGGGCAGTCCCTAGAAAAGTGTCCACCTTCTCCACAATTCCAGCAGTTCTGTTTTGCTCTTGGCTTTCTAAAGTTATTTTTCTTAACTTTAAGTTTATCATGGTTTTCTTTATCCTTAGAGTGAGTTTTCACACCCTTTCCTTTAAACTTGCTTTTACCGGTTATCATATTAGCAGCAGCCTCCACAGGTACGCTAGGTTGGTTACCATTATGCACCTCCTGAATCGCAATTGCATTCATCAATTCATTGAGTGTCAAGTTTCCAGTACGATGCTTGAGGGTCATACCGAATTCCCCCCAAGATCGAGGAAACTTCTCAATGATAGCCATGACAACGAACTTATCAAGAAGTCCCATGTCAGCATCCTTGAGTGACTGCAAAATGATTTGGAGTTCGTGCACTTGGTCTGTAACCGACTTTCCCTCACTCATGTGATAATTCAGGAACTTTCTCACTTGGTACTTTTCCACACCGGAGTCATCGGTGCTGTACTTCGTGGAAAGCATTTCCCACAGTGACGCAGCAGTGAGAGGAGCAGAGCAATAAACATCAAAGAGTGCATTCGACAAAGCTGACAGAATGCATCCTCGAACAACATCATCCTGCTCCTTCCACGAGTTTAACGACGGCCACATTAATTGGATCATCACCATTCGTAGCGGGACATTTGGATGTCGGCATACCAGACATGCCCTTAATTGGCGGCCCGGATCTTCATGCGTTCAGACCAACGCTTGAAGTTCTTGCCTCCAAACTTCTCCGGAAGATCGGAGGTGTCAACTAGGGACTTAAAGGGAGAGCTAGAGGAACCACTAGACATGATCAAATAAAAACTTATTTTCTCTTAGACTGTTGGAAATTAAATTAAAGCACCACAGATTAAACAGACAATTTAATCAACAGTAGGGGATTTATTGATCAAGTCAAGAACGTACCAATTAAGCCAATAGCAAAACCGAAAGCAATGGAACATGATCAGGAAAACAGAACAGAAACAAATAAACAAACGATTAGAAAACTTATCGTGATTTGATCGAGTCGCCTTAGGAAGACTGTCCTAAGAGAAAATATTGCCCCCAATTGGTGCAACTCAGGTACAGGCAAATTTCTCCGAGGATAAAACGATCACGGATTACGTACCACAAAATAGCACACAGGTAAGTAATCGCCGGCGGTCCTATCTCAGTCGCCTTGAATCTCACGAACAAATCTCTACGAACTAGGAGTAATCAAACAATGAAATAATGCTAGAGAATTGATTTTTCTCTCCAAAATTTCGTGAATGACTGCTGGGAGTTTTGGTAGTATTTATAGTTAGGTTTTGAGAGTTTTAAAGTAACCCAAAAATTGACTAAATTCGGCCCAAGAAAAACCCTGTTTCGTCACGAGCGCGACCGCGGTCGAGCCCAGCGCGGCCGCGTACATGTGCAGAAACATCTGGCCTTGGCGATGTACGTCCAGAGCGGCCGCTAGCAAAGTCAGCGCGTTCGCGCACATAATCAGCCTGTTCCAACGTTTTTCCTTAGCCAAAAATCAGTCCAAAACTCAATCGAAGTTTCAAGGTCATATACCTATGGACTTCACACCACAAATACACACGGAAATTAGTTTAGATAAACTAAATTTGCCAACACTCTCTCCTCTCAAACTCCAGTGATCGTCTCCCTTCTTCCTTTCTCTCTCTCTCTCTATTTTCTCTCTCTAAAGTACTTACCCTTTCTCCCCTAGATATGTGAGCATTTCCCACAACCTCCGACTCTAATGATATTGTCGACGTCGGCGAAACACGATGGTGCACATAATTGTTAATGGTTTTGCAGGTTCTTTTATGCTTGTCCATTCTAGTGTTATACTCCTCCCTGCGCGTTGTTGCTATTTATGGTTGACATTCTTAATGGGACTGAGCATGTGGGGCGTTTGTAATCCCAATTTTTCATTTGGTTCGATTGTTCTTCCCTTTCCTCTCACTCTTCTTCTTTAAGAGTTTTGGTGAGTTCGCGATTATGTTTATTATTTCATAATTATAGTTGTTCCTATAGGGTCCTTCGTTCGATTGAAATCTCCTACCGGTGAACATTTCAGACGGGAATGCAGGTCATAGCTTACCACCATTAGTCCATGTTTGCCACTAAGTCATGTTACTGATGGTCAATGATCCATGGTGCTACTAGATATCAATGATGGTAGCATACTAAGGTGAGGTCCAAATAGAGGAGAAAATAGGCTTTGGACTAGAAACATAGTTCTCAGTTCTACTCTAGAGGAGAAAGAGAAAAGTAATTGGTGGGTTGATTGATTGATTGAGGAGGGAAAGTGAATGGTTGTTGAGTGGCTCACTCTAAATTGAAAATAAAGAAAATGGTTAGAACACTCACGAAAACATACAAAGATACCCTGAAAAGGTTTAGCTTAATGGCTCCAGTTCGATTTTCCATGGTTCTTACGGTACTCAAACTGGATAGGAATCATTTTGTTAGACAAACCTCTTAGCTTCTTGGAACCAAACTGTTGTGTGCACAATCACAATTGGAGTCTCTTAGAGCATTACTTAGAAGCATTATCTTTTGAGTGTTGCTTAGGTTTATAAAAGGAATGTCATTCCTAATGACTTTATGTAAGAATTTTTTTTTACTTTTTGGTTTGAAAGAACTTTTTTATTAGCAATCACATTTGACATAAGAGGTGCATTGACAATTAAAAGCTTACTGATAAATTCTCAACTGATTTGGTTGCCGTAGCGATTGCTGAATTTAATCGTGTTCTTATTAGTTTAGTTGAAACTGAGAACTTAATGATAAGTTCTCAGTTGTTTGGTCGCCGGAGTTGATCGTGTTCTTAATGCAGACAACTGAGAACTTACTGATAAGTTAAGTTTTCAGTTTTTTGTTTGCCGGAGTTGGTGGTCGCCGAAGTTAATTGTGTTCTTAGTAGTTTAGTTGACAACTGAAAACTTACTTATAAGTTAAGTTCTCATTTGTATGGTCGTTGAAGTTGGTGGTCACAAGAGTTAATCGTGTTCTTAGTAGTTTAGTTGACAACTGAGAACTTATTTGGTCGCCAGAGTTGATCATGCTCTTAGTAATTTAGTTGACAACTGAGAACTTACTGATAAGTTCTCAATTCTTTAGTCACCAGAGTTGCTGATCGCCGAAGTTGATCGTGTTCTTAGTGGAGACAACCGAGAATGTACTGATAATTTAAGTTTTCAATTGTTTGGTCACCGAAGTTAATCGTGTTATTAGTAGTTTAGTTTACAACTGAGAACTTTCTGATAAGTTATGTTCTCAGTTGTTTGGTCACCGGAGAGGTCGCCGAAGTTGGTGGTCGCCGGAGTTGATCGTGCTCTTAGTAGTTTAGTTGACAACTGAGAATTTACTGATAAGTTCTCAGTTGTTTGGTCCGAAGTTGGTGATCGCCGTAGTTGATCGTGTTCTTAATGGAGACAACTGAGAACTTACTAATAAGTTAAGTTTATAGTTGTTTGCTTGCCGGAGTTGGTGGCCGCCTGAGTTAATCGTGCTCCTAGTAGTTTAGTTGACAACTGAGAACTTACTGATAAGTTAAGTTCTCAGTTGTATGGTCGTCGAAGTTGGTGGTCGCCCGAGTTAATCGTGTTCTTAGTAGTTTTGTTGACAACTGAGAACTTATTTGGTCGCCGGAGTTGATCGCATTTTTAATAGTTTAGTTGACAACTGGGAACTTAATGATAAGTTCTCAGTTGTTTGGTCTCCGGAGTTGGTGATCGCCGAAGTTGATCGTGTTCTTAGTGGAGACAACCGAGAACTTACTGATAAGTTAAGTTTTCAGTTGTTTGGCCGCCGGATTTGGTGATCGCCGAAGTTAATCGTGTTCTTAGTAGTTTTATTGACAAATCAAAACTTTCTGATAAGTTAAGTTCTCTGTTGTTTGGTCGCCATAGTTGATCATGTTATTAGTAGTTTAATTGAAACTGAGAATTTACTGATAAGTTCTCAGTTGTTTGGTCGCCGAAGTTGGTGATCGCCGGAGTTGATCGTGTTATTAATGGAGACAACTGAGAACTTACTGATAATTTAAGTTTATAGTTGTTTGATTGCCGGAGTTAATGCTCGGCGGAGTTAATCGTGTTTTAGTAGTTTATTTGACAATTGAGAAATTACTGATAAGTTAAGTTCTCGATTGTTTGGTCGCCGGAGTTGATCATGTTTTTAGTAGTTTAGTTGACAACTGAGAACTTATTGATTAGTTAATTTCTCAGTTATTTGATCGCCGGAGTAAAAATAAAAAAAATAATAAAAAGTCACCAGAGTTGATGGTTGCCGGAGTTGTTGACCGGAGAAGTGGGGAGGGGTGACCTAAAGGTGATGGTGGTTGAAGAGAAAGTAAATTGATCAAAAGGGTTGAGTTAGTAAAATGATGGAAGGGTGAACTTAGTAAAATAAAAAGGAGAGTGTACTTATTAAGGTAAACATTATATGGTTAGATAAAGTATTCCTTATCTTATAGGGTAAAATTGATAAATTTAAGGAATTATATGGTAAATCCCCTATGTTTCAATAGGTAAAAAGTAGGGCAACAAGTAGAGAATTTTTTTTTAAAATCTATAAAAGTAAGAGGATATAAATGTCAAAAATATTATTGATTATTTGTCATTTTAGAAATAAAGAAAGTTTAGACTCTTATTTGTCATTATAGGAATAAAGCAAGGTGAGCCTCTTAGTTTAGTCTGAAACGTTTCAAAAAGACAGAAAAGAACGTAAGACTTTTAATCCTAAAGAAAGAGGGATTACGTCGTAACTATTTAAGTGTTTGTTAGAATAATTACAGAATAATAAAGAAAGAAAACAGATTACAAAATATGAAAAAACAGAAACAGAAAATGAACCAAAACAGATGATGTCCGAGTCGTGTGTAATCACACTCTCCTTAAGATAATTTACGCCCCCTCACCTAGTTGTGCTTGAGTTAAGATTGGATGCTTGTCTCCCAGGATCAAACGGATCGAACCGGACAGTAGCCGCACAAAAGTACCTCCGGCGAACTGAATGTATGCTTGGACAGTATCACCATGCAATGCAAATGCAAGAGGCCAAAGGAAGAGATTTTATCAATATGCAACAAAGGGAGAAAGTGAGAGGAACTGCTGGAAATTTGTGTGTATGAACTGATGTTTGTGTCTCCCTTATAAACTGTTCAATAACCAAGAGACTGTGAATTGAATTTGGAAGCCAAAGCATTTTTCAGTTTACAAAAACTGCTCAGAAAACCAAAGGACTGGACTGTCCGAATTTTCCTGTCTGTTCTAGTCCAGTTCAAAATAAAAATGGCAAAAGGTGGGCTTGCGCGGACAGGCAAATTCGGAGCTCCATTCTTGTTCGCATGCACATGAGTTCGGTAGCCCGAAACCCATTTCGGTCCATGCATGACACAAGTATCGTCCTAACATACTTCAATTCTCATAGTTATGTTCGTTCATGGCCCTGAACATACGCCTGGTTCTGCGAGAGGGTCTAAGAATTAAGCCTCACACAATTCTCCTCGAAGCAGCCCCACTTCTCTCTCATATATGTGATTTCTTAAAGGTAACCCATATTACCCCACTCTAATTTTCGACACGTAAGAATCATTAAAGGCCATAGGCTTATCCTTGTCCTTTCAGGATGTCACTAATAGGAATGGACTTGGGGTTGGTTCCCCCACAGTGACGCTACAAGTCTTTTAACAGTTAGGTGGTCCCATTGAATCTAGTTCTTGGGATCTCCAGTCATCTAGATTGGGTTTTCCGCTGTGTTTAACTTTTAAGAGGCTTAAGTCCCTTTCCCCTCATCAAGATTTCAACTAACTCTCTATTTAACCCTTTGATTAATGGATCCGCTAAATTTTCCTTAGACTTAACATAGTCACTGAAAATTGTACCAGTTGAGAGTAGTTGTCTAATGGTATTATGTCTTTGACGTATGTGTCTAGACTTACCATTATACATATGACTTTGTGCCCTTCCAATCGCTGATTTACTCGCAATGAATACATATTGGTGGCACTGACTTTGTCCATCTTGGAATATCTTCTATATATTGGCGTAGCCACTCGGCTTCTTCACCACATTTATCTAACGCTATAAAAACATATTCCATCGTGGGTCTAGCTATAACCGTTTGTTTAGAAGATTTCCATAATATAGCTGATCCTGCTAATGTAAATACAAATCCGCTTGTAGACCTTGAGTCTTTGATGTCGGATATCCAATTAGCATCACTATATCCTTCAATTACCGCTGGATGTCTAGTATAATGTAATCCATAATCTCGAGTATATCTTAAGTACCTTAGTACTCTCACTATAGCTTTCCAATGTTCCGCTCCAGGATTACTAGTATACCGGCTCAGTTTGCTAACTGTGTAAGCAATATCTGGTCTTGTACAACTCATCAAGTACATTAGACTTTCAATGATTCTCGAGTATTCAACTTGGGAAATCGTGTCACCTCTATTCTTTGATAGATGTTGACTCATGTCAATTGGGGTTCTAGCTATAGCTAAGTCATTCTTACTGAATTTCTCAAGAATTTTATCCACATAATGAGACTGGCTCAAAACAAGTCCATTTGAAATTCTAGAAATTTTCACGCCAAGGATTACATCTTCTAAACCCATATCTTTCATGTCAAACTTTGAGTTCAACATATCTTTTGTGGATTTATTCATTTTATCACAGCTTCCTATGATAAGCATGTCGTCTACATAAAGACACAAAATGACTTAGCCATTTTTCGTGTTTTTAACATAGATACATTTGTCACATTCATTTATTTTAAATTCACTTTCCATCATGACTTGATCAAACTTTTGATGCCATTGTTTAGGTGCTTGGTTCAAGCCATACAATGACTTTACTAACTTGAACACTTTATTTTCTTGCCCCGACGCAGAAAATCCTTCGGGTTGTTTTATGTAAATTTCTTCTTCTAAGTCCCCATTTATAAAAGTGGTTTTGACATCCATTTGATGTACTTCAAGATTTCGCAATGCGGCTATTGCAAGTACAATTCTTATGGATGTTATTCTCGTAACCGGGGAATATGTATCAAAGTAATCAAGGCCTTCATTTTGCTTGTAACCTTTAATTACCTTTTAAAAATCCACCTATATCCTAGTGGTTTGCTTCCCAGAGGAAGATCCACTAATTCCCAAGTGTGATTTTGTAAAATGGAATCAATCTCATTTTTAATGGCCTCTTTCCACAAAGGTCCTTCCGAAGAGTTCACGGGCTTTTTATAACTTTGTAGTTCACTTTCAAGCATATAGGTTAAAAAATTCGGGCCAAAAGATTTTTCTACCCTCCCTCGTTTGCTCCGTTGAGGTTCTACCTCCGCTTCATTATTTTCATCATGATTATTTCTTCCTTCTACTTCTTCTTCTATTGAATCATGTCTCATTTTAGATGAACTTGCCTCATCTCTTTTGCACAGAAACACATTCTCAAAGAAAGAAGCATTTCTTGACTCCATTATAATATTCTTGTGTATATCTTGAATTTTCGATTCATGCACAAGAAACCTATAAGCACTACTATTGTGAGCATACCCAATAAATATGCAATCAATAGTTTTTGGTCCAACTTTCACCTTTTTGGGAGGTGGTATTGAAAATTTTGCAAGACACCCCCACACTCGCATGTGTTGGTATGATGGCACTCTTCCATACCACAATTCATAAGGGCTCTTGTTTATTTTCGTTCGAGGCATTTTATTTAACACATAGTTTTCCAACAATACGGCTTCTCCCCACATGTTATACGGTAACCCCGAACTTATTAACATGGCATTCATCATGTCCTTTAAAGTCCGATTCTTTCGATCGGCAACTCCATTGGATTGAGGTGTATAAGGTGGCGTTGTTACATGTTTTATTCCATGTTGAGCACAAATATCCTCAAATGGAAATTCATACTCACCACCATGATCACTTCTAATCACCTTTATTTTTCGATTAAGTTAATTTTCAACTTCATTTTATAGAGAATAAATTTCTCTATAGCCTCATCCTTACTTTTGAGAAGATACACATAATAATATTTTGTGCTATCATCAACAAAAGTCATAAAGTACTTATTGCCCCCACGTGATTGTGTTGATTTGAAGTCGCTTAAGTCCGTGTGAACCAACTCAAGTGGTTCATTATTTCTTATAATAAAATGGAACGGACTTTTTGTTAATTTTGCCTCTACACAAATTTCACATTTATGTTTGTAATCTATTTTACATTTAGGTATGCAATTCAAGTTAATTAATCTACATATAGTATCATAATTAACATGTCTTAGTCTACCATGCCACACATTGGAAGACTAAAGCAAGTAAACGAAAGAATTATTTATTTCATTGCTTTTGGGCTTAATAGCCATTACATTTGACATACCCTTTTCCTACAAACATTCCACTCTTAGACAAAGTAACAGCATCCGACTCAAACACAATACGAAAACCATGTTTAATCAAAAGCGATCCGGACACCAAATTTTTTCAGATATCGGGCACATAAAGCACATTGTTTAGAGTCAATTCCTTCCCATAAGTCATCTTGAGCACCACCTTCCCTTGACCTTTGACGTCGGAAGTGGCCGAATTTCCCATGAAAAATTTATCACCATTTTCAGGGGCTTCAAAACTACTAAACATGTCTTTGTTGGAGCACACATGCCTAGTTGCACCGGTGTCAATCCACCACTGATTTGGGTTTGAACCCACCAAATTCACCTCGGAAATTACCGCCACCAAATGCATATCGAAAACTTCATTCGAGATTATATCAACCATGTTTGTTTGCTTCTTTGGCTTTCTACACTCGAAAAACTTGTGGCCCACAATACCACAATTGTAGCAAGTTCCATTGAACTTCTTCTTGGAGATTCCTCCCTTTGGCTTCAAAGTACAACCTTTTCCGAGAACAAACTTGCCTTTGGCCTTGGAGCTATCACCATGCTCCACCACATTGGCTTTTGCCACAAGAAGATTATTCAACTTCTTTTCCACAATTCTATTCTCTTCCTCAATTCGAGACGAATAGCAAACGCTTCAACATTCATTTCCTTTCATTTATTTTTAAGGTAGTTTTTGAAATCATTCCACTAATTACCATTCCCTCGACATGAATTTCATGGATTATTATTTGCAATTCTTCCACTTGAATTTTAACTGCTTTAGAGGCCACCATTTTGTAATCGAGAAAGCGGCCAACAATGAATTTCTCTGTGCCCGCGTCATCGATTTTGTACTTATATTTCACGGACTCCCATAGTTTCTTTGCAGTTTTCTTAACACTATAAACATTATATAGTGTATCCGACAACCCATTTAGTATGTAGTTTCGGCAAAGAAACTCCGAATGCATCCAAGCATCAAGAGCAAAAACGGCTTACGTGTCCGTCTCATTCTCACCCAACTGTGCCGGATTTTTCTTAAGAAATCCACCACTGATTTGGGTTTGAACCCACCAAATTCACCTCGGAAATTACCGCCACCAAATGCATATCGAAAACTTCATTCGAGATTATATCAACCATGTTTGTTTGCTTCTTTGGCTTTCTACACTCGAAAAACTTGTGGCCCACAATACCACAATTGTAGCAAGTTCCATTGAACTTCTTCTTGGAGATTCCTCCCTTTGGCTTCAAAGTAGAACCTTTTCCGGGAACAAACTTGCCTTTGGCCTTGGAGCTATCACCATGCTCCACCACATTGGCTTTTGCCACAAGAAGATTATTGAACTTCTTTTCCGCAATTCTATTCTCTTCCTCAATTCGAGACGAATAGCAAGCGCTTCAACATTCATTTCCTTTCATTTATTTTTAAGGTAGTTTTTGAAATCTTTCCACTAATTACCATTCCCTCGACATGAATTTCATGGATTATTATTTGCAATTCTTCCACTTGAATTTTAACTGCTTTAGAGGCCACCATTTTGTAATCGAGAAAGCGGCCAACAATGAATTTCTCTGTGCCCGCGTCATCGATTTTGTACTTATATTTCAAGGACTCCCATAGTTCCTTTGCAGTTTTCTTAACACTATAAACATTATATAGTGTATCTGACAACCCATTTAGTATGTAATTTCGGCTAAGAAACTCCGAATGCATCCAAGCATCAAGAGCAAAAACGGCTTACGTATTCGTCTCATTCTCACCCAACTGTGCCGAATTTTCCTTAAGAAATCTCGCCAAGTTCAAGGTAGTCAAATAAAAGAGCATCTTTTGTTGCCAACGTTTAAAGTCTTGGCCAACAAATTTTTCGATTTCTCACAATGGTGATTCGAAACAGTTTGGACAACCACCATTGGAGGATTGATTTCCACACGAAGCTCTTCCTCCACACGAGGAGTCTCGGTATTGTTCCCAGAATTGGTTCCCATATTCGATTCAGTAGCCATCGCTGAAACGAAACAAAAGTAATCAGTTTTTTTTTCCGTATTGAATCTGTTGTTCCTTCTAATGAAGGAAACCTTATAAATTGTCTTAAGATTGTTAGAATAATTACAGAATAATAAAGAAAGAAAACAGATTACAAAATATGAAAAAATAGAAACAGAAAATGAACCAAAATAGATGATGTCCGAGTCGTGTGTAATCACACTCTCCTTAAGACAATTTACGCCCCCTCACCGAATTGTGCTTGAGTTCAGATTGGACGCTTGTCTCCCAGGATGAAACGGATCGAACCGGACAGTAGCCGCACAAAAGTACCTCCGGCGAACTGGATGTATGCTTGGACAGTGACCACGTAATGCAAATGCAAAACGCCAAAGGAAGAGATTTTATCAATATGCAACAAAGGGAAAAAGTGAGGAACTGCTGAAAATTCGTGTGTATGAACTGATGTTTGTGTCTCCCTTATAAACTGCTCAATAATTAAGAGACTGTGAATTGAATTTGAAAGCCAAAGCATTTTTCAGTTTACAAAAACTGCTCAGAAAACCAAAGGACTGGACTGTCTGAATTTTCCTGTCTGTTCTAGTCCAGTTCAAAATAAAAAATGGCGCGCGAACAGGCAATTTCGGAGCTCCATTCGTATCCGTTTGCACATGAGTTCGGTAGCCCAAAGCCCATTTCGAGGCCATGATTTGCACCCCTCCCCGCGCACCTATGCGCAAGAGAGAGCCTCTATGCTCCACAATCTTGCTCCCTACTAAAGTGTAGGAGTATATAAACTAGCCCACTTTTTCATCCTTTTCCAATGTGGGATAATTACATTTTTCCATTTCCAACCCACTCACTTTGAGCCTTCATATCTCATTCATTCCTTAATCATTTTGGACAAATGAATATTCAATATCTATCTCCTCATTGAGTATAACACAAACCCACAATCAATTTGTCATTTTGACAAATAACTCATTAAGAAAATAACTCATTATTTTCTTCAAAAACACAGTTTTTCCAACAGTGTTTACTACCTTTCAATCATAGATTCAGTGATAAACTCTTAATGAAATGCCAAGTGTTTTGTTAAATTCAAATTTAAGGATAGTTTAGAAGAAAAAAAATACGTGATTTTCCACCTATTTCACCACTTTTCCTTAATCGATCTGACAAAATAATTGCTTCTTCAGTACCAACGTTATATGTAGTGCTATACCTCCGTCCAAAAATAAATAAATCACTCCGAAAGTAGAAATAGAAATAAACTGGTATGAGTTAATGATTAGAGAGATAAAACTTTTTTTATTATTTTTAATTCTTAAACTCAATTTCAGCCGGCAGAGGGTATTAAATCCAAAACCTTTACGAGAGAAAGATTTAAATCTGCTCAATATGTCGCTTAAACACAATCCCGTCGCTCAAAAGTTGGAATTGATTAATACAATTATACAAACTTGGAACAAGAAAAGATAACTTGAACAGCCAAACTCTCTGCATTGAATAAAAAGGGTGATTAATCAAGTCCAACAACTAAAGGAGAAACATGGAGAGTTGAAGTTCTAGACCTCCCACTATCGGGAGGCCTCTTACTTGCATTGCAATTGAGATAATGATAATGAAAAATTATTTCATTTCACTTAGAACTTGCGGTTCTCTCTAACTCTAAGGCTCCGTTTGTTTAGCGTAAAACATTTTCCGGAAAATGATTTCCGGCAAAATGTTTTCCGGAAAATGAAAATGTTTTCCGAAAAATAAGATAAAAATGAAGTTTTCCCCATTTTCTGGTGCGAAACAAATACCGAAAAATGAGGAAAATGTTTTCCGAAAAACATTTTCCACCAAACAAACGGAGCCTAAAAGAGATAGTAAATCCATTCAATTTGAATTGGTACTTTTTCGTTCCAACTATTGTGTAAAAGGGTCAATCATTAGTCTTCGGTGATTTATTTGTGAAAATATATGTACTTAAAAAAAAAAAAAATCTCTATATATGTTTATATATACATATACACAATTATAGATGTTGGGTTTGATATCATCTAACTTGTTAACAATTTAGGGGATCGAACAAATGACAAATCGGTAATTCCTATGACAGCAACGAGGGAGCGATCACGCCAGGCAAGGGGCGCGACCGCGCAGTTTCTCTGAAATTTTAGGGCGATCGCGTGCTAGAAGGGGGCGATCGCGCGGTGTTCGTACTGGGCCTGATCAGCGGCAGAATTGGTGCAGGATTAGAAAATCATGCAGGGTTAGGAATAGTCATTATAAATAAGCCATATACCCTAGCAGTTTTAATAGTTGTAATTCCTATTTTGATAGAGATCAATAATTCTAGGTGTTAAAAGGGTTTTCTTGTCTCTCTGTTTCTCTAGATCTAGGGTTTGCACAGTTGTGAATTCTTGTGATCAAGAATTCGTGCATTAGATTAGATATTGTATTTGATGATTGTCGGTTGATGATAATATTCTTAGCCTCTGCCCGTGGATGTATCCAAGTTGGTGAACCACGTATATCGCCGTGTTGTGTGATTGATTTATTTTTTGTCTTATACATAGATCCGTTATAACAAACTGGTATCAAAGTCGGTCTGGTTGATAAAGGACTAGAGGCTTTCCGCTGCAAAAGAAGAATATGGGATCAGAAATTGAATCACCATTGACAAGTTCAATGGGAATAATAGTTTTTCTCTATGGCAGATCAAGATGAAGGCCTTGTTGAAAGGCAAGGGCTTGTGGGCTTTGGTGGCTGCTGCAATCGGGAATCGTCAGGATTCAAAGGGAAAAGCGGTAGCAGGTTTCATAAGTGTTGTAGCGGCTGCAACAGCAAAGGGTTCGGGGAAAGCAGTTGAGAAGGAAGCAGCAAATCTAAACGTACTAGATGAGAGGGCCCAATCTAAAATTATCAGGTACTTCGATGATGATGTTCTAGCGGATATTTCAGATAATGATTCCCGAGGTGCTCTGCGGCTTGCGTTGTAAGATATGTATCTGACACGATCATTGACCAACAAGTTGTATCTAAAGCAGAAGTTGTATTCTCTCCGAATGATGGAAGGTACGCCCATTAGGGGTCATATAGATCGATTTCACATCTTTATTACTTGAATTGCGTAATATTGATGTTAATGTTTAAGATAAGGATGATGCTCTTATGTTGTGTGCCTACTTACTACTGTCATACGAGGGATTTGTGAATTTATACATTAATGGTAAGGATACAGTTACTCTGTAAGAGGTTAAAAATAATCTCAAGATCAGAGATCTGCGCCGCATAGCGAGCGATTTATCTACAGAATCTTAGTAAGCAGGGTTGGCTGTAGAAGGAAATAGGGGTCAAGGTAAGAGAAACAAGGGTTATTCTAAAATGGGTCCAAGACTTGGAGATGTCTGCAGTTACTGCAAGGAAAATGGGAATTGAAAACATGAATGTCCCAGGTTGAATAAGAGCGAGCAATTTGGGTTTGCTGCAATTATAGCAGACGATGATTAGGAGTACTATGCCCTAGTAATCAAAGAAGACAAAGGTATGATAGATACATGGATTATTGATTATGGGGCTTCTTATTACATGTGTTCATGTAGGGAATGGTTTGCAACGTACGAGGATACAGAAGGGGGTGATATTTATATTGCTAATGGTCTGTCTGCAAGGTAGTTGGTATGGGTTCTATCAGGGTGTGAACTTTGGGTGGTAAGTTCTGTATATTAAACAAGGTTAGACATGTTCCTAAAGTAACGAAGAATCTGATATCGCTTAGTCGTATGGAAAAGATGGGATACAGTTTCAATGGTGAAGGTGGAGCAGTAAATGTCTACAAGGGTTCAAATGTAATGTTTAAAGGGGTAAAACAAGGTTCCTTATATGTCCTACAAGGATCTACGTTTTTGGGTTTGGGTGTCGAGAATCGTATAACAGAGGGTATGGTAGACACACATGTGAAGGAATCATGTTGCATGGCTTCGTGTGGGGTGGTTGACAAACAGGTGGAGCAACAAGTTACTTATGGTGGATTGAAATAAGCAAGCCACGGTTAGTACGTCAACGCACACAATTGGGAATCGAGTAAGGAATCAAGAAAAAGATATGTAATTGTTTTGGTCAAATTTCGACAAGTGATTGTAAATAACCAAATATTTCAAGGAAAGAATTGGGTGAATTGGAATATAGATTTGTGTGTAATCAAAATGAAAATGACAAAGGATTTTGACGAGGAAAGCCCTTGAACAACTCGTTCGCCGGCATAAAACCTCGGGAGGTTTTGAAACCTACCTTGACCAAAGTTTTACTATGATCGGTGAGTTACAAGCTCGGAAGTATGGAGAGAGATTACAAGAGTGTGAGTGTGTGAAATTACATGTGTTTTTCATAATCTCCATACCCCTATTTATAATAAGGGTAAAATAAAAAGATAATAATCAAATCCCTAAAAACTAGGCATGATGGAGTTACTGAGGAGAAGATTTCGGGCATGACTGTTGATGGTGGTTGGTGAAGAGTCGTGGTTGAATTGGTCTTCTATTAGTGCACGAGTATCTCCTAAAAAATAGGAACCGCAAAACTGCTCCCAAGTTGGTCCGGCTTCAAGATGTTGATGAAGACGTTGAGCCAAGATGTCGGTCCAAGATGTGAACTCAACATGTAAAGCCAACTTGTAAAAAGTCAACTTGTAAAAAGTCAACTTGTGGACCAAGTTGTGGACCAAGTTGTGGACCAAGTTGTGGAGATCAAGTTGTAGAGGTCAAGTTGTGGAGATCAGGATGCTGAGGCGTCTTGACATGTTGACCTGCTTAAGATGCCAACCATATACATATAATGAAAAATCCGTCCCCAACAATTGCCCCCAAAATTTCTTGAATCGGAGAAAACTTGGAGATTCAAGGAATTTTAAAACTGCTACTCTCCCCATCGACATTAAGGAAGCGGTTGATTACGCCAAAGAGTTGTCGAACGCCTTGAATGATGCTTCTAAGTCCTTGATAGAAACCAAGATAAAGCTTTAAGAAACATTAGTTAAGGTGTTTGAAATTTGGAATGTTAGATGAGGGTTGGTCCTCAAAATTTTTATATTTGATTTGGCATGTCTTTGAGAGACACTTGTTTGTTCTTTAGATAACATGTAAATGTTTATAAACCGTAGGTAACATGAAAATGTTACAACCAATAGTCCACAACTTGAATAAGTGTGAAAACGTGCGCCCAGGCGAAGGTGTCGGAACCTTAATTCGTTTGAAGAAATAGAACAAGTATAGCCGTCCTGGCGTGTCAACATGTTCTATCCCTCTCCAGCTAAAGTTTCAACATGTATCAGCCGCACTGGCGTGTCAACATGTTGAAATTCTTCTTCAGGTCCAAACATGTATCAGCCGTCCTGGCGTGTCAACATGTTTGTCCTGCTCCAGCTTAGGTCTCAACATGTATCAGCCGTACTGGCGTGTCAACATGTTGAGCCTTTCTTCCCCAGGTTCAAACATGTATCAGCCGTACTGGCGTGTCAACATGTTTGACCTGCTCCAGCTTAGGTCTCAACATGTATCAGCCGTACTGGCGTGTCAACATGTTGAGCCTGCTCCAGCTTAGGTCTCAACATGTATCAGCCGTACTGGCGTGTCAACATGTTGAGCCTACTCCGGCTTAGGTCTCAACATGTATCAGCCGTACTGGCGTGTCAACATGTTGAGCCTTCTCTGTTTGTTCAAGTTGTATACCTTGCAAAACAAATTCATGTTAGGATTGGGTGTTAGCTTTACCCTTCCAATGCTTAAGTCAGTAAGAATTTTTAGCATAACATAAGAATTGACAAACATAAATAAATGACTTGACAAAATTTAAATCATACCTGTTTTCGGAGTTTGCTTTTATGAAAAAATGACAACTTACATGGAATACAACTTGAGGTACTGTTTTGCTAACATTTTGTCATGTTGAAGATAGGTGGTCATCTTTTCCTTTTTTGTCAGTCTCATTGTGGTCATTTTAGGACTATGAACTTATCTTCTTCCAGTCTGATGAATTTAACAGCTCTCGTCCTGACATCTTCAAGTCTCTTGCATGGAGTCATGACCAATTCGTCATAATAAGGTGATCCCTTCTTCAAGCCCAATCTGAATGCCTCGGTGGCTGTGGACATGTTCAAGTTGGGGATAGTCACTGCCTCTTTGTTGAACCTGTTCAAATAGTCTTTCAAGCTTTCGTCAGGTTGTTGCACCACCCTGTAGAGGTCACTAGTTAGTTTCTCAAAAGCTCTATTACATGAAAATTGATTCACAAACATATTGACTAATTGAGAATAAGATGATATAGAGTTTAGAGATAGGCCGGTTAGCCATTTCAAAGCTGGTCCAGACAAGGTGGAACCAAAGCCCCTACAAAGACAGGCTTCTTTGAAGATTGAAGGAATGCTGATAATGTCCATTAATTCTTGGTATAGCAACACATGCTCCATTGGATCTGTGCTCCCATCGTACTTCTTCATGTGGGGCACTGCAAATCTCTTCGGGATCTCCATGTTAGCTATCGCTGGAACAAAGCGAGACTCATTATAACAAGCCGGAGAAGCCGGATGATAAGGCAAGGTAACTCCAGGCACATTCCTAATCATCTCTTTGATTTCTTTGCAACTCTCTAGCAACTTGACTTTCTGCAAAAGTGTTAGCATAAAATTGAGAAGAAGAGTGATCAAATGCATTATAAAAACTCCCTGTTTGTCCTAAAGATGGAGTGGCGTAAGTATAGCAAGATGTTGGCACAGGTTGGCTGAATGCGAAGGTGTGACCATGTTGGGCAACTTGACTAGTTGTCACAGTTGTACTATCGATGCATCTGCGCTCGCCGTAGGGATGTCTCCAAGATTGCCCCGGTACACTGCACCAAAAGAGTTCTAGGAAATAAAGGTGATAATGGAGTTACAACTTGAGGCTCAACTTGATTCCCTTTTCGCAGACTCTCAATTGCATTGAAAATCATAGTATTGGTATCCTGCTGAGCATCCATTCGCTTATTCAGTTCATTCAACATTGTTGCCATATTAGTCACGAAACCAAAATTGATTTCAGACGCGGTCGTCTCTCGAGGTGCATCTTGCTGCCCCCCAGTCGCCTTGCCCTCAGGCCAGCGGAGGTTGCCGAGGTTACCTGACCGGAAGTTGGATTGACCATTTTGATGTTCTAAACAAATCTAAAAAACCAAATTTCCCACAGACGGCGCCAAATTGTTTTGGTCAAATTTCGACAAGTGATTGTAAATAACCAAATATTTCAAGGAAAGAATTGGGTGAATTGGAATATAGATTTGTGTGTAATCAAAATGAAAATGACAAAGGATTTTGACGAGGAAAGCCCTTGAACAACTCGTTCGCCGGCATAAAACCTCGGGAGGTTTTGGAACCTACCTTGACCAAAGTTTTACTATGATCGGTGAGTTACAAGCTCGGAAGTATGGAGAGAGATTACAAGAGTGTGAGTGTGTGAAATTACATGTGTTTTTCATAATCTCCATACCCCTATTTATAATAAGGGTAAAATAAAAAGATAATAATCAAATCCCTAAAAACTAGGCATGATGGAGTTACTGAGGAGAAGATTTCGGGCATGACTGTTGATGGTGGTTGGTGAAGAGTCGTGGTTGAATTGGTCTTCTATTAGTGCACGAGTATCTCCTAAAAAATAGGAACCGCAAAACTGCTCCCAAGTTGGTCCGGCTTCAAGATGTTGATGAAGACGTTGAGCCAAGATGTCGGTCCAAGATGTGAACTCAACATGTAAAGTCAACTTGTAAAAAGTCAACTTGTAAAAAGTCAACTTGTGGACCAAGTTGTGGACCAAGTTGTGGAGATCAAGTTGTAGAGGTCAAGTTGTGGAGATCAGGATGCTGAGGCGTCTTGACATGTTGACCTGCTTAAGATGCCAACCATATACATATAATGAAAAATCCGTCCCCAACAGTAATGTTGGGGATTCCACTGATATGACTGCTTCATTTGTTTGGGTTGGCAAGATCCAATGTCGACTGGATTTGCCCAATTGTCGGTTGGGGCAATTTTGAGTGCCTACTGTAGTGGCACATTTGGGTGTATTGCAAACACATTGTGTGCTCGGCGCAGCACAGTTTGGGTGTCCAGGGGGATATATTTGGGTGTCAGGTAGAAACATTTGCTTTCTTGTTGAACGGGTCTGATCAACTGTTGCAGCAAGTGTTTTGGTGTTCAGCGTAACACAACTAGGTGTCTAGGGAGATACAATTTTTTGTTGTCCGGAGGACAAGTTTGCTGTTTGAAATAACACATCTGAGGCAGATGGGAATTCTGGTTTGTGATCGGGAGGTTAGATGTAAAGGTAGAGATTTGTTGGGTTTGATGTCATCTAATTTGAGAACAACTTAGGGGATTGAACAAAGGGTCGGTAATTCTTGTGACAGCACCGAGGGAGCAACTGCGCCAGGCAAGGGGCGCGACCGCGTGGTTTCTCTGGAATTTTGGGCCAATTGCGCGGTGTCCGTACTTGGTCTGATCAGCGGCAGAATTGATACATGATTAGAAAACCCTACAGGGTTAGGAATAGGCAGTATAAATAAGCAACATTCCCTAGCAGTTTTAATAGTTGTAATTACTAGTGTGATAGAGATCAATAATTTTAGTTGTTTCAAGGGTTTTCTTGTCTTTCTGTTTCTCTTTATTTAGGATTTGTACAGTTGTGAATTCTTGTGATAAAAAATTCGTGCATTATATTAAAGATTGTATATGGTGATTGCCAGTTGATAATAATATTTTTGGCCTTTACCCGTGTACATAGCCAAGTTAGTGAACCACGTATATCATCTTGTTGTGTGATTGATTTATTTTATGTGTTCTAAATAATTCTTTTATAACAATAGGTCTCCATAATCTCAAGAAATATTTTTAATATGATTGTATAGTGAAATGTTTATATCTTTAACATCTTTCGGAGGAAGAGTGAGGAAGAGTAAACGAACGAACGACTTCAAGTTTTGTCCTCGCTGGGATAGGGCAGGGTCAAGTTTTAAAGATTCAAATATTTGTCCTACATTTATTCGGAATGGGACTCCTAATAGATTGAAGACCATCTCAAACGGTCTTCTATTTTGTAAATAAGGCATATCTTTTCTAGGCAAAATTTTAGAAATGATACCCTTATTTTCATGTCGTCCAGCTACTTTATCATCTACTTTGATTTCACGTTTCTATAAAATATATACGCGAATCGTTTCTGGATTATAACTAGAACCCACCCTTTTCTGGATCCATCTCACATCAATACCATAGAGCCAATAGAAACCATGAACCAGAATAGAAGAGCTTGCCCCACCTCCAAATCACTGGTATGGCTATCAAAATCGTGAGCATCAGCATGTAGGTTCCAGATCCAAGTGGTAGTTTCAGGACCATTAGCTATTGTTCTTGAGAAATTGCCCGGTTTAGCCCATTCTTCGAAAGAAGTTTTTATAAGATCCCTATCTAATAAAATTTTGACTTATGGTTCCGGCGAACGAATAATCATTGAGTCCTCTTTTCGGACAACACATAAAAGCAATTTGTTTAGCTTTACGGCCGTCCCAAGGTATCATTTCCAATACATCTGTGGGGCAGGCTCGAACATATTGAGTACACCCAATATATGTATCATAAATCTTGACTGAATGTGACATTGGATCTCTCCTTTTTGAACGATTAAAATTTTTAATCTCCTAAACTTATAACTGAAGAAAATAATATAAAAGATATTTATCTAATCGATGAGTTGTCGGAGTTGTTTTTTCAGTCAATTTAGTTCTCAATCGGCTTATGAAATCTAACCAAAATACTTTGTTTTTTTTATGTTTATATATAAATAGACTAGCAAGAAGATAATTTGCGAGGTAGATCTGATCATTTTAATTTAGTTGACAATATTCTCATAAATACGATCAACACTATTTATTCAATAAATTCGATTGATTGATATTAATTGACCTTTTATTATGATAAATTGCTGAAAGAATAGCAAGTCCAATCGCTGCTGAAATGAAGGGATCGAAGAGATTACAGCAGATCATGTTCACCAAGAAATGACCCGAAATTGGATCTTCGTCTATTTTAGATTGTTTCTTTTAATCATAATCAACGATGTTTTCTTGTCTCTCATTTCTTATTTGAATAGATCGAAGAACCTAATAGATCGAACTCATCCTTGGCTGCTACTAAAGAGATCGGCCTTTAATAATCTTAATTAAAAATAGGTTTGAAAAATGTCACGTCCGACCATCATCCTATAGGCAAAATGAAGGAGCCATTCCTATGGACAAAGACAGATTGTATCTCATCACGTGAAGCATTACTGTTCCTAGAAATGTGAGAATTCTACAATTAATGAAATCAATCCTGAAAATGTACTATATGAACAATATAGGCAACTTCAAGGATTTTCAAGGGAAATGGCAAACACTATGATAAACATTAAAATGACCCAACAGTAAAACAGATGGGAACCTTAAATTCTAGCCTATCTAGTACTGCTCATACCGAGGTAGCCGCCTGCTCACATAGGCCATCTTCCCACGTCACATTTACTTTGTCTAGTATAAAATTTTACACTTTCTATTTTGGTTCGTTTCAAAATATATGTCATATTTTTAAATAAAGAAAGTGATTTGATACAACTGTATTATTGTACAAGTAATATACAACCTAGTAAAACATTTTTATTAAAAACGTTAATAAGTCAATCTCCTACATTTATTCGAGGAAGGATGAGTACTACAATAAAGACTACTCAATTCCTCCCTATATAAGACACCCCTCCTTTCCCACATTCCTCACAACCGAAACACACAGCAAATACTAGGTGTTTCTTTCCACTACTCTAGCCTCTTATTCCTCAAGAATGCCGACCACCACCACCACCGTAGAAGATGTCATTGCCAAGACCAATACGCTCGAGATGGAGCCGAAGGAGAAAATGAACGGCAAGGAACGAACGGCTGAGATGAAAGATGAGACTGAAACCAAGGCCACCGAAGAACAGAAGGAGACCGAGAAGGCAAAAGAAGTCGAGGGTGAGGCAAAGAAAAAGGAAGTGCCAGTTGAGGTTGAGCCAAAGACTGGGGTTTCCTTTCCGGTTGAGTTGGATGATGGTAAACATCTGAAGACTCTTGGCTTGAGGAAGAAGAGCATGCTCGGGTTGGGGATCAAAATCTACAGCTTTGGTAAGGTTTCATCATAGTTTCTTACTTGCTAACACATAATGTGGGACCCAACGTCATTTTTCTTCAACCCAAATAATTTCTACTGCCCAATTCAAAAGAGAGCAAAAAGAAAAAAAATAAAAAACGGATGTTTCTCCATTGTGCAGATAATCCTCTTTTGCTTCTATATTATGCACATAAACATATTGTCCATTGTTGAGGTTGCAACATCAAAATTATTATCATTCAAACTAATCGGTTGTATGGAACACGCTTGTTAGATTATAACTAGAGGGGGTTATCCGCGCGATGGAAAAACATTGGGTTTTTCTTCTGCTTTTTGCTCTTCGAAAGAGTAATATTTAGTCAAATCTTGACCAAATAACTTGATCAAGTTTCAAAGCTGTATTTGTTAGAGAATATAACATCCCTATAAATTACTCCAAATGCAGGGATATATGCAGACAATGAGAAGCTGAAAGATCTTATGAGGTCAAAGATTGAGAAAGCTCCTGCAAAACCTACAAAGGAAATGTACCAAATGGTAATTGACAGTGACGTTGGAACTGTTGTGAAGTTGATAATCGTCTTTTCCAGCCTTACCATGAGCATGGTAAGGAAGAACTTCGACGAAGGCCTTGGAGCAGCCATCAAGAAACTTACCGGTGGAAAGAACGATGAACTCACAAAAAAGTAAGTTCATATATATATATATATATATATATATATATATATATATATATATATATATGTTCTCCCTCCGTCCCACCTTAATCTACAAAAATGGCCATTTTGAGTGTCCCACTTTAATCTACAAATTTCTAAAATAGAAACTTTTTAATACTTTTAAATAATGGAACCCACTTCCCATACTCACACCAACTACCTACTTACTATTCCCTACCCTACCCAACAATCTACACTCAAAACACGTCACCTTTTTATCTTTTCCTTAATTCCCGTACCCAACCTCAAATTTGTAAATTAAGGTGGGATGGAGGGAGTATATATATATCAGACCAATGCTACCAACTATTTCAACTTCTTACATTTAAATAACTCAATTTGTTGATGCAGGATCATGGGTGAAGCCACTGATGACATCAAACTGACACCTGGTTCTGAAATCGAGATTTCCCGTCTTCCAGGTTACGTTCTCGAGACGAAAGGTAAGAATAAGAGGCAGAAAATTCTATTCTATATTCGAACATGTCAAAGGTGATACTCCTATTATCTAAAATGAAAAAAAATGGTCTTCTATTTGGTGCAGTTAAGGGTGAGGTTGTGAGCAAGGTAGAAAGTGAACTACTCTGCAGGGCTTACATGTACCTCTACCTGGGAGAAGATCCTTTTGACAAGGAAGCTAAAGAGAAATTTGGGATGTCCCTTCTCTCAATGTTCTAATCAAAAAGTTTACGCAGTTTCATGTTTATTGTACCAAATAAGACTTCAGTCTACTTTGTACTGGCTGAACGATTACTCAATAAGAATGAGAAAGAAGTGTTTTGACTAATACTCCCTCCGTCCGAGCACAAGTGAGACTGATGGTCAACTTGATTACACTTTGACCAATAATTTAAATAAAAAATAATGATCTTAATGAAAATTTATTGTTATTCTATCATGATTGATAATACTTTGAAAAATAACAATTTTGAGATTTTCATTAGGATAATTATTTTTTATTTAAATTATTGGTCAAAGTGTAATAAAGTTGACCATCAGTCTCACTTGTGCTGGGACGGAGGGAGTATGCCCATGGTCATATACATGTAAATCATCCCGAATCTGGAGATATGGTTGAATATTTGAGAGATGTTGTTTTTAACATATAATATATTCCGTTAAAGAATCTTAACCAGCAAAATAGTGGTATAAGCAGCATGCCAGTACATTTATATTGCACATCAAATAGAAGGATAAAGTTGGAAATTTACTGGAGAACCTCGTTTAGTTGATGGGTGGGAGGATCAGCTTAACCCATGAGAACTCTCCGAGGATCCAATTGCCCGCTGCAATAACTTGATGACACAGTAGAGAGCTCTTGACGACCCTTCCACTCTTCAAATGGTTTCAAGTTTATAGGAGTTTCGATAGCAGCAGAATCCAAACATAACATGGTTTTGTAGTCGTCGTCAGCCAAATCTGGGATAGCCTTGGCCTTTTTGTCCCAAGGGTTCCACAAAACTGCAAAATGTGCAAATATATCGGGATAAAGCGAGAGGTAGTAATTAAGACAAAGCAAAATACTCCAACCATCCCATAAAAATAGTCCCACTAACTTTGATTGAACTTTGACCAATAATTTTATCGGTTAATGTTGTATCCATAACAAGTTTTAGAATTTCATTTGGATAAATATATTAATTAAAATTATTGATCAAAGTTCAATCAAAGTTATTTCAAAAAAGTGGTACTATCTTTATGAGACGGAAGGAGTATGAACTTCAAGAGGAGAAAATAAATGAAAACCTGCATCTGCCATGCCTTCTTTACGCAGTTCATACGTTCTCTTTTTCTCGTGGTCTATTATGGCAATCTTTGTCGGCGTGCTTAAGTATACTCGGTCAATCTTAAAAATAGAAAATAGAAAATAGATACAAGTTAATACATGTGATCAAAAAATCAACTTTTCAAAAGTATGTACTCCCTCCGTCCCGCCCGAAAGGGCACTTTTGGTCAACATCAGTTACCTTTGACACAAACATTAATGCAAATCTAGTCATTATATTGAAATTCTAAAAATTGTTATTGATAAATCATTAAATGGTTTATGAATACTCCCTCCGTCCCGCTCGAAAGGGCACAAATTTCCTTTTTGGGCGTCCCATTTAAAAGGGCACAACCCCAAAAAGGAAAGTTTTTATTATTTTTATACTCTTCCTACCCCACTCATTCTCTCTCCTACTTTACTTTTACACTCACAACATTCTCTCTCCTAACTATTCCTCCCACTCATTCTCTCTCCTATTTAATTTTTCATACTCACAACATTTAACCTTTTTCTCTTTCTTACATCACTTTCCTTATTCATTTCTTAATTTCCGTGCTAGGAGGCAAAATTGCCCTTTCGGGCGGGACGGAGGGAGTAACAATTTTTAGAATTTCAATAAGATAATTAGATTTGCATTTATGTTTGGGTCAAAGTTAACTGATGTTGACCAAAAGTGCCCTTTCGGACGGGATGGAGGGAGTAATTCAAAAATTAACAATGAAACAGACAAGTTAAAGATACGATGAAAGATCATTTGTTCCTTAGAGATCTCGAGTTCCAATCTAGCTGCCTAAAGACTATAACAAAGACCCCAAAGATTAAGAACAAAATTTTACCTCACCGTCAAAGGTAATTGCATCTGCCTGCTCTGTGTACCGTTCTCTCTTTGATAAATTGTCAAAGTAGTCAAGTGTCTCCAAGCCCTCAACACGTACTTCACTGCAAATTAAAATTGTGCCATGCAATGTATTTGAAAACAAGAACAAATAAACAATTTCCTATTTTGAGCAATTATTTGATAAACCGAAAATATACAACACTGTTGTGCGACACAGATACTAGTTATTTATAAACTGATACTGTTCAAAGATTGTAAAATATCAGCTAGGACAATGGTCTTAAAATTCATTTTGTGTTAGAGAGAACAATGATTGTTATTACAAATTCCAGATTAAAACTATTAAGAAATAGTATTAGGTGAATTACAGGCAAACCTGACATCCGATACGGAGAAGTAATTACGCAGAGCAAGCATGAACGAGAAGGCCTTGTTATCTAAATTTCTCACGCGAGGGATTAATGTTAGCTTTCCAGGAGCAACAGAAACACGAAGCCGCAACTCAAATCTACAGAAGACACATATAAACAGGTATTTTCATCCCATTTCAGTCTTATCTAATAAAACAAACTGTATATTACCAAAACCATGACAACAAAAAAAAATCATATGCACACATACTTATGGGGCCAGGTCTTTAGATCCTCATCTGAAGACTTCAATATAAGATCTACAGTTGATTGATTGTTTGCTGGAGGCAAAGGTGAAGGATCATTGTCCAATGACCACAGCCGGTTTCTAGCAAATCCATGCGCCTCCATTGAACCAAAATTTCCAAACTACAACGTAGATTAAGCTGTCAAGAGATGTATAAATCCATACAAGCAAAGCTAAGATAGCAAATTCTCTCAGAAGCCAACCTGTGGAAAGCAAATGGGTATACCGCCTCTGATGGCTTTAGGTGGCTTCCAAACAGCCTGCACACAAAGCAAGCACTCGAATTAGTATAAAATTAGAAGCTACTCTCTAAGCAGGTTGTATGAAAGAAGGAAGAGGGGAACTGATGTTAGCTCATTTATGTTCCTTACAGAAAGTCAAAGTCATCTTGACTTTTACAGGACATATAGGATAAATGTCAATGAGAAACAAAATAAAAATTAATCAGAAAACTGAATACAAAACAGAAACCCTTGGACTTGGGAATGAAAATTTGGAAGAGCAAAAAGGTGACTTATGGGGGAAACAGATTTTCACAATTATGATATCACATGCTAAACAGCAAACACCATACACGAAAACTGGTTTATTCCAACACAGAACATATGCATTCAATAGGCATATCATCTTTTTAACTAATTCATAACATGGTTGCCTGATACACAACTGAATAAGGGCAAACTGCAGAAAATCCCCCTATGGTCTTCTCATGGTGCGGATAAGCCCCCTGTGGTCATAACTCTCTTGTGGTTAGCGAATGGTTCATTCTGTTAGAAATTCCATTCAAACTGACGGAACATGAACATCAGACACCATAAGTGAAACTTTTGACCTCATCAGAATATTTAATTCCATTATTATTAGACGTGTCCATTTTATAAACCGAACCGGTCAACCGGGCGGTTGAAAACCGGTCAAAACCGGGTCAAACCGGTCAACGGCGGTTAACCGGAACCGGATAACCGAAACCGGTAATTGGCCGGTTCGGTTAAGGTTTGCAATTTTGAAAAACTGGTCAACCGCCGGTTAACCGCCGGTTTTTGAGTTGCTCGGCCGAGTCATATGAGTTGCTCGGCCGAGCATAACATTCCAGTGTGTTAATTTTCAATAATGGTCATGCTCGGCCGAGTCATATGAGTTGCTCGGCCGAGCAGAATGCCAGAACTCATTCCAACGGCTACTTTTTCAAACTATCCGTTATGTTTACCACCACCAACACCACTACAACTATCAATACCACCACCCCCACCACCACCACCACTACTACTACCACTCCTACTAGTCTACACCACCACCACCATCACCACCACTACTATCGCTACCACTACCACCACCACCACCACTACCACCACCACTACTACCACCACCACTACTACTACTACTACCACAACTACTACTATCACCACCACTACTACCACTACTACTACCACTCCTACCAATACCACTCCTACCGGTCTATACCACCACTACTACCACCACCAGCACTACTACTACCACTACTACTACTACCACCACCACTACTACTAGTCTACATCACCACCATCACCATTCACCACCACCACCACTACTATTACCACTACTACTACTACCACCACCACCACTACCGCTACTACCACTACTACTACCACTCCTACCGGCTACCACTACCACTCCTATCAATACCACTAGGTCCACAACTACCAGTCTACCACCACCACCACTCCTACCAATACCCTCGTTGTAATTGTATTTTAATTAATAAAATTTAAGGGTACCGTCGCTTTTTTCTTTTATATACTTCCGTTTCTTTTAAAAAAGTTAAGTTTTATTTCTTTCAAAATTCATAACTTTTTTTATAAACCTTTTTTCAAAAAATGTATGTAGATAACTTAAGTTTAAAATAGTCTTATTTATCCAAAAAAAAATTGAAAAAAATTAAAAGTTAACTTTTTTCAAAAAACCGTTAACTTTCATTTCTTTAAAAATTCATAACTTTTTTTATAAACCTTTTTGTAAAAAATGTATGTAGTAAACTTAAGTTTAAAATAGTCTTATCTATCCAAAAAAAAATTGAAAAAAAATAAAATTAATATACTACATACAAAGTTAACGAAATCTGTTAAAAAATTAACTGAAAAATGATATGCTCGGCCGAGCACTACTATATGACTCGGCCGAGCAACCCTCAACCCCTAAACCCTAAAAGGGTTGCTCGGCCGAGCAACACCAAAGACTCGGTCGAGCAACCCTCAAACCCTAAACCCTAAAAGGGTTGCTCGACCGAGCAACACCAAGGACTCGGCCGAGCAGATCCAAACCGTCAAACCGGAGGTTAACCGGATAACCGTTAAAACCGTGAACCGCCTAAACCGTAACCGGTTTAGCCGGTTAGGCGGTTCGGTTCCGGTTTGGATTTTGGGGCTTAAAAACCGCCGGTTGAAAACCGGCTAACCGGCGGTTTTCACAACCGGCCACGTCTAATTATTATCTCCATTTGTACAAAATTCAAATAAGGGCAACTCCATTAATACCTAAACTCCATCAATGCCAAATATGAAGATATCTTCCAGGGTAGCACGATGACTGAAAGTTTATTTCCAATTGTTTTCTTATACATCTATTAATCCTTTTGAATCACATATAACAAGCAAAATTTTGACAGAAGTACTGCGAACAATCTCCGGTAATGTCATTCAACGTATTATCCCTGGGCGATTGCAAGCTTTGACGTGAGATTCCAACGAAAACTCTCCGGCCAGACACTACGATTCAATCACTAAGATCTGGATTTGGGTTCTTTGATGCACCGAATGCACATATGTATGAGTAAGAGAGACTGCAGACTCTTAGCACGACTCGTCATGGTAAAGGTCTGAAAGAGTGTATGTTGTTTCCTTCTTTTTTTTTTTTGAAGGTTTTGAAGAAATTTCAGATCAAAATAATGAGTGATCAATAAACCCAACTGGAAAATTGAGATCATTGAAGCAAGAGTGTATATGTATAGCTTAGAGAAAACCCATATGGATGGGTTATTTTCCGGGAAAATATTGCATGAACAATAATTGTAAGCTAAATTCAGCTCCCATACTAAAGCTTATAACCTCCATAACTATTTCTCGAAGATTGCACTGCAAGAACAATGGTATGTGAACTGATTTGCAGAGAGAGAGAGAGAGAGAGAGAGAGAGAGAGGATAATTTGGGAAGGAAGCAAAGGTGCAATGTATATATTGAATGGTTCTAATGGCGGCATATAATTTTCCCAAGAATTTAAAGCTGATGTTTCTTGAGAAGCTTTCTAGTCTTTTAATGAGAGAGTGAGTGGGGTTTACTTTAAGGGTATGAGCTGAAAACTTAAGCAATCATTAAGGGCAAAGAAGTCATTTGTAATCTGTTAACAAAGTTCCGGATGCAATCCCTACCATTTAGGGGTTATGTACTTAATACTATACTATAGTACGGGGATTATCCGCACCATGAAAATGCCACAAGGGGCTTCTCTGCATTTTGCTCTTTAATACAACATTAGTACAAGTAATATCCTTCACTCAAATAATGCTACTAAAAATGTCTTAAGAGCAATAAACTCAATAAAAATGCATGTTTTCATTAAAAAAACGCTTTGATATGCACTCATGTACAGGGGCGGACTCAGGGTCAAAATGGAGGGGGTTCACAAATTACATTACCCAAAAACTTCAAAAAAAAATAATGTTTGTTACATTACTACCTATATCGATTCTTCCTTTTTTGCTAAGGGGGGTGGGCTGAGCTGGTAAGTGGGGGGTGCACTTAGTAGTTTTTTTTTTTTTTTACATGTCAACATTAATTTTTGGGGGCTCACAGCCACCCCTTTGGGTGTGCCTGTGTCCGCCCCTGCTCATGTACCATATAATGTGTCAAGATATCTTAGTATATAATATGGGTGTCTTATATCTATTGATATTACGTACATATATACATGCTAATTATTTGGCATACAAGTAAGAGCCTTCAAGAGAATGACTTGCATAAAAAGACTGCTTAAGATTCAAGCTAAATTTTGCAAGCATGTAGACGAGAATGAATTTACCTTGTGGCTCATAAAAAGAAGTTCTTCTCTCCGTTCATTCTTCCAAGAAACAACCTGCCCCCCAAAGAGAAGCACCTGGAACAAATTTTACATCAAGATAGCATTAGCACAAGCCTCAAAGCTCCTCCTTTTCCTCACTTAGAAAACAAACCCAGGCGTTACCCAGCGATATGGGGTGTACTTGAGCTATTTCAAACCTGTCTGGACAATGGAGAGCATAATGATAGCTGAAAAGAAATTATCGCACTTGAAGTTGATCCAAAACTTTATTTAACTTTATATAATTTTCTTGGGAGAAAATACAAGCAACCTAATACTCTGAAAGGACAAGTTGTTTAAAGCAAAAAACAACTACCCTATAAAAAACATTGTTACTTCTATGACCGAGGAAACCGTAACCCTATATACCCCATAGGGGACTTCTTCACCAATTAGGCTTCGGAAGCTTCCTCGTCAAGGGTTGTAACGACCTCAATTCCATTCCTTCCTCACTCCAACAGAGCTTAAACTAACAAACTTTAAGATGTTCAATGTAAGCAACAATAAACTCAACCTCATACACAGTTCCTTCACTAGTATCCGTTCCAAAAAATATCGTCAAAACCATATTAAATTCTCAACTTTCGGTTTTTATAATCAACTGAACCTTCAACACTTAGATCTCAATGGTTATTTCGCAAAATTTAATTAATCCTCCAAAGCATAGGGATTACAGTACAATTTAATTTGGGTAAAAGTTAACTAAACCATCATAACAATCAATTCCTCAATAATTAATATAAAAGTCAATCAAGAACGTCAATTTATCAGCAATTTCTTCGTATAATTTACCTACACCTACACAACACATATAAAACAGTATCGCCGTCACATCGTTAACAAATTCACAATTAATCATCAACCAATTCAACAGAGAACGTCAGAGATGAGAAAAACGAACCTCAACCGTTGATCCGGTCGGCTCAGACAATATAACTTTCGGCGATCGATCACCGTCGTTAATAACTTTCACCGGCATACCTCCAACAGGAACTTCTCTCCTCCTTGGTGCACTTTCCTTTCCCTCCACTACAACAAACACCAAAACCGATTGAAATCAATACAAAAAATGCACAAAAAATGGCGGATTTAGGAACGAACAACAATCACAGAGAAAATCTCACATTTCATTCAATCATCCAACAAAATCGAAACCAATTCAGGATCAAAAAAATTAATAAAATACATAATTAAATTACGAAAAAAAAAATCGACGGGAAAATGTTCTTACGGTTTTGGATTTTGATAATCGATTGATGAAATCGGGTTCGAGTTTGAATAAGGAACCACCAGCTTCGAGCATGGAATTTTATATAATATGCATATATAGTTGTAGTGTGTGTGTGTGTGTGTGTGTGTGTGTGAGAGAGAGAAAGGGGAGATGGGGCCGTTAGGGACGAAATTGTAAACTAAAGACGACGAAATAGAGAAGCCATAGGATACTCTGAAATAGTTTGGGGACCTTTTTTTAGCAGTGTCGGGGAAGGGTGGTTGCAGTGCCTAAAAATATATTGGCTTTCGCTATCGGTATAAATTGGTAATTTGCTACCATGGATTAATTGGCCGACCTTATTTTTCAATATTTTACTCTGAGATGAAGTTATTTAATACTCCTTCCGTCCCAGTCGAGTGTACACTTATTTCTCTTTTGTTTCATTTCAGTCGAGTGTGAACTGTACAAAATGGAAGGGAATCTTTACTATTTATCTCACTCATTCTCTCTCCTATTTTACTTTTACACTCACAACATTCTCTCTCCACTTTTTCTCTCTCTTACTTTTTCTTAATCGGTGTACCCAACATTTTGGTTCATATTAGGCTGGGACGGAGGGAGTATTCTTTTCTAAAAAGTGGGAGATGAGTTGCGAGTGATATAACAAGTGAAACCCATAATTTAAATGAGTGAAAGAAAAAAGTTAGTTAATATGACATGTGATACTCACAATTTAAGTATTTTGAGAAGAAAAATTGAATGGAGTTAACATATGTGGCTCACATTTATTATTATTTTAAAAAATGTGAACATTCTAATGAGACACCTATTTTCATTTGAGTAAAATGTGAAGATTCTAGCATAACGAATTATCACAGGATTATACTTAAAATTTAAATAAGACAATAATGTGAAGCATACTTCCTCCTGTTGGAATATAAATTGCACAACAAGCAGATTAAGCAAATAATCACATAGGGGCAATCATGCATTTGACAGTTTAATTGTAGCGATTGCAGTGAATCAACGCATAGTAACACAAGCATCTAAAATCAATCTTTACAAAGTAAGAAATCAGAGAGATTTAGAAAAACTTATCGGGTAGATCGAGTCGCCTTAGGAAGACTGTCCTAAGAGAAAATATTGCCCCCAATTGGTGCAACTCAGGTACAGGCAAATTCCTCCGAGGATAAAACGATCTCGAATTACGTACCAATAAAACTTTGCACACAGGTATGTAATCACCGGCGGTCCTATCTCAGTCGCCTTGAATCTCACGAACGAATCTCTATGAACGGGGAGTAATTGAACAATGAATTGTAGCAAGAGAATTGTTTTCTCTTCAATAATTCATGTACCAAAACGGCTGGGAGGAAGAGAGTATTTATACATGGGGTAAATTAGGTTTTAAAGTCTTAATATGACCTAAAAACCCGCTACAATTCGGCCCAGAAAAGTCAAAAACCCGTCATGAGTGCGGCCGCTCTTGAGAGTGGCGCGACCGCGCTAAGCCCCAGCAAAATATGGTGAGGTCTCGGCCATTGAGCGCGGCCGCTCTTGGCCTTAGCGCGGCCGCCCTCCCTCGCAGTGCTTCAGACGTGATTTTTTCCTTTTGCCAAATTCGCCTTCAAGCCCAATGACCATACAAAGGTCATATGCTATGAACTTCATACCACATGAATCAAATATTCCAACAATCCCCCACAAGTTCATAGAAATATGACGTGTACAGATTGTCCATTGCCATGCTTTCAATAATGGTACCTTTCGGCTTGAACAGGCTACTATGTTATCCAACGCAAACCTCCGCAGGACCAGATGAACGGGTGTCTTGAATTTGATGTCTTTGGATGTAGAGGCCTTTGCTGGTAACAAACACGACAAAAGCTATGATAGGCCCTCTATCGAACACTTGACGCTTATAAGCCATACGTCCCGATCCTCTATCATGAGTGCTTTCAAGGAATAACCCAAATTCCTCTAGTTGCAGCCAACAACAACACTCACTTAGCTGGGCATCTCAGAAGATGTACTGCTAACATCTTGTCTAAAAGACTTTGATCCCATTCAAAGTTTCAAACTTTTGCTTTATTTGCAGTAATGAGCACCATCCAGATTATTCAGGGGATAGACTCAGACATGTAACATGTCAATCTATTTAAAGTGCTCTGATTCACCCCACAGCTTGTTATTACCACAATGAATCTTCTTTGTGGGATCTCCACTCAGATAGATTGGGTTGCTACTGCGTATGAATCAGACGGGGTTCAGACCCATCCCCAATCTAGATATTATAAACAAGAACTAATTCAAGTTCTTTAGTTTTATAAGGTTAGTTGTGTTATCCTTGGTACCATCATAACTAACAACTATCACCTACAATCCCTTATAGATTTCAATCTAACTTGGATGTGTCAAGTAATTTCTTATTATTCACACACTTATAATTTTGACAATTTTGTCAAAACTATTTAAAAGTAGATTTAGTTGATCATGGCTAAATACAGACTTTAAGTCAATTAGACCATTCAACTATATCCTACTCGCAAGTACTAATAATAAGTAGATCAACTCAATGAAACGAGTTTCATTCCAATAGATTTGTTCAATATATCTTCATACGACGGGCCCATCGCTCAAGATAACTAGAAGCAAATATATTCATTAATGATCATTACAACCATTAACCAATTTAGCTTATATTGAGATTAATCAATATATAGCACAAGGAAAACGATTTCCTTCAAGTATTTTGAAATACTTAAACAAGAGCTCCACCAAGAACTCTACTTGATCGATTAATGTATCTTTATAATTTAATACAATTAGAGGCGCTTCTCTAAAACAATTAAATCTCCAAGATACATCAAATCCCAAGATATCTGAGAATATCATCATTTAGATAAATCACATTCTAATAGAAAGTTAATTAAGGAAACATATAACATTTTAACGATTCTAATTTTCTCAATAATAATATGTAATTATCTTGTGAAAATTTACCACTTCAAATGATCAGTTTGAAGCCAAGAATCTCATTAATGGTTCTCATCCTTAATTCCAAACTTACTACTCAAGAATGACGGATAAACATTAATTTAACTCAATTAATTTTCAACCAAATGAATGCAAACAAGTTTACGCCATAGACAATACACTTATCAACATTATTTTGCAATAGACCAAGTTCACCAAAATTCATACATACAAAGCTAACAAGGAAATATTTCATGAGAATTATTTCACCACATGTAAAAAGGTTTAACAAGACAGCAAATTACAACATGCCACTTATTAATTACAAAATTCATTGACTTTGACTGATTCGTATAAAATTATTTATTCTCTATATATAATAGAAGAAAAATAACATCCATTAGATGGATTTTCAAAACATATACTCAGTCAAATATTTTACACAAGAAAATTGCAATTAATAGTGATTCAAGAAAGTAGACGTTATCTATTTCTTATATTTGCTAGTACCCTTTCACAACCAACTAATCTTAAACATTGTCATGGTTAAAAATCTTAACTAGATATAAACCTTCTCATTTAATCCATTCGTAGGTAATTAGAAGTGAGTCAACTAATTTGCATTTGCTCATATAGAGACCATACAAATTATCTTACTCTCGAAGCATCCTTAAATTTCAAACATGCACTTGATAGTTATTAAAAGCAATTTTTTAATTACTTTTCACTATCCTTAGCAATTTTAAATTTAATACTTCTTCTAAATTCATCTAACTTGCAAAGTTAGAACTTCATGGATTTACCCCCACATTTGACATCTTTGCATGATAACATAAAGATCAAATGTAAGAGTGAAACCGGTATCAACTCTAATTATATGAGAGAAACATCTTCTTAGAACATAGTATAGGAGAAAATTCACATGTTAGCCAATATACCAAGGATTTTAGAATTAAAATCTTTCAAGTACATTGCTATCACCCATCCTAAAAGGTTTTACTAATAGTAATATTTCTTACAATTTTAGCTTTTATCTTTTTATGTGAAATACTCCCTCCGTCCCGCTAATATTAGCACACTTTCCTTTTTGGGCGTCCCGCTAATATCCGCACACTCCCAAAAAGGAAACTTTATATTAATAAAATATTTACCCAACCCCACTCATTATCTCTCCTACATTATTTTAATACTCACAACACCATTATAATTTATTACACCCTCCACTCATTCTCTCTCCACTCATTCTTTTACACTCACAACATTTTATTAAAATATCATATTCCTTAATTCTCGCGCAAATAGTGTTTGTGCTAATACTAATGGGACGGAGGGAGTACGTACTCGCGAGAAGTACCCCCACATTGCAAAAGATAGTCAAGCTAAAACATCATCTTTTCAAAGTTTGAGTTACTACCACTCAAATACTTAAGATATATCCTTTCCGGAATAAGGCAAGCCAAATTCAAAGATTCTCTTAAAGTATTACTTTGGTAATTTCAAACTTTAAAGACAAACTACTACTGTAACCCTTTAAGTAGCAATTTTCTCATGCACCATCTCATAATAATTTTGAGTAATTGGAAAAGTCTTACTATGAACTGATTCAAAGGCTTATGAACAGATTCACATCAAAGTTAGACTTACATCCGCTTCATGAGATTATAACCAATATAAGTTTCTTATTAGTTTTAACTGAGCTTTGTAACAAAACTTTATTTAGCACTTTAATTTACAATTAAATAGCTATAGAGAGGTCTAAGCTTGCAACCAATAAAGTGACAAAGATATTTTACATGTCAAGTATCGTACTATTAATAGTCACACAAATTAGCTAACAATGAGCAAGGTGATTCAATTTCATAAGAGAACACGTTCTCTTAACTAAGTTACAATTCACCTATTCATAGAAATTTGAGACTTTCAATTAATAGCATCATACACCAATTTAAATTACTTATCCGTGATGGAAACATAATTTAAATCATATAAGGATCATAACCCAATTTAAATTAACTAAACATGATGAGACACAATTTAAATTATCTAGGTCATTATAACCAAATTTAAATTAATCATTCATGATAGATACATAATTTAAAACTTCATGGTTAACCTGCCGTTCACAAACGATTTAGTTATCAAATCGAGATAATTAAACTTTATTCTCAGATAAATATCACATTCAACTACTAAGTTAATCACAGACATCAGACAAGTACTACAAGACAGCAAAATACAACTTCACAAGAAAAGCAACATTTGTTTTTCTTTACCTAACCACTCAAAATATTCTACAATTGAATATGAGTCATTTCAGAGATTTTATGACACTTAGAAATATAGTGATGCACTTACTACATAACACGAATGAGCACTAAAAACACTTTTAGATTCACACATTCGTTTATGAGTCCTGCAACAACACTTGATATTTCTCATTGTCATTAATCTTCAATTTCAAGTAGTAAATATATGAAAGTGTTTGACTTCAAAGAGGTGCACTCTTACTCATATATTTACTAACTACTTAAGCGACTCATAAGAAATTATAAATTTTGAGACTAGTAAAGTAAACTACAGTTTTTCCGTTTCGTCTCATGTATTTTACTTTGTCACTTTACTTATCAAGATAATTAACATTAGGTTGAATAAAGCTACAAGAACGTTATTGTACAGCTCTAATTATCAATACTACAAAGGTGTCATACACTGAATATTCCAATTTAATGAAATAATCTCAAACAATATGACTGTACCGAATTTTCCCCAAAATTCTCTTGAAGTATTTATTAGAGTACAACAAGAATGATCAAGACTTCTCTCATCCGCTTATTCAGTTATTGATTTTCTCAAGTAAATGAAATCATAACACGAAATTAGATAAATAGTACTTTTCATAATAACATCGTTAATATAGTACTAATTTTCTAACTCATCAATTAGTTCGTTTAAATAATACTTCCCAAAAGATTTGGGTGTATCCGAAATCTCATTCAACAAGGTTGAAACCAACGATTTTTCCGAACATTCAAATAACTTTTAAATCAATCAATAAATATACAAATGGTATTAGATCAGTTTTATGCTCATGATCTAAATAACTCAAAACTTGATCTCAATCAGCATGATGATTCATGAGATATTTTGTTCATATATAAAAATTAGTAGGATTCAGATTTCATGAACCTTTACAACTAATTTTTACTACAACAGCACAAACTTAACAATCTAGAACACCAATTATTATATATTTTTTTTATTAGCCCAATTATTTACTTGCACTAATTTTCACCGTTTCATATTACCTAGAATCATCAATTGCTAGCATAAGAGATTTGACCACATATAATAATCATTACAATTTAACATATTCTTCAAATATATTAAATTACTTGTACAAAGAATTAATCTTTCAAGTTCAATGATTATACGAACAAATCTGGATCATATCGAATCAACTACAATCAACAAATAACATGATTACTATTTTCTCTTAGACTGTTGGAATATAAATTGCACAACAAGCAGATTAAGCAAATAATCACATAGGGGCAATCATGCATTTGACAGTTTAATTGTAGCGATTGCAGTGAATCAACGCATAGTAACACAAGCATCTAAAATCAATCTTTACAAAGTAAGAAATCAGAGAGATTTAGAAAAACTTATCGGGTAGATCGAGTCGCCTTAGGAAGACTGTCCTAAGAGAAAATATTGCCCCCAATTGGTGCAACTCAGGTACAGACAAATTCCTCCGAGGATAAAACGATCTCGGATTACGTACCAAGAAAACTTTGCACACAGGTATGTAATCACCGGCGGTCCTATCTCAGTCACCTTGAATCTCACGAACGAATCTCTATGAACGGGGAGTAATTGAACAATGAATTGTAGCAAGAGAATTGTTTTCTCTTCAATAATTCATGTACCAAAACGGCTGGGAGGAAGAGAGTATTTATACATGGGGTAAATTAGGTTTTAAAGTCTTAATATGACCTAAAAACCCGCTACAATTCGGCCCAGAAAAGTCAAAAACCCGTCATGAGCGCGGCCGCTCTTGAGAGTGGCGCGACATCGCTAAGCCCCAGCAAAATATGGTGAGGTCTCGGCCATTAAGCGCGGCCGCTCTTGGCCTTAGCGCGGCTGCCCTCCCTCGCAGTGCTTCAGACGTGATTTTTTCCCTTTTTGCCAAATTCAGTTCAAGCCCAATGACCATTCAAGGTCATATGCTATGAACTTCATATCACATGAATCAAATATTCCAACACCTTCGTCTCACGTGAGTGGTAGAGAGAAATAGTAGAAGTAGGTGTTTATAAGTACGGAAAATTAAATATGAGAGATAGTGAATTAGATAAATGGTAAGTTGATCAATATTATTAGTATAAAAATAAATTAGGGGAGAGAAAGAATGAAAAAAATAGTGTAAAATTTTTGTCATTATAAATAGTATCCACTCACATAATAAAACAACAAAAAAGTAAATAAGTATTCAATCTTGTGAGATGAGGGGGGTATACGTGTATACTAATTAATTTTATGGGCGTAAATAGCAACACTCATTACTTTTGGGATTTTTTTTTCAAAATATTTCATTTTAAAAAAATATAACTCAAATGACAATCATTCCAAACTATCGACCAAAATGACCATTTTTTGAAATTCGCTACACCTGATCATTTTTTGAAACTCGCTACACGGTGTAGCGAGTTAATAATTTTTTTTCGTTTAAACCCTCTAAACTATTTAGCTAGTTTAAATTTTATTATTAAAAAAAAAAACTAAATTTAAACTCGCTAATTGAACTAGTGAGTTTTAAGTTTCTTTTCTTCTTTGAGAGACACTGACATTACTCTCCATCTCGCTTTAAATTACAAAATAAAAATATAAAAATTATGTTTTAATATATAAAACTGAAAGGAAATATTATTTTTTCCGTCTCAAATAAATACTTTAAAAAATGTACTACTGTAAAAAAATTATTTCCTTTATATAAAAAATGAATATTACTTTCGCCTCAAAATGAATAACCAAAAAATACTACTACATTTTGGTCCAAAAAAATGAATATTACTTCCTTCATCCCAATGAATATTTTATAAAACAATACTACTTCATTCATTCGTCACAAAATATGAAATTAAAATGACATTAATTTTTGAGACAAATGAAATAGTATTATTTTCTAAAATATTCATTGGGACGAAGGAAGTAATATTTTTTAAACGAATTAGTATTATTTTCTAAAAGTTAATGCTTATAATGTTAGTGTCCTCGTCTCAAAAATGAACATTAATTTTTTAGACAAATAAAGTAGTATTATTTTTTAAAATGTTCATTGAGACTAAGGAAGAAATGTTTATTTTTTTTGACATAAAAAGAAATTCTACTTCTTTAAAAAAAAATTCCGTCATTTCAAAAATGAATATTACTTTCGTCCAAAAATTAATACTACTTTCTATATAAAAAATGAACATTGATTCCTTCATCTCAATGAACATTTTAAAAAAGAATTATTTTTTGGGATGAAGTAATGTTCAATTTTTTGGACAAAAAATGTAATAGTATTTTTTGGTTATTCATTTTGAGTCGAAAGTAATATTCATTTTTGATATTAAGGAAATAATTTTTTTACAGTAGTACATTTTTTAAATATTTATTTGAGACAGAAAAAATAATATTTCCTTTTAGTTTTATTTATTAAAACATAATTTTTATATTTTTATTTTGAAATTTAAAGCGAGGCGGAGAATGAATTAGTAATGTCAGTGTCTCTCACAGAAGAAAAGAAACTTAGAACTCGCTAATTCAATTAGCGAGTTCAAATTTAGTGTTTTTTTTAATATTAAAATTTAAACTCGCTAAATGGTTTAACGAGTTTAAACGAAAAAAATTATATACTCGCTACACAGTGTAGCGAGTTTCAAAAAATGGGTCATTTGGTCAATAGTTTGAAAGGGTTGTTATTTTGAGATATATTTTTTTAAAATGAAATATTTTGAGAAAAAAATCTTACTTTTGGTAGTATATTGCACTCTAAAAAATTAACAGCTTTTCTCAAATAAAAGAAATAACAACATAATATAAAACCAAACAACTAACGAATGTAATATATTTTTGCAATTTAAATTAAATTAGAGAAAACATTTTTATGTTTTATGATTTTATTTTTATATAATGAAATTAATTAATTATTAACTAAAAACAATTTTAAAAAAATCATGAAATGAAGATCTAGCAAATACAATGTAAAAATTATGATGAAATGATGATGTTAAATTAAATTTCTTTTACCTCGAGCATTTCTTTCTACTCCAACAATCACCCATTGTCTAGCCCTACCACCATCCACCATTATAACCATCATCAGTCTATACCTGAAATTACCCGATTCGAATGCGAACGACATTTTTCATTTTTGAGAGTGTGTTATTTTGTAGAGTTGCCACACCGTTTTGATTATGTCTAAAATATTGAAAAAAGACTGTTTTGTTGTGTGAAGAGATTTTGAGTTCAGATGTCAGGTTACGCCTCGGGAAGGGATTTTGAGCTCACACGAGTCGCCTCATTTTCATGAGTCTTTCTGTATCCTTCTTTCTTTAAAAGTTGTGTGTGTGCGTGTGTATTTTAATAAAAATGCATTTTGAAAATAATGTCTACATTATAGATGCTTATATTTAAACAGAAATATTTAAATAACTTGAAAATAAAAGCAGTTATTTAAAGTTCGAAAGGTGATCTTACCAATGTTGGTTTGGACCGGTTTGAGCCGTTTGGGTGTTTGGAGTTTGGTTGGGGATGAATAGGGTTTGTGGGACGTCGGGAGGTCGATCGGGACGGACCGGGATTGCCTCGGGAGGGCTTCGGAGCGCCTTGGGACGGCTTGGGAGGCCTCGGAATGGCTCGGGATACCTCGGAAGGGGCCGGAATGGCTCGAAATGGCCGGGGAAGGGCGGTAGAAGTTTGCAGGAACGTTCGGAAAAGTGAAGGTGTGAATGAAATGGGCTGGGGTGCCTTCTATTTATAGGCCTAGAAAAATAGCTAAAGTGTCCGTACGGACATGTCTGTAATTATATATATTTTTTGCTTTTCTGGATGTGAGGGAATATTGTGGACTTTGGGGAGATTCTGGCATGTTAACAAACATGTCCGTACGAACACATCTTACATGCAAATGTGTCCGTACGGATATCCTTGTTTGGATAGTACTCGTCGAGAGCTTTCCGACCATATATGTCACGTCTCAATCGGAGTCCGTATGAAGAAGTTATGACCTCTGGAAGTTCGCCCTTGGTATTTTCCGTATGCTCGGATGGAGAGCGGTCCGGATTGGGATACTTACAAAAGCCCCTCGGCGACGTCACTTACGAAGGAAGTGGGGCCGTTGATAAAAATAAGAATCCCGATTTGGACTGCTCGTCGGGAGGAAAGAGATAAGTGACCAGGTTGGTCGGACGGCTGGACCCTTTGATAGGATTCCTACGTATCCCTGAGTGGGAATCAAGCCAATCATAGTTCGTGTGTGAGGGCAATTCGTAGGGGCCTCGACCTGTGGGGAACTATTTGTAGGCATTCGTCCTGAGTTGAGACTATTCTGAGGCGTCTCGGCCTGAGTTGAGACTTAGTTTCAGGAGTATGAACTAGAATTGGTACTTAGTTTCAGGAGTATGAACTAGAATTCGGACTTAGTTTCAAGAGTATGAACTAGAATTGGGACTTAGTTCAGGAGTATGAACTAAAATTGGGACTTAGTTCAGGAGTATGAACTAGAATTGGGACTTAGTTCAGGAGTATGAAATAAAGTTGGGACTTAGTTTAGGAGTATAAACTAGAATTGGGATTTAGTTCAGGAGTATGAACTAAAGTTGGGACTTAGTTTAGGAGTATGAACTAGAATTGGGATTTAGTTCAGGAGTATGAACCAAAGTTGGGACTTAGTTCAGGAGTATGAACTAAAGTTGGGACTTAGTTCAAGAGTATGAACTAGAATTGGGATTTAGAAATTCTTTGAGGACGCGTGGCGCCTCTGACGGAGTTGTGGAAATGTTTGAGGACGTGTGGCGCCTCTGACCGATATGTTTGAAATATATTGGGGACGTGTGGCGCCTCTGACTGATTTGTTTGAAATATTTTGAGGACGTGTGGCGCCTCTGACCGATTTGTTTGAAATATTTGAGGACGTGTGGCGCCTCTGACCGATTTGTTTGAAATATTTGAGGACGTGTGGCGCCTCTGACCGATTTGTTTGAAATATTTGAGGACGTGTGGCGCCTCTGACCGAGGTGTTGAAATGTTTGAGGACGTGTGGCGCCTCTGACCGAGTTGTTGAAATGTTTGAGGACGTGTGGCGCCTCTGACCGATTTGTTTGAAATATTTGAGGACGTGTGGCGCCCCTGACCGAGTTGTTGAAATGTTTGAGGACGTGTGGTGCCTCTGACCGAGTTGTTGAAATGTTTGAGGACGTGTGACGCCTCTAACTGATTTGTTTGAAATATTTTGAGGACGTATGGCGCCTCTGACCGATTTGTTCGAAATTGAGGACGTGTGGCGCCTTTGACCGATTTGTTTGAAATATTTGAGGACGTGTGGCGCCTCTGACCGATTTGTTTGAAATATTTGAGGAAGTGTGGCGCCTCTGACCGATTTGTTTGAAATATTTGAGGACGTGTGGCGCCTCTGACCGATTTGTTTGAAATATTTGAGGACGTGTGGCGCCTCTGACCGATTAGTTTGAAATATTTGAGGACGTGTGTTTAAGTACCCCAATCCAGACCGCTCTCCATCCTAGCACATGGGAAACATCGAGGATTCACGCACTAGTGATCCCAAAGACCCGTAACCTCCAAAAGGTTCAAACTGACTAGCCAAACCAAGGAAGGACCTTTCAGGGACAAAAGGAAATTCAAGGACTTTGCAGGAATAACAAAAATGGCCAGTTTGCAAACATGTCCGTATGGACCACTTTGCAAAGCAAGAAGTGTCCGTACGGACACTTATGTCAACACTCCAACATCATTGCAAAATCCCCACAAAGTCCATAATATTCCATGAAATCCAGAAAACGCAAAAAACTGGTAATGACACAAAGGTCCGTACAGACCACTTTGCAGTTTTTTGAGGCCTATAAATAGAAGACTCTCCCTCCTATTTCATTCACACCTCAACCTTCTCCTATCTCCCCCCATCCTTCAGGCACACTTCTAAGTCGTCCCGACCTCTTCCAGTCCTTCCCGAGGCCTCTCGAGCCTTCCCGAGGCACTCCAAATCCCTCCCGAGGCGCTCCGAAGTCCTTCCGGAGCAATTTCGGCCGATCCCGGTCCATCCCGAGCCATCCCGAGGCAATCTCGGTCTCTTTCGGTCCTTCCCAAGGCCTCCCGAGCCTTCCCGAGGTGCTTCAAAGCTTTCCCGAGGCGCTCCGAAGTCCTCCCGAAGCGATTTCGGTCGATCCTGGTCAATCCCGGTCCGTCCTAATCGACCCCCGACGTCCTAAAAACCCTATTCACCCTCAAACCAAACACATTCCCCCGCGAAAGATAGACACAAACCAACATCGGTATAATCTTCTTCCGCACATTTAAATATTGCTCTAATTTCAGTCTTTAAATATTTTACTGCTTTATATTTACTGCTTATAATGTCGTCAATATTTACTATTCACGCAGACCCAAACAATACAAAAGACCCCACAAGGCCTTCCATTGCACTATGGAGGTCTGACGGTGATAGCGGTTTGTTACTATTCATGCACTGTCTTTCAATTATTTAATTAATGCATTTTATTTAAAAGCGCGCACGCACACACACACACACAACAGTTAAAGAAAAAAGGGTATCGAAAGACTCGTGTATACGAGGTGACTCGGGTGAGCTCAAATATCTCTTCCCGGGGCGTAACCTGACCTCCGAACTCAAAAATCTCATCATAAAACAAAACAAAACACAACAAAACTGCATTTTCTCAATGTTTTGGGAACAATCAAAATGGCGTGGCAACTCTACAAAAACGCAGCGAATCCCCCCAACGCGAGATGTCGTCCGCGCGCCGGATCTGGTAATTTCAGTCGGCGAATCTGCTAGGAACATTTTGTTTTAAAAACTTTTAAACAATTTTTTTTTAAAACAATGATGAGGGTCAAACTTTCATTTTTACCCTTTCTTTAACTGTTGTGTATGTGTGCATGTGCTTTACTATTTTGCTTATTAAAAAAATGCATCATAATACATCTGTGTACATACTTTTAAAATACATTCTGCAAAACTTTATGTTTTACTCAGAAAAGAGAATTTTAGTGATCGCACACTACGCGCACTCTTATCCTGTACACTGCACACTACAACCCCAAACCCGGGATGGTCTCAGATGCAGTTCGATTGGTGTTCCTATGCCTTTCGAGCTCGTACGGGATCATTCCAAACTTCACATCCTAGCCAGTGTCAACCTTGCACTCTTGCGTCACACTCTGTCCAGACTCAGTTGGTTTTTGACCCAGTTCGTGTCATAAAGCCTGGATACATATCCCATGTCGGCCATTATATGAGTCAAAGCCCAGAAATCAAGATCTCTTGCGCAAGCAAAATGATGAAAGGTCATGCTAAAATCTTGACCCGATCTTGATTAAAGCTACACCCAGACAATGCTCCGTACCGGATATACGTCCATGCCCACATGACACCATGTCATCAAGCCTTTAATGCGTCGTCCATGACAATATAACCTAGCCAAAACCTAAAGTCGTAGATCCCTTGCGCAAGCAAGGCAAAGATAGGTCATGCCGAATTATTAACCCGATCTTGACTTAGGTACTAGCTCCGTTCACTATTCACATGGCAGACACATTAAAACGAACATGACAGGCTCAGTCCTTAGATTCATTTTTTCTTTTGGCCGGTGGAAACCGCTTGCCCTATAGGACCCTCGCCCGGGGCTGTCCACCCTGGGAGGTCGAAATACATGTGCAAAACGAGGGGCTTATAGCTGTAGTGATGGTTTCCACTGACCCAGGATCTAGAATAGTTGCAAAAAAGAAGTTCAATCTTTTCCAACCTATTTAGGATTCTGAGAAAACATGTTTTAAGTAAATTAAAACAACAAAAAAGCAATAAAAAGGAAACTGCATGTCACATGAGCTTTCCTCCTTTTATCCAAAAAAGGCCTTCCCAAGTCTAAACCTTACCTTTCACCCCCTCCAGCGAACCGAGAGTGGTTGAGAGTACCCGGGTGCCGTCTTTTCAGTATTGAAGTCACAAGGTTCGACATCCCTTCTGGTTCAACGGTCCGAACAGTCCGTTACTCTCCTATGGTAGGATCGACAGATAACAGTGAGGGAAACGAAACTCCACCTCTGAGAAATCTCCAAACAATGAAGGAGGCACTGCAAGCATTTGAAGCCCTTAAGAAGCGCCAAGAAGAGCAACAAGCCTGGATCGTAGACACCATGCGCCTTCGCGAGGCTGTTGCGGTTCCCCAATATGATGGGACCTTCATCCTCATAGAAGACGAAGACATGCCTGCTCCCACGGCTGCCCAAAGCTATCAGTAGGTCCCTCCTCCACAAAGCTATGAAAATCTGGCAATGCAGAGTAGCTCCCGCTCAAAGCTCCACTCGAGCCTCAGTCAAGCAGCTCCGATCTGCCAACCTCATTCCAATCAGTTTCTCGGCTCTGATCCGCAAACTTAATATCACCAGCACATATATGGGCCTGCTCCCCTGATCCCAATGTCTCTCGGTATCCCCCGGGATTCAATCTGTTGCCTCTATACGAGCTTCGGAGCTACAAACTGAAGTCCCAATGCCCGCCAGGGACAGACATACCGAGCGGATATCCAGACATTTCAAATCTGCCACCCGCCAGAATGCCACTTGGGGCTAACGAGGCATCCCCTCAACTCCCAAACATAACCCAGCACGGTCCGGGCAATCACGCCCTTGGCTCCAATCTCAGCAATCAAGGATACGGGTTGGTATACACTCAATTACCTCCCCAAGATTCCCGAATAGCAATCCCGTCAACCAATCGACCTCCGTCTTCTGTTTCCATCCCAGAAAACGACAGCCTGGCTTTGCCTACTAAACCTCATATGGCTTGGTTGGTCGAACAAATGAAGGATATGGAAGGGAAATTGGCAAACTCTCGGAAGGACTCCCTTATGCCCACAGATCCGAGCAAGGTGGTTCCTCTTCCCCCGAAGTTCAGAATGCCAGAAATGGAGAAGTTCAATGGGATAGAATGCCCAAAGACTCACATCGATACTTACGTCTTAGGTATGAGAGCCAAAGGGGCCACCCCACAACAAATGGCGGATCACTTCCAACACTCCCTCAAATCCACGGCATTGAGGTTGTTCCTCAATGTAAAAGCGGAAAATCACTCCACTTGGGATCAAATCAGCGTGATCTTCCTGGAGAATTACCGTGCCAACCTCTAATGGGAAACCAACCGCCATGATCTGCAAGCCACTGAACAAAAGGATGACGAGCCAGTCGGAGAATTTTACATAGATGTAATTGGAAACTAAGCGAGATAATGGATCCGCTTTCCAAAGACGAGCAAATGGACATCTTCCATTCCTGCCTCAAACCATCTCTGAGGACCCTGATTAGCCATCACTTCTATCCCGACCTTCATGCCATGGTCAATGCCAGGACCAAGTTCGAAAAGACGCTGAGCCTACAAAAGACAGCAGCCACCCCTGCTTCTTCCTATCGCTACCGGGCAGCCCCGTCAAATCGGGCACCTGTCCCAAGCAAAAGAAAAGAAGCCACCGGAGCAGTCCACTACATCCAAAACGGAGTTCTAGTAAGCCCCGATCAAGCGCCCCCAAGGAACAACAATCCTCCTCGCCAACAGCAGTTCCAGCGTTTTGACAACCTCGAGATGCCCCTAATCCAAGTGTTTGATGCACTGGTAAAACGGAACATCCTCAAACCTCTTGAAAATTTTCAGCCAAAGACTCTCAATCCTAAAATGGACATGAGCAAAAGCTGTGCCTTCCACAACTACCCCGGACATACCACCGACAATTGCTTCGTGCTAAAACAAGTTGTCCAAGGGCTAATTGAAGAAGGAAAGTTGGAATGCCCCCGTGGCCCCAATACAGTCGGAATTTTGTTTCCCCTGAACGACAAAGTGAATATGATAGCATTCAGCGAGACCTTATGTAAACCCCCTACAATCTCCTGGTCTGTCAACATGCTATCCCGCAGCGATTGGGAATGCGTAACCAGAATCAAGCGCTCCCGTAATAGAGAATCCAGAACGGAAGATCCAAGAATGACTGTCTCCCTGCGATCCCTGCCGCGATCGAGACACACCAACGGTTGGATCGAGTACTCCCCGGAGGCAAGGCAAACCGAAGCAAACAGCGATGCTAGAAGCGGTCTATCCTTCACCGATGCAGACTTGCCGGAGTGCAAAAATAGACACAACGAGGCTCTTCATATCCTTGTAAAAATAGAAAGGATCTACCTACCAGATGTTCTAGTCGACAATGGTTCGTCAGTCAATGTCCTCGCCGCACGTACAATGAGACAACGAAGGGTCGACCACTCCCGAATGAGACCTTCATTCTGAGTAATCCGAGCCTACGAATCCACCCCTCGCACTGTTTGGGGGGGGGGTCACTCTGGACATCCAATTCGACGAGCAAGAAGAATCGGTGGAATTCCAAGTTGTGGAAATCGAATCCAATTTCTCCGCCTTGCTGGGACGACCTTGGCTGCACCAAATGAAAGCAGTAGCCTCAACCCTGCACCAGTACGTAAAGTTCATCAACATCAGAGGAAACCTCGAGGTGATACACGGGGGCAGCACAATGGAGAGCGCTTGGCCAGCGAGCTACGATCCAGAAGAAGGTCCCGACATGACTGAGTACACCTTGGCAGACGAGGCCCAGATTACAATCCAATTCGAAAGTGATCTCTACATTCACGTGCTAAGTCGTGGCGAGCTAGCGATCGAAGAATTCCTGAGTCAAGATGACGAGTCGGATCAATGCGACTGCGAAAAATGCTTAAAAGAGAACCAAGAGGCAGACGCCCAATTGGAACTCGACCAAGGAATGGATCCACACTTCGAAGCAAGCTAGCCTACCACCTACCCCTTGGAATTTGTCAACCCTCATATCGACACACCCAGATCCCATAAAGATGGCTATGACAGCATAGTCCAATTCAACGTCCCAGTGCTCGACTTGGAAGAGAGATGGAGTAACATCCTTCGAAGCCTAGTCAAAGAAGTAAAAATAGAATGCCCCCACGATTCAGATATCGTGAATGTCATCCAAGCAAAGACCTTAGCCGTGGGAGCAGAGTCTTTGAAGATAATCAACGTCAGCAAGAATAAACTTTAAAGAAGCGAGTGTCTCGCCCTCCTAGAGGAAGCTCTCCACGAGCTCCATCAGCAAAAGCCATCAGAATCTGGTAGCAACACCAATGGAGGGACACCTTCAAATGAGCAGCCTCATACCACCTCTGTTTGGTTTGAAGTCGAATCAAAGGCAAGCCTACCCCTTAGGATGGTATCAATCAAGGAGTGGCTACCAGAGCCATCGCCACCTTCTTCAAACCTGCAGCCAGCAAGGAGGAAATGATTCAAAAGCTCGATCTAACCCCTCGTGTCCTAGAGTCTAGATTCGAAACACATTCCGAGTCTGTTTTCTTTGAATTCGAGTCCCTCAAGTCATCTGATGGCCTTACGTCGGAAGATTAGAGTTCATAGCCAACAATGTATTCTCGTACGCTTTAAATGAAAGTTTCGAACTTTTCGAGTATCCCCTCATTGCATCTTTAACAAATGATAAATTAACTAAATCACAACAGTTAATAATGATTCACTTGATAAAGACGCAAACACATTAAATGAACAATATATTAAAGAAATCTATAAGCATGTTGTCAAACGAGAGGAAAATCGGGCCCAAGCTGCCGAGGAGGTTTTAACCAAAGTGAATTTGGGGACTGCTGAAGAGCCTAAAGAGACGCAAATTGGAAGTTTCTTCACCGACACCGAGCAAGAAGCATTGACTGCACTGCTCAAAGAATTCGTGGACGTGTTCGCTTGGTCCTACCAAGACATGTCCAGCCTAGATCCAGCCATAGTGGAATATCGAATTCCCCTGAATCCCGAGGCTAAGCCCATCAAGAAGAAGCTACATCGAATCAAGCCAGAATGGTCCTTACAAGTCAAGGAAAAGATCGAGAAGATGCTCCGCGTCGGCTTCATAAGGGTGATCGAATACCCGACTTGGCTCTCCAACATAGTTACGGTCACCAAGGCTAATGGGAAAGTACGTTGTTGCGTGGACTTCCGAGATCTCAACAAAGCAATTCCCAAGGACGACTTTCCACTACCAAACATAGGCATGTTGGTCGACACTACGGCCAATTTTGAGGTTAAGTCCTTCATGGACGGTTTCGCCGGCTACAATCAAATCAAGATGGCCAACGAAGACCAAGAAAAAACCGCCTTCACAACCTCCTGGGGAACCTATTGCTACACAGTAATGCCATTCAGACTAAAGAATGCTGGGGCTACCTACCAATGGGCAGCGAGCGCACTCTTCCACTACATGATGCACAAAGAGATCGAAGTGTACGTCGATGACATGACCATCCACTCAAAGGGATCGGATGAACAACACCTCATCGACCTGGGAAAGTTCTTCAATCGCCTTCGAAGGCATTCAATGAGGTTGAACCCTGCCAAATGCACATTCGGAGTAATCCGAAGCAAAGTCTTAGGATACATGGTCACAGAACGAGGCATCGAAGTCGATCCCCAAAAGATCAAGGTCATAATCGAGATGAGACCACCGCAAACCCAAACAGAAGTAAAAAGCTTCATGGGCTGCCTGTAGTACTGAAATTACCCGGATCGCATGCGGGGAACGTGGCGAGCAGCTTTTTCGCACTTGGGACCTCGTCGGGAGGAGAGGAGTCGCCACGCCATTTTGTATTATGAGCCTAAACTTTGAAAAAGGATTTTTTGAACAGAGATTGTTAGGTTCGGAGGTCATGTTACGTTTCGGGGAGAGTATATTGAGATCATCCGAAATGCCTCGTATGACGAGTCTTTCTACCTTTCTCGAAAAGTGTGCGTGTGTGTGTGTTCGCGTTGCTTTTGAAAATGAGCTTGAATGACAAGCTTTAATCTTGGTTTGAATGACAAACGTTGATTTTGCTAAAAAGAGCGTTTGAATGACAAACGTCAGTTTTGAGTTTGAAAAGAGCATTTGAATGACAAACGTCGATTTTGAGTTTGAAAAGGAGTGACGAACTGGAATCTTTAGTTTGAATGACAAACGTTGATTTTGTTAAAAAGAGCGTTTGAATGACAAACGTCGATTTTGAGTTTGAAATGAGAGTTTGAATGACAAACATCGATTTTGAGGGGTTTTGGAAAGGAGTTCGAATGACAAACTTTTGGTTTTGAACCGGGCATTACGATGTTACCAATTTTTATGAAAATGGTAGTAAATGAGATGCGATCAACGAGTCATTTTGTGACTCGAACATTTGTAAGTAAAATAGTATCAACAAACCAAACGGCTTGGACTTGTAAATGACAGTATTGAAATGTGGTATCAACGGATCGAACGATCCGGACGGTAAAAATGCGATCGACGAGCCAAACGACTCGGATTTGTAAAGGTGCATAAAGTAAATAGCAATATCGACGGATCAAATGATCCATACTTGTAAGTGACAATCACGAACCAAACGGTTCGGAAGGTAAAAATGCGAATCAACGGATCGAACGATCCATACGGTAAATGACAGATAAGTAAAAGATGGGACTTGAATGCCGTTTTAACCCGAAATTACTTCTCTTATGGGAGAGAAGATGATTAGGGACTAAAACGTATCAAGTCCTGTAGACGACGTTACCTCTACATTTTGAGAACTTCGATCGGATATAAAGTAGCATATGACGCGTAAATTGAGTTAAAACGGAGTTTAAAGAGTCAGAGTGTTACCAATGGCTAGGTATTGATTCTTTGGCTTGGGAGGACATATACGGGATACGATTTGGTGTTTGGAAGGTGTTTGGCTCGTGTTTGGTCGAAAAACGTGGTTTTCACACAAATTGGGGCATTTTCGGGGCTCGAGGAGGTGTTTAGTTGGCTGGAACCGTGAGGTTTTGATAAGAGGTAATATTTTTTGACCTCTTTTAGTGAAGGGGAGGGGCTGTATTTATAGGGGGTGAAAATGAAGAACAGGCCGTCCGGCCTAAACTTCAGTTTGAGGGACTTTTGAGGTATTTTTGAAATTGTTGGGCTTGGCTGAGGATTCTGGTTATTCAGGAAGAACAGGCTGGATGGCCTAACCTTCAATATCAGGGGTATTTTGGACTTTTCACCCTCGAGACTTCCCAGGACTGTCCCGCGCATCCAAATTTCAAAGTGTACTCAACACACATTACCATTTGTAAAAGTACCACTTTCCTCGAAATACGCAATTTTCGGGACTTTTCGGGACTGTTTCGGACATTTTCTCAGACAGTTATTTAGAAAAGAGTCAAAACCGGGATTCCGGTTAATTTAGAAATGGCCAGTTAACGGATTTCGGTTAACTTTTAACGGATTGTAACGATCCGGATTTGGGTACTTCAAGTAGCCCCTCAGCGACGTCACTTTCGAAGGAAGTGGGGTCGTTGAAAAAGATAAGGATCCAAATCGAGAGATGCCTTATTAGAGAGACCTGAGCGCCCAAATAGCTGGACCCTTAGCGTAAGGATTCCTACATTGAGCGGGAATCAAGCCGATCGTAGTTCATGGGTGCGAGGGCATTTCGTAGGGGCCTCGTCCTGTGGGGGAATACCTGATTGAGACTGATTTGAAGGTGTCTAAACCTAAGTGCGACTATTTGGAGGCGTCTGAACCTACGGGAGACTGTTCGGAGGCGTCTAAACCTATAGGAGACTGTTCGGAGGCTTCTGAACCTACGAGAGACTGTTCAGAGGTGTTCTAACCTAAGAGAGACTATTCGAAGGCGTCTGAACCTACATGAGACTGTTCGGAGGTGTTCTAACCTGAGAGAGACTGTTCGGAGGCGTCTGAACCTATAGAAGACTATTCGAAGGCGTCTGAAGCTACGGGAGACTGTTCGGAGGTGTTCTAACCTGAGAGAGACTGTTTGGAGGCGTCTGAAGCTACGGGAGACTGTTCGGAGGTGTTCTAACCTTAGAGAGATTGTTCGGAGGCGTGTGAACCTACGGGAGACTGTTCGGAGGTATTCTTACATGAGAGAGACTGTTCGGAGGCATTTGAACCTACGGAGACTGTTCAGAAGCGTTCTAACCTGAGAGAGACTGTTCGGAGGCATCTAAACCTACTGGAGACTATTCGGAGGCGTTCTAACCTGAGAGAGACTGTTCGGAGGCATCTGAACCTACGAGAGACTGTGCGTCTTAACCTAAGGTAGACTGTTCGGAGGCGTCTTAACCTAAGTGAGACTATTCGGAGGCATCTTAACCTAAGTGAGACTGTTTGGAGGTGTCTGAACCTGCGAGAGACTGTTCGAAGGCTTCATAGCCTATGGGAGACTGTTCGGAGGCGTTCTAACCTGAGAGAGACTGTTCAGAGGTGTCTGAACCTAAGGGAGACTGTTCGAAGGCGTTCTAACCTGAGAGAGACTGTTTGGAGGCGTCTGAACCTATGGGAGACTGTTCAAAAGAGTCTAACCTGAGATGAAGGCATTTGTGACTTGGGATTGATCTTTTTAAGGCGTTCGTGCCTTGGGTGCTGGACTTATGATGACAACCAGGCATTGTCTGCTGGGGATACGGTGGAGATGATGGGAATGGTTGTGTTAAACTGGCATTTTAACAACACGAAAGGATTGACGTTCCGACATCGGAGTTAGGAACGGAATCGGGAGAGAATGACACATTGCTGGGGAAAAGCATCCCGAGTTCTATCAAAGTTAGTTAGGAACTAAGGAGATTGATTGCCGTTCCTTTAGAAGGAGTGTCTTAGGATCCTGCTAGGGAGAAATGTTCGAGCTTACGACGACGGCCGAAGATGGATTGTTGTGCAGGCTTACATTGATTGTCGTTGAAAGGGGATGGTCGGGCTTACGATTGACGGCCAGAATTTAACCTCGGGAGAGAGACGTTAGAAATGTCTAACTAATTTTAATCTCAAGAGAGGGGCGTTAGAAATGTCTAACTGGAATTTAACCTCTGGAGAGAGGCCTTAGAAATGTCTAACTGGAATTTAACCTCTGGAGAGGGGGCGTTAGAAATGTCTAACTGGAATTTAACCTCGGGAGAGGGGGCATTAGAAATGTCTAACTAGAATTTATCCTCGGGAGAGGGGGTGTTAGAAATGTCTAACTGGAATTTAACCTCGGGAGAGGGGGCGTTAGAAATGTCTAACTGGAATTTAACCTCAGGAGAGGGGGCGTTAGAAATGTCTAACTGGAATTTAACCTCGGGAGAGGGGGCGTTAGAAATGTCTAACTGGAGAATTTTTAACTTTTGAGGAAAAGTGTCAAATCTGGAAAGATGAGGGGCTGATTGGGCATTTGGGCCAAAATGGCCCATCACGTAAAAGAGGCCGGACGGCCTCTTGCTCAATTTGGCCAAATTAAAAGAAGTCGTCGGCCATTAGAGAGAGAGAGAGAGAAAATTGTGAGTTTCTGCCGAGAGAGAGAGAGAAAAGAGAGAAAAATTTGTCATTTTTCTTCAATCTTTGGTTGAATCTTGAACCGTTAATACTCCGACTGGGACGAAAATATTTTAGGGAAATGAACCGTTAATAAAACGGGATTTTGAAACTTGAACCGTTAATACTCCGACTGGGACGGAAATATTTTAGGGAAATGAAACGTTAATGAAACGGGATTTTGAAAACTGAACCGTTAATATTTCGACTGGGACGGAAATATTTTAGGGAAATGATTGAACTATATCTTTGTGTCGATATGTTTTTTTGTGATTTTGACATGTGCATGTGCATTTTGTGTACGTTATCTTGTAGTAACATACCTTTGTTGTGTTTACCTGCAGGGGCGAGGGTCGGTTGACGTGTTCACTAGTAAGAGTAGGGGAGATGTTGAGGCTGTCTGCGAGCTATGGGAAATGTTCCCAGGCGTGGCTCGTGATGTGGAGAGGAGTTCACGGCAGTTTGTGATAGACTCTGGCTTGGGAGGCTTTATCAGCGCGGTAGCTGTGGTGGCTTCGACATAGAGGGTTAATGTAACGACCCCAAAATCCATACATAATAATAATACTTAATTTAATAATATAATAGCCTCCAACAGCTACTAAAACCATAATTCAAAAGTACTAACCACTATTTGAAATGAACTTAAATGTTGAAAATGGTAACAATCTCTACGTCTAGTACAAACCACTAGTTCAAAATAATTAATGTTCTAAAATTATTATTTGGACTCCAAAAGCCGCTAATCCATCAAACACGCAGCCAATCCACTCCAATCATTTATTACCTGGGAGGGGAAAGAATATGAAAGGGTGAGCGAATAAAGCTCAGTAAGTTCATACGGGGTCTCTTCGGTTTCTAAGAAGAGACGACCGGAACGAACGGAGTTTAACAATATATCAATGAAAGGATAACAGATACAATAAATAGTTTAGTTACTGAAAATGTCGAAGAAGGATACTTTTTCAAATAACAAGTAGTGGCACTTTTACAAATAACAGATAGAACTTTACACTCTTGTCCGACAATTCCAAGTACTTTTGCACCTTTCATCTAGGCGACTCCGATACACCTTTTCAGGCAATCATTGAATAAGGTTCTCTTACGCTATTATCAAAGCGCCCCCTTATTCTGATGCATCATGATAATCACATCTATAAAATTTAGATCACTTCCTTCTATAGTTAAGGTCATTTCAATCTGTTTAGACCAATTTATTTAACTTTGAGACCATTTCAATCTGTTTAGGCCTTAGGTCATTTCAATATAACGACCCCAAACATAAAAAGTCCTTAGGTCATTTCAATGTAACGACCCCAAACATATAAAGTCCTTAACAATTGGACAATTTAACATCATATATACATAGTGTTCTTGGTACGAGAACACATAAGTCAATTTCAATTTACATAGGTACACATTGAACAAAACGCATCAATGGTAAGATATTCCAAGAACGTTCATAACGAGGGAATACAAATCACTACCGGCCACTTGGTAGCATATACTTTATGAAACTTTTAGAATCCTAACACAAAGGATATGAAACAATCAAATGCTAAGGAGCGTAATCCCTTACCTTAAACGTTTGCGCTTTCTTGCAATTACTCCTTGCACGAATCTACAATTATGCAAAAGATTCTCTTAGGGCATAAGTAATTCCTAGTTTCTAAACCCAAAACTTATCTTTAAACAACTTGATAATCTTTAGAGTTAATATCTTTTAACTCTCTTAGGGGTTGTTCTTTTACCCCATTCGGTTTACCAATCATTCTTAGGGTTCCTAGGTTTAACCCTTAATTACTTCCTTTTTAATCTCCCTTTCACATTTTAATTTTCCTTTCTCAGCTTTAAACACACACTAAAACACATACTAAAACACACACTAAAACCCTAATTGACCCCCCCACACACACATGCACACACACACACCCACTGCCACAGCTCATGCACATGTACACACACTAAAACACACACCAAACCTTAATTCCCCACATAAACACACTCACACACACACGGCTGGTCACCCCCAGCCCCTACACACACGCACGCACACACACAGCACACAGGCATGCACGCACATACTGCACCCACACACACAGTCCTCACACGCATGCAACACACACACGGCACACCCTCTAATACACCCATCACTACCCTAATTTAATTATATACCTTAGCTTGAAAATTAATAGGCCAAACCCATTTATTCAAACTCAAGAACCCTAGTTTTCATTAGGTTTTCCTCATTCTTTCAACATAATATATAACCCCAATCTCATTAGATAACTCTTAAACAGTCAAGGCAATGTTATGAAAGCCCCAAATCCAATTCCATGATTTTCTAGGGTTCCCAAGGTTTTAAATTTCAAGAACAATAATTGTTAGACGAAACGAGTCCAAACCTTGGTTGATAGTTGCTTCTTCCTCAGCTACAACGCCTTCTTCTTTCTTTCTCTCTCACGGCTCAGACTCTCTCTCGGATTCTCACTCTTAGGCCGCCTCCCTCTCTCTCAATTGCTAGGGTTTTGAAATTATTTTAATTATGACTCTAGGTTTAGGAAAATAGGATATATATATATATATATTGGTAGGGTTTTAAATTCGTAATTGAATTGGGTTTTCTCTAAGCCCAAATAATTTAAAGAGCCCACACAATTATAACTAGCATTAGGAAACCAAAATAAAACAAAAATTCAGTTTTTTAAATAAGGAGTATTTATTTAATTAAAAGAGGTAAAGTAATTAAATGGGAAAATAAAATAATAAAGAAAAAAAATTGGTCATGACATTCTTACCCCCTTAAAATGGTTTGGTCCTCCAAACCAAACACACTCAATCGGAAAATAGGGTGGGATACGATTCCCGCATCTTACTCTTGAGCTCCCATGTAGCTTCTCTTTCCGTATGGTTTCTCCATTGCACTTTCACATAAGGAATTATTCTTTTCCTTAATACTTGGTCTTTCCGGTCCAGGATCTTCACCGGTTGCTCGTCGTAACTCAAATCGGCACGAAACCTCATCTGCTTGTACTCGATCACATGACTCGGGTCAGAAATGTACTTCCTCAACATCGAGACATGAATTACATTATGCACTCCAGCAAGTACAGGTGGTAAAGCCAATTTATAAGCCACCAACCCTACTCGCTCTAAAATATCGAACGGACCCACGTATCTCGGGCTTAACTTACCGCGAATACCAAATCTCATTACTCCCTTCGTTGGCAAAATCTTCAAGAACACACGATCTCCCAACTGGAACTCTAAATCTCGTCGTCGACGATCTGCATATGACTTTTGTCTACTTTGAGCGGTCAATAACCATTTCCTTATCTGTTGCACTTTATCTGTGGTCACTTGCACAATTTCTGGTCCTGTCAGCTTCCTTTCACCAACTTCATCCCAACAAGCAGGTGATCTACATTTCCTTCCATACAAGGCTTCGTACGGTGCCATACCAATGCTAACGTGATGGCTGTTGTTGTAAACGAATTCTACCAATGGCAAGTGCTCATCCCAAGTCCCTTGCCAATCCAGTGACGTAGCCCTTAGCATATCCTCAAGCGTCTGAATCATCCTTTCTGACTGTCCATCTGTCTGCAGGTGAAAAGCTGTACTCATCGTCAATTCGGTACCCAAAGCTTGTGTTAGAATCTTCCAAAACTTTGATGTAAACCTTGCATCCCGATCGGACACTATTGATACTGGTATTTCATGCAGTCTCACTATCTCATCCACATATAATTTAGCCAACTTTTCCAATGAATCTGTCACCTTAATTGCCAAGAAATGGGCCGACTTCGTAAGTCTGTCCACTATAACCCAAATCGTGTTATGGCCCCTCAACGTCTTCGGTAATCCAACCACTAAGTCTATTGCTATATTCTCCCATTTCCATTCTGGTATCGGTAAGGACTGTAACAATCCTACTGGTTTCTGGTGCTCCGCCTTCACTTGCTGGCATACTAAACATCTAGATACAAATTCTGCTACATCCCTCTTCATATTATTCCACCAAAATGATTCTCTTAAATTTCTATATATACATCTTTGTATTCCCGGGATGAACAGACAATTTCGAACAGTGCGCTTCTTGTAAGACTCTCTCTTTATGTCTCGGTTGTCTGGTACCCAAATCCTCGACTGATACCTTAGAATTCCATCGGTCCCCATATGAAAGCCTGTTGTCTTTCCTTTGGCTATATTCTCTTGCATCTTCACCACCTCTTCGTCAATTTCTTGGGCTTCCTTAATTCTGTTCAAAAGTGTCGGCTGAACACTCAGCTGAGCCAAATACCCTTTAACTCACACTTCTAAGTTTTAAACCTCAATATTATTCCACGCACTTACCCCCTTAGAAATCAACGCCGCTAAGATTCCTCGATTCTTCCTACTCAATGCGTCAGCCACCTTATTGGCCTTCCCTGGGTGATACAGAATGGTACAATCATAATCCTTAAGTAGTTCTAACCATCTCCTTTGCCTCATATTAAGTTCATTTTGGGTAAAAATGTACTTAAGACTCTTATGATCAGTGTAAATCTGACATGTTACCCCATATAAGTAATGCCTCCAAATTTTCAAAGCAAATACCACAGCTGCTAATTCCAAATCATGGGTCGGGTAATTCCTCTCATGGGTTTTCAGTTGCCTTGACGCATAAGCTATAACCTTATCGTTCTGCATCAACACACAACCTAATCCTTTCAACGACGCGTCACTATATATCACAAATCCGTCCGATCCTGATGGTACTGTAAGAATATCCTGCTAGTGGCACTTTTACAAATAACAGATAGAACTTTACACTCTTGTCCGACAATTCCAAGTACTTTTGCACCTTTCATCTAGGCGACTCCGATACACCTTTTCAGGCAATCGTTGAATAAGGTTCTCTTACGCTATTATCAAAGCGCCCCCTTATTTTGATGCATCATGATAATCACATCTATAGAATTTAGATCACTTCCTTCCATAGTGAAGGTCATTTCAATCTGTTTAGACCAATTTATTTAACTTTGAGACCATTTCAATCTGTTTAGGCCTTAGGTCATTTCAATGTAACGACCCCAAACATAAAAAGTCCTTAGGTCATTTCAATGTAACGACCCCAAACATATAAAGTCCTTAACAATTGGACAATTTAACATCATATATACATAGTGTTCATGGTACGAGAACACATAAGTCAATTTCAATTTACATAGGTACACATTGAACAAAACGCATCAATGTTAAGATATTCCAAGAACGTTCATAACGAGGGAATACAAATCACTACCGGCCACTTGGTAGCATATACTTTATGAAACTTTTAGAATCCTAACACAAAGGATATGAAACAATTAAATGCTAAGGAGCGTAATCCCTTACCTTAAACGTTTGCGCTTCCTTGCAATTACTCCTTGCACGAATCTATAATTATGCAAAAGATTCTCTTAGGGCATAAGTAATTCCTACTTTCTTAACCCAAAACTCATCTTTAAACAACTTGATAATCTTTAGAGTTAATATCTTTTATCTCTCTTAGGGGTTGTTCTTTTACCCCATTCAGTTTATCAATCATTCTTAGGGTTCCTAGGTTCAACCCTTAATTACTTCCTTTTTAATCTCCCTTTCACATTTTAATTTTCCTTTCTCAGCTTTAAACACACACTAAAACACATACTAAAACACACACTAATTGACCCACACACACTCGCACACACACCCCCCACAGCCACAGCTCATGCACACGCACACACACTAAAACACACACCAAACCTTAATTCCCTCACATAAACACACTCATACACACACGGCTGGTCACCCCCAGCCCCTACACACATGCACACACACACACACAACACACACGCATGCACACACACACTGCACCCACACATACAGCCCTCACACGCATGCAACACACACACGGCATACCCTCTAATACACCCACCACTACCCGAATTTAATTATATACCTTAGCATGAAAATTAATAGGCTAAACCCATATATTCAAACTCAAGAACCCTAGGTTTCATTAGGTTTCCCTCATTCTTTCAACATAATATATAACCCCAATCTCATTAGATAACTCTTAAACAGTCAAGGCAATGTTATGAAAGCCCCAAATCCAATTCCATGATTTTCTAGGGTTCCCAAGGTTTTAAATTTCAAGAACAATAATTGTTAGATGAAACGAGTCCAAACTTTGGTTGATAGTTGCTTCTTCCTCGGCTACAACGCCTTCTTCTTTCTTTCTCTCTCACGGCTCAGACTCTCTCTCGGCTTCTCACTCTTAGGCTGCCTCCCTCTCTCTCAATTGCTAGGGTTTTGAAATTATTTTAATTATGACTCTAGGTTTAGGAAAATAGGATATATATATATTCGTAGGGTTTTAAATTCCTAATTGAATTGGGTTTTCTCTAAGCCCAAATAATTTAAAGATCCCACACAATTATAACTAGAATTAGGAAACCAAAATAAAAAAAAATTCAGTTTTTTAAATAAGGATTATTTATTTAATTAAAAGAGGTAAAGTAATTAAATGGGAAAATAAAATAATAAAGAAAAAAATGGGTCATGACAGTTAAGGTGCTCCATGTCGCTTTGAGCGAGTATTGGTGGGAAACGACCCACACGTTTCACTTCAGGTGGGAGGAGGCATCGGTGACTCCCATAGACTTTGCTGCGATTATCGGGTTGTTGTTCCAAGGCAATCCCATAGAGTGGTTTGATGACTTTACCATGGTGCAGCTGTCGGGACTGCTTGGATTTGACATCACGAATGCCAGGGGCCTTGATATTTGGTACGGGCCGATGGAGGCATATTTGAGGAGAGGGATAGATGAGTATTTGGCTAGCTCCGAGAGGATGACAGCTGATTGTTTGGCTAGGGGGTTTTTGTGGTTTGCTCTGTCAGCAACCCTTTTTCCCAATGCTGACACGACGTGTCAGTTTGCTTTGCTTGGCTCCTTGATTGATATGGAGGCCGTGAGAGGGTTTTCCTGGGGAGAAGCTGGTCTGGCCGAGCTTTTCTTCGCCTTGGACAGGTATTCCCGGGGGGAGGACAACTCGTTCTGTTGTTTCCAGTTCGCGTTGGATGTGAGTCTCCTTCTTTTTCTCTTCCTTGTCTCGCTTGTACTTGTTTTTATCTGCTTTGTAACTGATATGCTACAAAGCATCGGTGGACCTATGATCAGGTCGTCAGACGATGGGATGACTAGTTTTGCCAGGAGGCTTGTTAACTTCCTGCAGTGCAGTTCTCAAAGGAGTGCGGCTGTTCATGAGCCGATGCCTTCCAGACCGTCTATTGCGAGAGACTCATCTGCTTCCACGACTGGTGGTGTAGATCCTGGGCGAGGATTTAGCCAGTTCTCTGGCAAGACTTCTAGATTTGGGGCTCGCCATTCTTTGTACTCGGGATTCGAGCATGGGGAGTCTTCGGGAGCACAGGCGCGGGGCCGTCACTTCTCGTACTCTGGCTTTGATGAGTTTGTGGATTATATGTACACCACGGATCTTGCTGCTGCGGGACAGTATGCTGAGTGCTCGGATGACGAGCCAAACTCTGAGTTGTCCCGTTGATTCTTTTGGACAATTGTGTGCACTTCCTGTAACAGATATTGTTTTGTACTTGAAAGGCCCTTGGGGCAAACTTTTGTACACTTGGATATTTATCATGATTACTTTTTACTTATTCTTGGCAGATAAGCAAGTATGTTGATCAAAAATAAATAATAACACGAAATGCATTGAATAATAAAATTTGAGCAGGCAAAATTTATAGCTATATGCACTGTTATTTATTAATTGCAGTGTTGCACGAGTCCGGGGCGGATGTGGTTTTTGCAATAAATGCATTGATCATGGGTTGGCAAGTTTGGTCAAGGCATGAATAGGGTTTTCTTTGGAAATGTCGAGGGACATTGGTGCAGCAAGGCTGCAGGTTTGACAGGGTCAACCTGAAAGACAAGCTGGCCGACCAGTTCTTCAACTTTAACTTGTTTAAATTGCAGTCCAGTTTCTGCAGATTCAGAAGTCTCACGCTTGTTTTTGAAGCTGAAGTCTGTTTCTCTCTCAAATACTTGAAGTTTCCTTTGTTTTCAATGGTCACGTTTCCAAGATTGTCATCTCAGATGCAAGAGTGATATTTGGAGAGGTTCAAGGCATTGGTATGGCACCACACGAGGCAAAACAAGGAGTTTTTCGAGGGTTGTTATAGGATGAATGTGGTTTGGGCTTTGAAGGAGCTTGCGTCGAATTGATACCTTCTGAGAGCTGCGGCTCGTTTCTAGGATGAAAGGAGGCACGTGTACAGCTTCTCATATAACGAGATCACGCCCACGCTTGAGGAATTTGGGGTTATCCTTGGAGGACCTGAGGTGGAGCAGATTATTCTTCCTTTAACAGGCGGTCTGACCACCGTTGAGAAGTTGATGTCCCTGCTTGGCATTTCTGTTGAAGAAGCATACGGGATGCTGATACCAAATACTGATCATGTTGATATTTTGGGGCTGCCTGATAGGTTTGTCGATGTGGATGGGAGCGTTGCTGCGTGGGACACTTTTTCTTTGTGCGTGATTACTACTCTGTTCACATTCACGTCCTTGGAGGCGTGCCACCACAGTGTTCTGGACCTGGTGAGGCAGTGCCGGAGCAGAGGATATATCGTGCCTTTAATCTTGGACGAGACATTCCTTGGCATAGGTCAGATGGCAACCGGTAGCCGATACATATGGGGAGGAAGTCCCATTATTCTTACTTTGTGGTTGAGGGAGCGGTTGCAAGTGATGCCCGAGGTACCAGCGACATGTGATCCTTGGTCTTTCTCTCGGCGACCCTTGGTGATAGGAGGCAGTCAGGCTGACTTGGAGCTTTGGATGGCCAAACTCCGCACACATCGTCTGCAATGGTGGGTTCCTCACTGGAAGTTGCAGACTTGTCGGACCATTCAGGAGGGTCTCTTCATTGTCAGAGTTTCGGGGCTGTCCCAGTCTTCTTTCTATATTCCATCTTTGGTGCTGCGGCAGTTTGAGCTGGAGCAGGTTCCGTTGACGAGCTTGAGTGATGCTGCTACCTTTGAGGTGGGATCGCTTTTCATGGATGATCCCTCGATGTCATTGCTTTTCATGCGGTTATGGCGATATGTGTCTTTTCCTGTAAGGGTTCTCTTTCACCGGAGAGGGGGCATTGTTCTATCCACTCGATATTTGAACTGGTATGAGGAGTGTATAGGGGAGACACAAATGGCTCTTCTGTGGAGGCGAAGTGAGCTATTGGGCCTTAACCGCCGGGACAGCTCGACTTTGAGGAGGGCCGAAGCGATGGCTAACCCTCAGGATAGTACTGGGGAAGATATGGCTGACTATGAGGCCAATGCTAGTCGGATGGCCTATCAGAGCACGGATATGGCGATTCGAAGAGAGGCAGCTCGTGATAGAGCTAGGGAAAGGGCTGCGTTGGCGGCCACGAATTTGACAGAGGCATCTTGAAGGTCCCAGAGTCAGGTAGAAGAACTACGGGGATATTTCCTGTGAAGGCATAGAATACCCGCCGTGGGAAAGGGAAGGGGAGGAAAGATGAAAGACCGAGTACGAGTGACTAGGTTGACCTTGCATGTTTGAAATATCCACCCACTGTCATTGCAAACACATTAAGTTGATTAAGTGTTTTATTGTTGTTTTGCTAGCGTGTAGCGAGTCAAGAGTAGATCGTGCTTGAACTCATCAAAGATTGTTTTAACCGTAGAGAATATGTAGGTTAAATTTAAGAGTTTTTCGAAACACAAGCGATTGGTGTTGTATTTGAAAATTTATTTGTTTTTGAGACTGAACCAATAATGGCTGCCTATGTTCCCCTTTTACAAATAGACTTAGGGGCTCAGGTCACCGTAGTTTGACACTTTTGTGAAATTTGAAAAGAGACGAAAAGTGCGACCCTGTTTTTTACCAAGATCATTTTTGGGAATGTATCTAGTTGGGTATTACTCTTTTAGCACTTTGATTTTACTGATTGGCGGTGTATGGGGAGAGAGAGTTGACTCGTGTTCTTCCTCAAACGAAGTATCTGCGGAGCTTGCTTCCGTTTATTGGGTTGACGAAAGGGTTCCCTTCCAAAAATAAAAATATAAAAATTATGTTTTAATATATAAAACTGAAAGGAAATATTATTTTTTCCGTCTCAAATAAATACTTTAAAAATGTACTACTGTAAAAAAATTATTTCCTTTATATAAAAAATGAATATTACTTTCGCCTCAAAATGAATAACCAAAAAATACTACTACATTTTGGTCCAAAAAAATGAATATTACTTCCTTCATCCCAATGAATATTTTATAAAACAATACTACTTCATTCATTCGTCACAAAATATGAAATTAAAATGACATTAATTTTTGAGACAAATGAAATAGTATTATTTTCTAAAATATTCATTGGGACGAAGAAAGTAATATTTTTTAAACGAATTAGTATTATTTTCTAAAAGTTAATGCTTATAATGTTAGTGTCCTCGTCTCAAAAATGAACATTAATTTTTGAGACAAATAAAGTAGTATTATTTTTTAAAATGTTCATTGAGACTAAGGAAGAAATGTTCATTTTTTTTGACATAAAAAGAAATTCTACTTCTTTAAAAAAAATTCCTTCATTTAAAAAATGAATATTACTTTCGTCCAAAAATTAATACTACTTTCTATATAAAAATGAACATTGATTCCTTCATCTCAATGAACATTTTAAAAAAGAATTATTTTTTGGGATGAAGTAATGTTCAATTTTTTGGACAAAAAATGTAGTAGTATTTTTTGGTTATTCATTTTGAGTCGAAAGTAATATTCATTTTTGATATTAAGAAAATATTTTTTTTACAGTAGTAAATTTTTTAAATATTTATTTGAGACAGAAAAAATAATATTTCCTTTTATTTTTATTTATTAAAACATAATTTTTATATTTTTATTTTGAAATTTAAAGCGAGGCGGAGAATGAATTAGTAATGTCAGTGTCTCTCACAGAAGAAAAAAAACTTAGAACTCGCTAATTCAATTAGCGAGTTCAAATTTAGTGTTTTTTTTTAATATTAAAATTTAAACTCGTAAATGGTTTAACGAGTTTAAACGAAAGAAATTATATACTCGCTACACCGTGTAGCGAGTTTCAAAAAATGGGTCATTTGGTCAATAGTTTGAAAGGGTTATTATTTTGGGATATATTTTTTTAAAATAAAATATTTTGAGAAAAAAATCTTACTTTTGGTAGTATATTGCACTCTAAAAAATTAACAGCTTTTCTCAAATAAAAGAAATAACAACATAATATAAAACCAAACAACTAACGAATGTAATATATTTTTGCAATTTAAATTAAATTAGAGAAAACATTTTTATGTTTTATGATTTTATTTTTATATAATGAAATTAATTAATTATTAACTAAAAACAATTTTTAAAAAATCATGAAATGAAGATCTGGCAAATACAATGTAAAAATTATGATGAAATGATGATGTTAAATTAAATTTCTTTTACCTCGAGCATTTCTTTCTACTCCAACAATCACCCATTGTCTAGCCCTACCACCATCCACCATTATAACCATCATCAGTCTATACCTGAAATTACCCAATTCGAATGCGGACGACATTTTTCATTTTTGAGAGTGTTATTTTGTAGAGTTGCCACACCGTTTCGATTATGTCTAAAATATTGAAAAAAGACTGTTTTGTTGTGTGAAGAGATTTTGAGTTCAGATGTCAGGTTACGCCTCGGGAAGGGATTTTGAGCTCACCCGAGTCGCCTCATTTTCATGAGTCTTTCTGTACCCTTCTTTCTTTAAAAGTTGTGTGTGTGCGTGTGTATTTTAATAAAAATGCATTTTGAAAATAATGTCTACATTATAGATGCTTATATTTAAACAGAAATATTTAAATGACTTGAAAATAAAAGCAGTTATTTAAAGTTCAAAAGGTGATCTTACCAATGTTGGTTTGGACCGGTTTGAGCCGTTTGGGTGTTTGGAGTTTGGTTGGGGATGAATAGGGTTTGTGGGACGTCGGGAGGTCGATCGGGACGGACCGGGATTGCCTCGGGAGGGCTTCGGAGCGCCTTGGGATGGCTCGGGAGGCCTCGAAATGGCTCGGGATACCTCGAAAGGGTCCGGAATGGCTCGAAATGGCCGGGGAAGGGTGGTAGAAGTTTGCAGGAACGTTCAGAAAAGTGAAGGTGTGAATGAAATGGGCTGGGGTGCCTTCTATTTATAGGCCTAGAAAAATAGCTAAAGTGTCTGTACGGACATGTCTGTAATTATACATTTTTTTTGCTTTTCTGGATGTGAGGGAATATTGTGGACTTTGGGGAGATTCTGGCATATTAACAAACATGTCCGTACGAACACATCTTACATGCAAATGTGTTCGTACAGATATCCTTGTTTGGATAGTACTCGTCGAGAGCTTTCCGACCATATATGTCACGTCTCAATCGGAGTCCGTATGAAGAAGTTATGACCTCTGGAAGTTCGCCCTTGGTATTTTCCGTATGCTCGGATGGAGAGCGGTCCGGATTGGGATACTTACAAAAGCCCCTCGGCGACGTCACTTACGAAGGAAGTGGGGTCGTTGATAAAAATAAGAATCCCGATTTGGACTGCTCGTCGGGAGGAAAGAGATAAGTGACCAGGTTGGTCGGACGGCTGGACGGCTGGACCCTTTGATAGGATTCCTACGTATCCCTGAGTGGGAATCAAGCCAATCATAGTTCGTGTGTGAGGGCAATTCGTAGGGGCCTCGACTTGTGGGGAACTATTTGTAGGCATTCGTCCTGAGTTGAGACTATTCTGAGGCGTCTCGGCCTGAGTTGAGACTTAGTTTCAGGAGTATGAACTAGAATTGGTACTTAGTTTCAGGAGTATGAACTAGAATTGGGACTTAGTTTCACGAGTATGAACTAGAATTGGGACTTAGTTCAGGAGTATGAACTAAAATTGGGACTTAGTTCAGGAGTATGAACTAGAATTGGGACTTAGTTCAGGAGTATGAAATAAATTTGGGACTTAGTTTAGAAGTATAAACTAGAATTGGGATTTAGTTTAGGAGTATGAACTAAAGTTGGGACTTAGTTTAGGAGTATGAACTCGAATTGGGATTTAGTTCAGGAGTATGAACTAAAGTTGGGACTTAGTTCAGGAGTATGAACTAAAGTTGGGACTTAGTTCAAGAGTATGAACTAGAATTGGGATTTAGAAATTCTTTGAGGACGCGTGGCGCCTCTGACGGAGTTGTGGAAATGTTTGAGGACGTGTGGCGCCTCTAACCGATATGTTTGAAATATATTGGGGACGTGTGGCGCCTCTGACTGATTTGTTTGAAATATTTTGAGGACGTGTGGCGCCTCTGACCGATTTGTTTGAAATATTTGAGGATGTGTGGCGCCTCTGACCGATTTGTTTGAAATATTTGAGGACGTGTGGCGCCTCTGACCGAGGTGTTGAAATGTTTGAGGACGTGTGGCGCCTCTGACCGAGTTGTTGAAATGTTTGAGGACGTGTGGCGCCTCTGACCGATTTGTTTGAAATATTTTGAGGACGTGTGGCGCCTCTGACCGATTTGTTTGAAATATTGAGGACGTGTGGCGCCCCTGACCAAGTTGTTGAAATGTTTGAGGACGTGTGGTGCCTCTGACCGAGTTGTTGAAATGTTTGAGGACGTGTGACGCCTCTGACTGATTTGTTTGAAATATTTTGAGGACGTATGGCGCCTCTGACCGATTTGTTCGAAATTGAGGACGTGTGGCGCCTTTGACCGATTTGTTTGAAATATTTGAGGACGTGTGGTGCCTCTGACCGATTTGTTTGAAATATTTGAGGAAGTGTGGTGCCTCTGACCGATTTGTTTGAAATATTTGAGGACGTGTGGCGCCTCTGACCGATTAGTTTGAAATATTTGAGGACGTGTATTTAAGTATCCCAATCCAGATCGCTCTCCATCCGAGCACACGGGAAACATCGAGGATTCACGCACTAGTGATCCCAAAGACCCGTAACCTCCAAAATGTTCAAACTGACTAGCCAAACCAAGGAAGGACCTTTCAGGGACAAAAGGAAATTCAAGGACTTTGCAGGAATAACAAAAATGGCCAGTTTGCAAACATGTCCGTATGGACCACTTTGCAAAGCAAGAAGTGTCCGTACGGACACTTATGTCAACACGCCAACATCATTGCAAAATCCCCACAAAGTCCATAATATTCCCTGAAATCCAGAAAACGCAAAAAACTGGTAATGACACAAAGGTTCGTATAGACCACTTTGCAGTTTTTTGAGGCCTATAAATAGAAGACTCTCCCTCCTATTTCATTCACACCTCAACCTTCTCCTATCTACCCCCAGCCTTCAGGCACACTTCTAAGTCATCCCGACCTCTTCCAGCCCTTCCCGAGGCCTCTCGAGCCTTCCCGAGGCACTCCAAAGCCCTCCCGAGGCGCTCCGAAGTCCTCCCGGAGCAATTTCGGCCGATCCCGGTCCATCCCGAGCCATCCCGAGGCAATCCCGGTCTCTTCCGGTCCTTCCCAAGGCCTCCCGAGCCTTCCCGAGGTGCTTCAAAGCTTTCCCGAGGCGCTCTGAAGTCCTCCCGAAGCGATTTCGGTCGATCCTGGTCAATCCCGATCCGTCCTAATCGACCCCCGACGTCCTAAACACCCTATTCACCCTCAAACCAAACACATTCCCCCGCGAAAGATAGACACAAACCAACATTGGTATAATCTTCTTCCGCACATTTAAATATTGCTCTAATTTCAGTCTTTAAATATTTTACTGCTTTATATTTACTGCTTATAATGTCGTCAATATTTACTATTCACGCAGACCCAAACCGTACAAAAGACCCCACAAGGCCTTCCATTGCACTATGGAGGTCTGACGGTGATAGCGGTTTGTTACTATTCCTGCACTGTCTTTCAATTATTTAATTAATGCATTTTATTTAAAAGCGCGCGCACACACACACACACAACAGTTAAAGAAAAAAGGGTATCGAAAGACTCGTGTATACGAGGTGACTCGGGTGAGCTCAAATATCTCTTCCCGGGGCGTAACCTGGCCTCCGAACTCAAAAATCTCATCATAAAACAAAACAAAACAAAACAAAACTGCATTTTCTCAATGTTTTGGGAACAATCAAAACGGTGTGGCGACTCTACGAAAACGCAGCGAATCCCCCCAACGCGAGATGTCGTCCGCGCGCCGGATCTGGTAATTTCAGTTGGCGACTCTGCTAGGAACGTTTTGTTTTAAAAACTTTTAAACAATTTTTTTTTAAAACAATGATGAGGGTCAAACTTTCATTTTTACCCTTTCTTTAACTGTTGTGTATGTGTGCATGTGCTTTACTATTTTGCTTATTAAAAAAAATGCATCATAATACATCTGTGTACATACTTTTAAAATACATTCTGCAAAACTTTATGTTTTACTCAGAAAAGAGAATTTTAGTGATCGCACACTACGCGCACTCTTATCCTGTACACTGCACACTACAACCCCAAACCCGGGATGGTCTCAGATGCAGTTCGATTGGTGTTCCTATGCCTTTCGAGCGTGCACGGGATCATTCCAAACTTCCCATCCTAGCCAGTGTCAACCTTGCACTCTTGCGTCACACTCTGTCCAGACTCGGTTGGTTTTTGACCCAGTTCGTGTCATAAAGCCTGGATACATATCCCATGTCGGCCATTATATGAGTCAAAGCCCAGAAATCAAGATCTCTTGCGCAAGCAAAATGATGAAAGGTCATGCTAAAATCTTGACCCGATCTTGATTTTTAAAGCTACACCCAGACAATGCTCCGTACCGGATATACGTCCATGCCCACATGACACCATGTCATCAAGCCTTTAATGCATCGTCCATGACAATATAACCTAGCCAAAACCTAAAGTCATAGATCCCTTGCGCAAGCAAGGCAAAGAGAGGTCATACTGAACTCTTGACCCGATCTTGACTTAGGTACTGGCTTTGTTCACTATTCACATGGCAGACACATTAAAACGAATATGACAGGCTCGGACCTTAGGTTCGTTTTTCTTTTGGCCAGTGGAAACTGCTTGCCCTATAGGACCCTCGCCCGGGGCTGTCCACCCTGGGAGGTCGAAATACAGGTGAAAACGAGGGGCTTATAGCCGTAGTGATGGTTTCCACTGACCCAGGATCTAGATTAGTTGCGAAAAAGAAGAGCAATCTTTTCCAACCCATTTAGGATTCTGAGAAAATATGTTTTAAGTAAATTAAAACAACAAAAAATACATAAAAAAGGAAATTGCATGTCGCATGAGTTTTCCCCTTTCATCCAAAAAGCCTTCCTGAGTCTAAACCGTACCTTTCACCCCTTCCAGCGAATCGAGAGTGGTTAAGAGTTCCCGGGTGCCGTCTTTTCAGTATTGAAGTCACAAGGTCCGACAGCCCTTCCGGTTCAGCGGTCCGAACAGTCCGTTACTCTCCTATGGCAGGGTCAACAGATAACAGTGAGGGGAACGGAACTCCGCCTCTTAGAAATCTCCAAACAATTGAGGAAGTGATGCAAGCCTTTGAAGCCCTTAAGAAGCGCCAAGAAGAGCAACAAGCCTGGATCGTAGACACCATGCGCCTTCGCGGAGCTGTTGCGGTTCCCCAACCCGATGGGACCTTTATCCTCATAGAAGACGAGGACGTGCCTGCTCCCCCGACTGCCCAAAGCTATCAGCAGGTCCCTCCTCCACAAAGATACGAAAACCCGGCAATGCAGAGTAGCTCCCGCTCAAAGCTCCACTCGAGCCTCAGTCAAGCAGCTCCGATCTGCCAACCTCATCCCAATCAGTTTCCCGGCTCTGATCCGCAAACTTAATATCACCAGCACACATATGGGCCTGCTCCCCTGATCCCAATGTCTCTCGGTATCCCCCGGGATTCAATCTGTTGCCTCTATACGAGCCTCGGAGCTACAACCTGAAGTCCCAATGCCCACCAGGGAAAGACATACCGAGCGGATATCCAGACATTTCAAATCTGCCACCCGCCAGAATGCCACTTGGGGCTAACGAGGCATTCCCTCAACTCCCAAACACAACCCAGCACGGTCCGGGCAATCACGCCCTTGGCTCCAATCTCAGCAATCAAGGATACGGGTTGGTATACACTCAATTACCTCCCCAAGATTCCCGAATAGCAATCCCGTCAACCAATCGACCTCCGTCTTCTGTTTCCATCCCAGAAAACGACAGCCTGGCTTTGCCTACTGAACCTCATATGGCTTGGTTGGTCGAACAAATGAAGGATATGCAAGGGAAATTGGCAAACTCTCGGAAGGACTCCCTTATGCCCACAGATCCGAGCAAGGTGGTTCCTCTTCCCCCGAAGTTCAGAATGCCAGAAATGGAGAAGTTCAATGGGGCAGAATGCCCAAAGACTCACATCGATACCTACGTCTTAGGTATGAGAGCCAAAGGGGCCACCCCACAACAAATGGCGGATCACTTCCAACACTCCCTCAAATCCACGGCACTGAGGTGGTTCCTCAATGTAAAAGCGGAAAATCACTCCACTTGGGATCAAATCAGCGTGATCTTCCTGGAGAATTACCGTGCCAACCTCGAATGGGAAACCAACCGCCATGATCTGCAAGCCACTGAACAAAAGGATGACGAGCCTGTGGGAGAATTTTACAAGATGTAATTGGAAACTAAGCGAGATAATGGATCCGCTTTCCAAAGAAGAGCAAATGGACATCTTCCATTCCTGCCTCAAACCATCTATGAGGACCCTGATTAGCCATCACTTCTATCCCGACCTTTATGCCATGGTCAATACCAGGACCAAGTTCGAAAAGACGCCGAGCCTACAAAAGACAGCAGCCACCCCTGCTTCTACCTATCGCTATCGGGCAGCCCCGTCAAATCGGGCACCTGTCCCAAGCTAAAGAAAAGAAGCCGCCGGAGCAGTCCACTACATCCAAAACGGAGTTCAAGTAAGCCCCGATCAAGCGCCCCCAAGGAACAACAATCCTCCTTTCCAACAGCAGTTCCAGCATTTTGACAACCTCGAGATGCCCCTAAGCCAAGTGTTTGAAGCACTGGTAAAACGGAACATCCTCAAACCTCTTGAAAATTTTCAGCCAAAGACTCTCAATCCTAAAATGGACATGAGCAAAAGTTGTGCCTTCCACAACTACCCCGGACATACCACCGACAATTACTTCGTGCTGAAACAAGTTGTCCAAGGGCTAATTGAAGAAGGAAAGTTGGAATGCCCCCGTGGCCCCAATACAGTCGGAAATCCGTTTCCCCTGAACGACAAAGTGAATATGATAGCATTCAGCGAGACCTTATGTAAACCCTCTACAATCTCCTGGTCTGTCAACATGCTATCCTGCAGCGGTTGGGAATACATAACCAGAATCAAGCGCTCCCGTAATATAGAATCCAGAACGGAAGATCCAAGAATGACCGTCTCCCTGCGATCCCTGCCGCGATCGAGACACACCAACGGTTGGATCGAGTACTCCCCGGAGGCAAGGCAAACCGAAGCAAACAGCGACGCTAGAAGCGGTCTAACCTTCACCGATGCAGACTTGCTGGAGTGCAAAAACAGACACAACGAGGCTCTTCATATCCTCGTAAAAATAGAAAGGATCTACCTACCAGATGTTCTAGTCGATAATGGTTCGTCAGTCAATGTCCTCGCCGCACCTACAATGAGACAACGAAGGGTCGACCGCTCCCAAATGAGACCTTCATTCCGAGTAATCCGAGCCTACGACTCCACCCCTCGCACTGTTTTGGGGGGTCACTCTGGATATCCAATTCGACGAGCAAGAAGAATTGGTGGAATTCCAAGTTGTGGAAATCGAATCCAATTTCTCCGCCTTGCTGGGATGACCTTGGCTGCACCAAATGAAAGCAGTAGCCTCAACCCTGCACCAGTGCGTAAAGTTCATCAACATCAGAGGAAACCTCGAGGTGATACACGGGGGCAGCACAATGGAGAGCGCTTGGCCAGCGAGCTACGATCCAGAAGAAGGTCCCGACATGACTGAGTACACCTTGGCAGACGAGGCCCAGATTACAATCCAATTCGAAAGTAATCTCTACATTCACGTGCTAAGTCATGGCAAGCTAGCGATCGAAGAATTCCTGAGTCAAGATGCGATTCGGATCAATGCGACTGCGAAAAATGCTTAAAAGAGAACCAAGAGGCAGACGCCCAATTGGAACTCGACCAAGGAATGGATCCACACTTCGAAGCAAGCTAGCCTGCCACCTACCCCTTGGAATTTGTCAACCCCCATATCGACACACCCAGATCCCATGAAGATGGCTATGACAGCATAGTCCAATTCAACATCCCGGTGCTCGACTTGGAAGAGAGATGGAGTAACATCATTCGAAGCCTAGTCAAAAAAGGAAAAATAGAATGCCCCCACGATTCAGATATCGTGAATGTCATCCAAGCAAAGACGTTAGCCGTGGGAGCAGAGTCTTTGAAGATAATCAACGTCAACAAGAATAAACTTTAAAGAAGCGAGTGTCTCGCCCTCCTAGAGGAAGCTCTCCACGAGCTCCATCAGCAAAAGCCATCAGAATCTGGTAGCAACACCAATGGAGGGACACCTTCAAATGAGCAGTCTCATACCACCTCTGTTTGGTTTGAAGTCGAATCAAAGGCAAGCCTACCCCTTAGGATGGTATCAATCAAGGAGTGGCTACCAGAGCTATCGCCACCTTCTTCAAACCTGCAGCCAGCAAGGAGGAAATGATTCAAAAGCTCGATCTAACCCCTCGTGTCCTAGAGTCTAGATTCGAAACACATTCCGATTCTGTTGTCTTTGAATTCGAGTCCCTCAAGTCATCTGATGGCCTTACGTCGGAAGATTAGAGTTCATAGCCAACAATGTATTCCCGTACGCTTTAAATGAAAGTTTTGAACTTTTCAAGTATCCCCTCATTGCATCTTTAACAAATGATAAATTAACTAAATCACAACAGTTAATAACGATTCACTTGATAAAGACGCAAACACATTAAATGAACAATATATTAAAGAAATCTATAAGCATGTTGTCAAACGAGAGGAAAATCGGGCCCAAGCTGCCGAGGAGGTTTTAACCAAAGTGAATTTGGGGACTGTTGAAGAGCCTAAAGAGACGCAAATTGGAAGTTTCTTCACCGGCACCGAGCAAGAAGCATTGACTGCATTGCTCAAAGAATTCGTGGACGTGTTCGCTTGGTCCTACCAAGACATGTCCAGCCTAGATCCAGCCATAGTGGAACATCGGATTCCCCTGAATCTCGAGGCTAAGCCCATCAAGCAGAAGCTATGTCGAATCAAGCCAGAATGGTCCTTACAAGTCAAGGAAAAGATCGAGAAGATGCTCCGCGTCGGCTTCATAAGGGTGATCGAATACCCGACTTGGCTCTCCAACATAGTTACGGTCACCAAGGCTAATGGGAAAGTACGTTGTTGCGTGGACTTCCGAGATCTCAATAAAGCAAGTCTCAAGGACGACTTTCCACTACCAAACATAGGCATGTTGGTCGACACTACGGCCAATTTTGAGGTTAAGTCCTTCGTGGAAGGTTTCGCCGGCTACAATCAAATCAAGATGGCCAACGAAGACCAAGAAAAAATTGCCTTCACAACCTCCTGGGGAACCTATTGCTACACAGTAATGCCATTCGGACTAAAGAACGCTGGGGCTACCTACCAACGGGCAGCGACCGCGCTCTTCCACTACATGATGCACAAAGAGATCAAAGTGTACGTCGATGACATGACCATCCACTCAAAGGGATCGGACGAACAACACCTCATCGACCTGGGAAAGTTCTTCAATTGCCTTCGAAGGCATTCAATGAGGTTGAACCCTGCCAAATGCACATTCGGAGTAATCCGAGGCAAAGTCTTAGGATACATGGTCACAGAACGAGGCATCAAAGTCAATCCCCAAAAGATCAAGGTCATAATCGAGATGAGACCACCGCAAACCCAAACAGAAGTAAAAATCTTCATGGGCTGCCTGTAGTACTGAAATTACCCGAATCGCGTGCGGGGAACGTGGCGAGCGGCTTTTTCACACTTGGGACCTCGTCGGGAGGAGAGGAGTCGCCACGCCATTTTGTATTATGAGCCTAAACTTTGAAAAAGGATTTTTTGAACAGAGATTGTTAGGTTCGGAGGTCACGTTACATTTCGGGAAGAGTATATTGAGATCATCCGAAATGCCTCGTATGACGAGTCTTTCTACCTTTCTCAAAAAGTGTGCGTGTGTGTTCGCGTTGCTTTTGAAAATGAGCTTGAATGACAAGCTTTAATCTTGGTTTGAATGACAAACGTTGATTTTGCTAAAAAGAGCATTTGAATGACAAACGTCAGTTTTAAGTTTGAAAAGAGCATTTGAATGACAAACGTCGATTTTGAGTTTGAAAAGGAGTTCGAATGACGAACTGGAATCTTTAGTTTGAATGACAAACGTTGATTTTGGTAAAAAGAGCGTTTGAATGACAAACATCAGTTTTGAGTTTGAAAAGAGCGTTTGAATGACAAACGTCGATTTTGAGTTTGAAATGAGAGTTTGAATGACAAACATCGATTTTGAGGGGTTTTGAAAAGGAGTTCGAATGACAAACTTTTGGTTTTGAACCGAGCATTACGATGTTACCAATTTTTATGAAAATGGTAGTAAATGAGATGCGATCAACGAGTCATTTTGTGACTCGAACATTTGTAAGTAAAATAGTATCAACAAACCAAACGGCTTGGACTTGTAAATGACAGTATTGAAATGTGGTATCAACGGATCGAACGATCCGGGCGGTAAAAATGCGATCGACGAGCCAAACGACTCGGATTTGTAAAGGTGCATAAAGTAAATAGCAATATTGACGGATCAAATGATCCAGACTTGTAAATGACAATCACGAACCAAACGGTTCGGAAGGTAAAAATGCGAATCAACGAATCGAACGATCCGTACGGTAAATGACAGATAAGTAAAAAATGGGACTTGAATGCCGTTTTAACCCGAAATTACTTCTCTTATGGGAGAGAAGATGATTAGGGACTAAAATGTATCAAGTCCTGTAGACGACGTTACCTCTACATTTTGAGAACTTTGATCGGATATAAAGTAGCATATGACGCGTAAATTGAGACAAAACGGACTTTAAAGAGTGAGAGCGTTACCAATGGATAGGTATTGATTCTTTGGCTTGGGAGGACGTATACGGGATACGATTTGGTGTTTGGAAGGTGTTTCGAAAGTGTTTGGCTCGTGTTTGGTCGGAAAACGTGGTTTTCACACAAATTGGGGCATTTTCGGGGCTCGAGGAGGTGTTTGGTTGGCTGGAACCGTGAGGTTTTGATAAGAGGTAATATTTTTTGACCTCTTTTAGTGAAGGGGAGGGGCTGTATTTATAGGGGGTGAAAATGAAGAACAGGCCGTTCGGCCTAAACTTCAGTTTGAGGGACTTTTGAGGTATTTTGGAAATTGCTGGGCTTGGCTGAGGATTCTGGTTATTCAGGAAGAACAGGCCGGACGGCCTAACTTTCAATATCAGGGGTATTTTGGACTTTTCACCCTCGAGACTTCCCAGGACTGTCCCGCGCATTCAAATTTCAAAGTGTACTCAACACACGTTACCATTCATAAAAGTACCACTTTCCTCGAAATACGCAATTTTCGGGACTTTTAGAGACTGTTTCGGACATTTTCTCAGACAGTTATTTAGAAAATAGTCAAAACCGGGATTCCGGTTAACTTAGAAAGGTCCAGTTAATGGATTTCGGTTAACTTTTAACGGATTGTAACGATCCGGATTTGGGTACTTGCAGTAGCCCCTCAGCGACGTCACTTTCGAAGGAAGTGGGGTCGTTGAAAAAGATAAGGATCCAAATCGGGGGATGCCTTATTGGAGAGACCTGAGCGCCCAAATAGCTGGACCCTTAGCGTAAGGATTCCTACGTTGAGCAGGAATCAAGCCGATCGTAGTTCATGGGTGCGAGGGCATTTCGTAGGGGCCTCGTCCTGTGGGGGAATACCTGATTGAGACTGATTTGAAGGTGTCTAAACCTGAGTGCAACTATTTGGAGGCATCTGAACCTACGGGAGACTGTTTGGAGGCGTCTAAACCTATAGGAGACTGTTAGGAGGCTTCTGAACCTATGGGAGACTGTTCAGAGGCGTTCTAACCTAAGAGAGACTATTCGGAGGCATCTGAACCTACATGAGACTGTTTGGAGGTGTTCTAACCTGAGAGAGACTGTTCAAAGGCGTCTGAACCTATAGGAGACTATTCGGAGGCATCTGAACCTACAGGAGACTGTTCGGAGGTGTTCTAACCTGAGAGAGACTGTTTGGAGGCGTCTGAAGCTACGGGAGACTGTTCAGAGGTGTTTTAACCTTAGAGAGATTGTTCGGAGGCGTCTGAACCTACGAGAGACTGTTCGGAGGTATTCTTACGTGAGAGAGACTGTTCGGAGGCATTTGAACCTACGGAGACTGTTCAGAAGAGTTCTAACCTGAGAGAGACTGTTCGGAGGCATCTGAACCTACTGGAGACTATTCGGAGGCGTTCTAACCTGAGAGAGACTATTCGAAGGCATCTGAACCTACGAGAGACTGTGCGTCTTAACCTAAGGTAGACTGTTCGGAGGCGTCTTAACCTAAGTGAGACTATTCGGAGGCATCTTAACCTAAGTGAGACTGTTTGGAGGCGTCTGAACCTGTGAGAGACTGTTCGGAGGCTTCATAGCCTATGGGAGACTTTTCGGAGGCGTTCTAACCTGAGAGAGACTGTTCAGAGGTGTCTGAACCTACGGGAGACTGTTTGAAGGCGTTCTAACCTGAGAGAGACTGTTTGGAGACGTCTGAACCTATGGGAGACTGTTCAAAAGCGTCTAACCTGAGATGAAGGCATTTGTGCCTTGGGATTGATCTTTTTAGGCGTTCGTGCCTTGGGTGCTGGACTTATGATGACAACCAGGCTTTGTCTGCTGGGGATACGGTGGAGATGATGGGAATGGTTGTGTTAAACTGGCATTTTTAACAACACGAAAGGATTGACGTTCCGACATCGGAGTTAGGAACGGAATCGGGAGAGAATGACACATTGCTGGGGAAAAGCATCCCGAGTTCTATCAAAGTTAGTTAGGAACTAAGGAGATTGATTGACGTTCCTTTAGATGGAGTGTCTTAGGATCCTGCTAGGGAGAAATGTTCGAGCTTACGATGGCGGCCGAAGAGGGATTGTTGTGCAGGCTTACATTGATTGTCGTTGAAAGGGGATGGTCGTGCTTACGATTGACGGCCAGAATTTAACCTCGGGAGAGAGGCGTTAGAAATGTCTAACTAATTTTAATCTCGAGAGAGGGGCGTTAGAAATGTCTAACTGGAATTTAACCTCTGGAGAGAGGCCTTAGAAATGTCTAACTGGAATTTAACCTCTGGAGAGGGGGCGTTAGAAATGTCTAACTGGAATTTAACCTCGGGAGAGGGGGCATTAGAAATGTCTAACTAGAATTTATCCTCGGGAGAGGGGGCGTTAGAAATGTCTAACTGGAATTTAACCTCGGGAAAGGGGGCGTTAGAAATGTCTAACTGGAATTTAACCTCAGGAGAGGGGGCGTTAGAAATGTCTAACTAGAATTTAACCTCGGGAGAGGGGGCATTAAAAATGTCTAACTGGAGAATTTTTAACTTTTGAGGAAAAGTGTCAAATCTGGAAAGATGAGGGGCTGATTGGGCATTTGGACCAAAATGGCCCATCACGTAAAAGAGGCCGGACGGCCTCTTGCTCAATTTGGCCAAACTAAAAGAAGCCGTCGGCCATTAGAGAGAGAGAGAGAGAGAGAAAATTGTGAGTTTCTGCTGAGAGAGAGAGAGAAAAGAGAAAAAAATTCGTCATTTTTCTTCAATCTTTGGTTGAATCTTGAACCGTTAATACTCCGACTGGGACGAAAATATTTTAGGAAAATGAACCGTTAATAAAACGAGATTTTGAAACTTGAACCGTTAATACTCCGACTGGGACGAAAATATTTTAGGGAAATGAAACGTTAATGAAACGGGATTTTGAAAACTGAACCGTTAATATTCCGACTGGGACGGAAATATTTTAGGGAAATGATTGAACTATATCTTTGTGTCGATATGTTTTTTGTGATTTTGACATGTGCATGTGCATTTTGTGTACGTTATCTTGTAGTAACATACCTTTGTTGTGTTTACCTGCAGGGGCGAGGGTCGGTTGACGTGTTCACTAGTAAGAGTAGGGGAGATGTTGAGGCTGTCCGCGAGCTATGGGAAATGTTCCCAGACGTGGCTCGTGATGTGGAGAGGAGTTCACGGCAGTTTGTGATAGACTCTGGCTTGGGAGGCTTTATCAGCGCGGTAGCTGTGGTGGCTTCGACATAGAGGGTTAATGTAACGACCCCAAAATCCATACATAATAATAATACTTAATTTAATAATATAATAGTCTCCAACGGCTACTAAAACCATAATTCAAAAGTACTAACCACTATTTGAAATGAACTTAAATGCTGCAAACGGTAACAATCTCTATGGCTAGTACAAACCACTAGCTCAAAATAATTAATGTTCTAAAATAATTATTTGGTCTCCAAAAGCCGCTAATCCATCAAACACGCAGCCAATCCACTCCAATCATTTATTACCTGGGAGGGGAAAGAATATGAAAGGGTAAGCGAACAAAGCTCAGTAAGTTCATACGGGATCTCTTCGGTTTCTAAGAAGAGACGACCGGAATGAACGGAGTTTAACAATATATCAATGAAAGGATAACAGATACAATAAATAGTTTAGGTACTGAAAATGTCAAAGAAGGATACTTTTTCAAATAACAAGTAGTGGCACTTTTACAAATAACAGATAGAACTTTACACTCTTGTCCGACAATTCCAAGTACTTTTGCACCTTTCATCTAGGCGACTCCGATACACCTTTTCAGGCAATCGTTGAATAAGGTTCTCTTACGCTATTATCAAAGCGCCCCCTTATTCTGATGCATCATGATAATCACATCTATAGAATTTAGATCACTTCCTTCTATAGTTAAGGTCATTTCAATATGTTTAGACCAATTTATTTAACTTTGAGACCATTTCAATCTGTTTAGGCCTTAGGTCATTTCAATGTAACGACCCCAAACATAAAAAGTCCTTAGGTCATTTCAATGTAACGACCCCAAACATATAAAGTCCTTAACAATTGGACAATTTTACATCATATATACATAGTGTTCATAGTACGAGAACACATAAGTCAATTTCAATTTACATAGGCACACATTGAACAAAACGCATCAATGGTAAGATATTCCAAGAACGTTCATAACGAGGGAATACAAATCACTACCGGCCACTTGGTAGCATATACTTTATGAAACTTTTAGAATCCTAACACAAAGGATATGAAACAATCAAATGCTAAGGAGCGTAATCCCTTACCTTAAACGTTTGCGCTTTCTTGCAATTACTCCTTGCACGAATCTACAATTATGCAAAAGATTCTCTTAGGGCATAAGTAATTCCTACTTTCTAAACCCAAAACTTATCTTTAAACAACTTGATAATCTTTAGAGTTAATATCTTTTAACTCTCTTAGGGGTTGTTCTTTTACCCCATTCGGTTTATCAATCATTCTTAGGGTTCCTAGGTTTAACCCTTAATTACTGTTGGGTTTTACGGGTCCATGCGCAGCGGAATTAAGCATTAAAACATAAAACCCAAGAAGCCCTAGGATCCGTTCTATACAATTAATTTAAATTCCTATGAGATAGAATTATACCAACCTTGAACGCTTTCCGTTCTTGAGCTATCGAACGATTTGATTGTGTGATATCGAATCACAAACTTCGTTCTTCAACTTGCTTGAACTCTAGGCCTTGATCGATGAACGAGCGAAGACCCTCTTTCGGTATCCACAGCTTTGAATGAATTCAAGAACAACTTCTTGATGATTGCTAGATCTAAACCTTGAAGAATATTGAGAGCATTTGATTGTGAATTTTGCTTGAAAATTTCGGCTAGAGAATTAGGTCTGACAGACCTCCCATATTTATACTACAATAGTATGAATACGTCTCCTAATTGTATTAGGAGAACAGGCTGTCAAACCGCGTATGGGCTTGATATGTCGCGCGGTATATTAAGCCAATGGCTTAGTATGTCGCGTGACATATGTAGCCAGTTACAGAGACTCTCAATCATTCTTCCTCTGGTTTAATCAATTCATTCTAGTTGTGTGTGACCCAATAGGATTACATTATGTTGGCAATGAGTTTGATCATATCGAGCCTCATAAGACATAAGCGGACTCTAGCAAGTCATTATGTCTACCCAAATAATGTAACGTAAGAGTTCACATTTCCAATGGTGTACTTCCATTTCTCCCTTTGTCTCACGATGTTATATTGAACACAAGTCATGGTCCTTGTCAACTTGTCTTTGTTCAATGCTTTCTCGATTCTTTGAGTATAATGATAATTCCAATCATATTGGGGTACGGCCATACACTTTCATCATTATCACTCATCGAGGGGCCCAAGCAAAACATCTCTCTTTCGAGGGACAAATTCCATCTTGATTTATCATCCTTCCCATCATGAATCCGATCATGCCAAAGATAGCCTTTATAGATATCGTGTTAAGATATCGTTTGACTAAAATCAAACATGACTTTTCATCATATGTAAGGTCATGATAATCTCAGGTCTAGGAACTAAATGAAGTAACCTTATGAGATTTACTTATGACACTTGACCATGTCATAAATCTCATGCGGGTCAGGTCCAGTCACTTGTTCTCTAACAAGTACTAATAATTTCAATGTTCATATAATCATCACATGATTATCCATTGACAATTATACTAATCATTCTTTCAATAATTAGGGACTGAGATTATTATAAACAAATATACAAAACATATAATAATCAAATGATAAACATCTCATATAATAATAAATAATGTCAACACATAAGTCTATGAATCATAGGCCTAGGGCATAACACCAACAGTCTCCCACTTGCACTAGGCCCAATCTACCATTTATCGAATACCCATGGACCTAACATGACCATCATGCTTAGCTTGCGGGAGAGCCTTTGTTAATGGGTGCGCCACGTTGTCATCAGTGTCTACTCTGCATATCTTAACGTCTTCCCTTTCACATATCTCACGGATAATGTGGAAACGTCGAAGTATGTGTTTGGATCTCTGGCGTGATCTTGGTTCCTTTGCTTGTGCAATGGCACCATTGTTATCACAGTAAAGTTCAATAGGATCTCTGATGCTTGGAACGACTTCCAAATCACTAATGAACTTTTTTGATCCAAACTGCTTCCTTAGCTGCATCGGATGCCGCTATATACTCAGCTTCGGTTGTAGAATCAGCGACGGTACTTTGCTTGGAACTTTTCCAACTCACAGTGCCTCCATTAAGCGTAAACAAAAATCCAGACTGCGATCTGAAATCATCTTTGTCGGTTTGGAAGCTAGCATCTGTGTAGCCTTTGACTACAAGATCTTCTTCCATTCCTCCAAAGACCAAGAATACATCCTTAGTTCTTCGTAAGTACTTAAGGATATTCTTGACTGCTATCCAATGTGGTTCGCCGGGATCCGATTGGTACCTACTTGTCATGCTTAGAGCACACGAGACATCGGGTCTAGTACATAACATAGCATACATGATAGACCCAATTGCCGAAGCATATGGAATACCATTCATTCTCTTTCGCTCATCATTAGTCTTAGGACTTTGATTCTTGCTAAGAGATATACCATGCAACATTGGCAAGTTTCCTCTTTTAGAATTTTCCATTTGGAATCTTCTAAGGACTTTGTCAATGTAAGTACTTTGACTTAAACCAATCATCCTCTTAGATCTATCTCTATAGATCTTGATACCAAGGATATATGCGGCTTCGCCCATATCTTTCATTGAAAAACACTTTCCTAACCAAGACTTAACAGTCTGTAGTGCAGAAACGTCATTTCCAATGATTAAGATATCGTCGACATACAACACTAAAAATAGTGCTACGCTCCCACTAATTTTCTTGTATACACAAGGTTCATCTTCGTTTTTGATAAAGCCAAACTCCTTGATTGCTTCATCAAAACGTAGATTCCAACTCCTAGAAGCTTGCTTCAATCCATAAATGGATTTCTGCAACTTACACACCTTGTTAGAATTTTCTGGATTGACTAAGCCTTCAGGTTGTATCATGTATACATCCTCAAGTAACTTCCCATTAAGGAAAGCTGTTTTGACATCCATTTGCCATATCTCATAGTCATAATATGCGGCTATGGCAAGTAAAATTCTAATAGACTTAAGCATAGCTACAGGCGAAAAGGTTTCATCATAGTCTATGCCATGAATCTGCCTATATCCCTTAGCTACCAGCCTAGCCTTATAGGTGTGCACCTTCCCATCCATGTCGGTCTTCTTCTTGAAGACCCATTTGCACCCTATGGTTTTTACACCTTCGGGTGGATCAATCAAGTTCCAAACTTGATTATCAGCCATGGATTGTAATTCGGATTTCATGGCCTCTTGCCATTTTTCCGAATCAGGAGCGGATATCGCTTCTTGATAGCAAGTGGGTTCATCATTTTCGATTAACTCCACTTCGTCACTTTCCGTAACGAGAAATCCATATCTCTCGGGTTCGGATCGTGACCTACCACTTCGGCGAAGAACTTGTGCACCTTGAACCGGTTCCTGACGGTTTGTGAACTTGGTTCAGTTTCTACCATTGGTTCAATGTTGTTTTCGGGTTCTCGAATTTCTTCGAGATCTATTTTACTCCCACTGGTTCCTTTGCGAAGAAACTCCTTTTCTAAGAAAGTACCATTTCGAGCAACAAACACTTTGTTCTCGTTTCGGTTGTAGAAATAGTATCCTTTGGTTTCCTTAGGATATCCCACGAAAACACATTTATCAGATTTAGGTGCTAGCTTGTCAGAAGTTAACTTCTTGACATATGCATCGCAATCCCAAATCTTCATGAAAGATAAACTAGTTTTTCTTCCATGCCACATCTCATATGGGGTCTTTTGAACCGATTTGGTAGGAACTCTGTTTATAGTGAAAGCAGCAGTTTCTAGTGCATGTCCCCAAAAGGATAAAGGAAGCTCAACTTGACTCATCATAGAACGAACCATGTCCAACAAAGTTCTATTCCTCCTTTCAGACACACCATTCCATTGTGGTGTTCCAGGTGGAGAGAGTTCTGAAACGATTCCACAACTCTTAAGATGATTGTCAAATTCTTGGCTCAAATATTCACCACCTCGATCGGATCGAAGTACCTTAATAGTTTTGCCAAGTTGATTTTGCACCTCATTTTGAAATATTCGAAATATCTCAAACGATTCACTTTTATGTTTCATTAGATAAACATATCCAAATCTACTATAATCATCAGTGAATGTTATGAAGTACCGAAATCCTCCCCTAGCATCGCTACTCATAGGCCCACATACATCGGTATGTATGAGTCCTAGTAAGTCGCCCGCCCTTTCACCGATTTTGGTAAATGGGTCCTTGGTCATCTTGCCAAGTAAACAAGACTCGCATGTCTCATATGATTCATAATCACGTGAGTCCAAAAATCCATCTTTGTGGAGTTTAGAAATGCGTTTCTCGTTTATATGGCCAAGACGACAATGCCATAAGTAAGTGTGGTTTACATCATTGGGTTTAGATTTCTTGTTAATGTTATAGATATCATTATCTTGATTTTCAACATCAAGAATATAAAGGCCATTGAATGAAACAACGAAGACAATAATGCATATCACTCTTGTAAATAGAAAATTTCTTATCACGTATAAGAAAATTAAAACCTTCATCATCCAAAGCTGAAATCGAAATAATATTCCTACTTAAAGCTGGAACGTAATAACAATTGTTCAAAACAATTATTAGTCCACTAGGAAAAGTAACTTCATAAGTTCCTACGGCTAATGCAGCAACTCTTGCTCCATTCCCCACACGTAGGTCCACTTTGCCTTCCTTAAGCATCCTTCTGTTCTTTAGACCCTGCACATTTAGACAAATGTGAGTTCCACATCCGGTATCGAATACCCAAGAACTAGAAGTAGATAGGAATATATCTATAACAAAGATACCTGAAGTTGAAGCAACTCCTTTGCCCTTCTTCAGTGCTTCCTTGTATTTTGCGCAGTTTCTCCTCCAATGTACAATCTCATTGCAATGGAAGCAGACTGCGTCCTCTTGGGACTTAGGCTTGGAAGCCTCTTTGGGCTTGGTAACTTTTGCCTTAGGATTAGCAACCTTTGCCTTTCCTTTACCCTTGAAACCCTTCCCCTTGTTAACCATTAGCACTTGGTCGGTTTTCTTCTCGACAATATTGGTTTCCGCAGTGTTCAACATTTGAACTAACTCGGAAAGGTTTCTATTCATTCCACCCATGTTATAGTGCATTATGAAATGACTAAAACTTTTAGGTAATGAATTCAATATTATGTCGATAGCCAACTCTTGGCTAATTGGAAAACCGAGCCTTTCAAGATGCTCAATGTGGCCCTTCAACTTGAGAGCATGGGGACCAACAACTTGTCCTTCACTCATCTTGCATGAGGTCAAGGCTGCAACTGTGTTGTACCTTTCTTGCCTAGCTTGAACTTGGAACATTTCCATCAGTCGATTGTTTAAGTCGACTGTCCCCAAGTGCTCAAGATCCTTTTGAAGGTTCTTGCACATGGCGGAGAGCATAAGGCAACCAACATCTGTGGAGTCACGCTTGTGCTTCAGATATTGTTCCCTTACTGCCCTAGCAGCATTGGCAGCAGGTTCAGGTGGAATAGGTTCCTCGAGAACGTACAGTTTTTCCTCTTGCCTTAGAACAATTCTAAGGCTACGGATCCAATCCATATAGTTTGTACCATTCTCTTCCAACTTCTCCTTCTCAAGGAGAGATCGCAGTGACAGGTGATTATTGTTTGATGCCATTTATTCTACAAAAAGATATACATAAAATATGAACACATATAAGTAAACATATTATATGAAAAGTATAATGCATTTATTTAAAATGCTCCCACTAAATTATACACCTTCAAATGCAAGTAAGCATAATATACATTTAATGGGCTAAGATCCAACTTTAATTCAATTTCAAGTTTGCTATGGCAAACCGCTCAAAATTAAATTAATTAGGTAGAAAACATCAATCATATCACATATATGACTCTTAGATCTTTTATGAGATTAATTCAAGACATCATATGTCTAGGCATATTTTTAATCTCATCTTATGCCTTGGGTCCAAAACCATTTTGATAACCCAATTAAGTTCATTCATTTTAAACTTATAAGAACCACCATTTCCTCATCTTGCTCGCATTCGAATAGAATCAAAGCACCTTGCTATGGCAAGCCTACCCAAAACTATCCGAATGGTCTCAAGTGTTTAATCATGAATTGGCATAAAGAACTTAAAAGTTAAATGAAGGTTCTTTAAAGGTAGATTATAAGCATATCAGAAAGATAGTCAAAATCATGCACTTGGTAAGTTCCCAGGAAGATAGGTGAGCCACAAGGACTTCTTAAGTACCAACTCTTCCTTAGAGAACTCTCCTAGACATGCATAGTTAGAAATCAACTCGATTAGGCAACATAATCCCCACCTTTTTCTAAACAATCGCTTTCCTTTTAAATTTCGCGTATTTATGACTTGTTTCCATAAACAATCATAAGATCCAAAATTTACAATGTCTAAATCTAAACATATTAGGAAACTAAATATCATGTTTCAACTAAACATCTAATTAAAAATTCTTAGCATGTAAGAACAAATAAAACATGCAACGCAATAATTATTAAAATCACATTTTAATCAATTAATCATGCATATCAATGAATCAATCTAGCATGGTCTTATAAACTCAATTTTATAACATCCAGATTTTCATATGAACATATCGTATTGTAAACACAATCACAAAATAGCGTAAAAATTTGAACAAATTGATTTTGCCCGCTTTGGCTTATTATGTCGCGTGACAACATCATGCAGGCTTGATATGTCGCGCGACCTAACATGCCGATAACTGTAATTCCACATGGCTCATCATGTCGCGCGACCTAAGCAAACAGATTACAGGATTTCCATTCGAACCAATTCAGATCGCAACCAATTAAATCACATAAAACAACCTTACAGATTTAATTCAAAGATAATTCGAAAACGATTTTCACATTGTTTCACATAAACAATTAAAAATTCTATCGCATACAAAACATGCAATAAGCATATAAACAATTTATATCTTAAATCTAGCATGTTAATTCAAACTTAATCATACGAACGGGGCTCTGATACCACTGTTGGGTTTTACGGGTCCATGCGCAGCAGAATTAAGCATTAAAACATAAAACCCAAGAAGCCCTAGGATCCGTTCTATACAATTAATTTAAATTCCTATGAGATAGAATTATACCAACCTTGAACGCTTTCCGTTCTTGAGCAATCAACGATTTGATTGTGTGATATCGAATCACAAACTTCGTTCTTCAGCTTGCTTGAACTCTAGGCCTTGATCGATGAACGAGCGAAGACCCTCTTTCGGTATCCACACCTTTGAATGAATTCAAGAACAACTTCTTGATGATTGCTAGATCTAAACCTTGAAGAATATTGAGAGTATTTTATTGTGAATTTTGCTTGAAAAATTCGGCTAGAGAATTAGGTCCTGATTGCACCTCCCATATTTATACTACAATAGTATGAATACGTCTCCTAATCGTATTAGGAGAACAGCCGTCAAACCGCGTATGGGCTTGATATGTCGCGCGGTATATTAAGCCAATGGCTTAGTATGTCGCGTGACATATGTAGCCGATACAGACTCTCAATCATTCTTCCTCCGGTTTAACCAATTCATTCTAGTTGTGTGTGACCCAATAGGATTACATTATGTTGGCAATGAGTTTGATCATATCGAACCTCATAAGACATAAGCGGACTCTAGCAAGCCATTATGTCTACCCAAATAATGTAACGTAAGAGTTCACGTTTCCTATGGTGTACTTCCATTTCTCCCTTTGTCTCACGATGTTATATTGAACACAAGTCATGGTCCTTGTCAACTTGTCTTTGTTCAATGCTTTCTCGATTCTTTGAGTATAATGATAATTCCAATCATATTGGGGTACGGCCATACACTTTCATCATTATCACTCATCGAGGGGCCCAAGCAAAACATCTCTCTTTCGAGGGACAAATTCCATCTTGATTTATCATCCTTCCCATCATGAATCCGATCATGCCAAAGATAGCCTTTATAGATATCGTGTTAAGATGTCGTTTGACTAAAATCAAACATGACTTTTCATCATATGTAAGGTCATGATAATCTCAGGTCTAGGAACTAAATGAAGTAACCTTATGAGATTTACTTATGACACTTGACCATGTCATAAATCTCATGCGGGTCATGTCCAGTCACTTGTTCTCTAACAAGTACTCATAATTTCAATGTTCATATAATCATCACATGATTATCCATTGACAATTATACTAATCATTCTTTCAATAATTAGGGACGGAGATTATTATAAACAAATATACAAAACATATAATAATCAAATGATAAACATCTCATATAATAATAAATAATGTCAACACATAAGTCTATGAATCATAGGCCTAGGGCATAACACCAACAGTTACTTCCTTTTTTAATCTCCCTTTCACATTTTAATTTTCCTTTCTCAGCTTTAAACACACACTAAAACACATACTAAAACACACACTAAAACCCTAATTGATCCCCCCACACACCCACGCACACACACACACCCACAACCACAGCTCATGCACACGTACACACACTAAAACACACCAAATCTTAATTCCCCACATAAACACACTCACACACACACGGCTGGTCACCCCCAGCCCCTACACACACGCACGCACACACACAGCACACAGGCATGCACGTACACACTGCACCCACACACACATCCCTCACACGCATGCAACACACACACGGCACACCCTCTAATACACCCACCACTACCCTAATTTAATTATATACCTTAGCATGAAAATTAATAGGCCAAACCCATTTATTCAAACTCAAGAACCCTAGTTTTCATTAGGTATCCCTCATTCTTTCAACATAATATATAATCCCAATCTCATTAGATAACTCTTAAAAAGTCAAGGCAATGTTATGAAAGCCCCAAATCCAATTCCATGATTTTCTAGGGTTCCCAAGGTTTTAAATTTCAAGAACAATAATTGTTAGACGAAATGAGTCCAAACCTTGGTTGATAGTTGCTTCTTCCTCAGCTACAACGCCTTCTTCTTTCTTTCTCTCTCACGGCTCAGACTCTCTCTCGGCTTCTCACTCTTAGGCCGCCTCCCTCTCTCTCAATTGCTAGGGTTTTGAAATTATTTTAATTATGACTCTAGGTTTAGGAAAATAGGATATATATAGATATATATATTGGTAGGGTTTTAAATTCGTAATTGAATTGAGTTTTCTCTAAGCCCAAATAATTTAAAGAGCCCACACAATTATAACTAGCATTAGGAAACCAAAATAAAACAAAAATTCAGTTTTTTAAATAAGGAGTATTTATTTAATTAAAAGAGGTAAAGTAATTAAATGGGAAAATAAAATAATAAAGAAAAAAATGGGTCATGACATTCTTACCCCCTTAAAAGGGCTTGGTCCTCCAAACCAAACGCACTCAATCGGAAAATTGGGTGGGATACGATTTCCGCATCTCACTCTCGAGCTCCCATGTAGCTTCTCTTTTCGTATGGTTGCTCCATTGCACTTTCACATAAGGAATTAATCTTTTCCTTAATACTTGGTCTTTCTGGTCCAGGATCTTCACCGGTTGCTCGTCGTAACTCAAATCGGCACGAAACCTCATCTGCTTGTACTCGATCACATGACTCGGGTCAGAAATGTACTTTCTCAACATCGAGACATGAAATACATTATGCACTCCAGCAAGTACAGGTGGTAAAGCCAATTTATAAGCCACCAACCCTACTCGCTCCAAAATCTCGAACGGTCCTACGTACCTCGGGCTTAACTTCCCGCGAATACCAAATCTCATTACTCCCTTCGTCGGCGAAATCTTCAAGAACACACGATCTCCCAACTGGAACTCTAAATCTCGTCGTCGGCGATCTGCATATGACTTTTGTCTACTCTGAGCGGTCAATAACCATTTCCTTATCTGTTGCACTTTATCTGCGGTCACTTGCACAATTTCTGGTCCTGTCAGCTTCCTTTCACCAACTTCATCCCAACAAGCAGATGATCTACATTTCCTTCCATACAAGGCTTCGTATGGTGCCATACCAATGCTAACGTGATGGCTGTTGTTGTAAGCGAATTCTATCAACGGCAAGTGCTCGTCCCAAGTCCCTTTCCAATCCAGTGATGTAGCCCTTGCATATCCTCAAGCGTCTGAATCATCCTTTCTGACTGTCCATCTGTCTGCGGGTGAAAAGCTGTACTCATCATCAATTCGGTACCCAAAGCTTGTTGTAGAATCTTCCAAAATTTTGATGTAAACCTTGCATCCCGATCGGACACTATTGATATTGGTGTTCCATGCAGTCTCACTATCTCATCCACATATAATTTAGCCAACTTTTCCAATGAATCTGTCACCTTAATTGCCAAGAAATGGGCCGACTTCGTAAGTCTGTCCACTATAACCCAAATTGTGTAATGGCCCTTCAACGTCTTCGGTAATCCAACCACTAAGTCCATTGCTATATTCTCCCATTTCCATTCTGGTATCGGTAAGGACTGTAACAATCCTACTGGTTTCTGGTGCTCCGCCTTCACTTGCTGGCATACTAAACATCTAGATACAAATTTTGCTACATCCCTCTTCATATTATGCCACCAAAATGATTCTCTTAAATTTCTATATATACATCTTTGTATTCCCGGGATGAACAGACAATTTCGAACAGTGCGCTTCTTGTAAGACTCTCTCTTTATGTCTCGGTTGTCTGGTACCCAAATCCTCGACTGATACCTTAGAATTCCATCGGTCCCCATATGAAAGCATGTTGTCTTTCCTTTGGCTATATTCTCTTGCATCTTCACCACCTCTTCGCCAATTTCTTGGGCTTCCTTAATTCTGTTCAAAAGTGTCGACTGAACACTCAGCTGAGTCAAATACCCTTTAACTCGCACTTCTAAGTTTGAAACCTCAATATTATTCCACGCACTTACCCCCTTATAAATCAACACCGCTAAGATTCCTCGATTCTTCCTACTCAATGCGTCGGCCACCTTATTAGCCTTCCCTGGGTGATACAGAATGGTACAATCATAATACTTAAGTAGTTCTAACCATCTCCTTTGCCTCATATTAAGTTCATTTTGGGTAAAAATGTAATTAAGACTCTTATGATCAGTGTAAATCTGACATGTTACCCCATATAAGTAATGCCTCCAAATTTTCAAAGCAAATACCACAGCTGCTAATTCCAAATCATGGGTCGGGTAATTCCTCTCATGGTTTTTCAGTTGCCTTGACGCATAAGCTATAACCTTATCGTTCTGCATCAACACACAACCTAATCCTTTCAACGACGTGTCACTATATATCACAAATCCGTTCGATCCTGATGGTACTGTAAGAATAGGTGCGGATACTAACTGACTCTTCATCTCTTGAAAATTCTTTTCAAATTCCTCGGACCAAACGAACTTGGCTCCTTTCTGTGTCAGTCTAGTCAACGGTCCCGATAACTTCGAAAATCCTTCCACAAATCTCCTGTAATATCCTGCTAGCCCCAAGAAACTTCTTATTTCACTAACAGTTGTTGGTCTCTCCCAATCCACTATGGCTTCTATTTTTGCTGGATCTACTTCAATTCCTTCCTTAGACACTACATGTCCCAAGAATGCCACTTTCTCAAGCCAAAACTCGCACTTTTTGAATTTAGCGTACAACCTCTGGTCCCTCAAAATTTGTAGAACTAACCTCAAATGTTCCTCATGTTCCTCCTTAGTCTTCGAATAAACCAATACGTCATCTATGAATACAATCACACATTTATCCAAAAACTCCTGGAAGATCCTATTCATTAACTCCATGAATGTTGCCGGTGCATTCGTCAACCCAAACGGCATAACCAAAAACTCATAATGGCCGCAACTCGTCCTAAAGGCCGTCTTTGCCACATCCTCCTTCTTCACTCTCAGTTGATGGTATCCCAATCTAAAATCTATCTTCGAGAAATAACAAGCTCCCCAAAGTTGGTCAAATAAATCTTCAATCCTTGGTAACGGATATTGGTTCCTAACCGTCACTCGGTTCAACTCCCGATAATTAATACACATCCTCATTGACCCATCCTTTTTCTTCACAAATAACACCAGTGCTCCCCACGGTGACACACTCGGTCTAATCATCCCATTATCTAACAATTCATGGAGTTTTTCTTTCAATTCCTTAAGTTCATTTGGCGCCATCCGATACGGTGCCTTCGATATCGGTGTAGTTTCTGGAACTAGGTCTATAGAAAATTCAACCTCCCTTTCTGGTGGTAATCCAGGCAGATCTTCTGGGAACACATCCTTAAAGTCCCTTACTATTGACAAGGAGTCTATGCTCACCTCTTTCCCATCCGTCTCGCCTATGTATGCCAAGAATCCCTCGCATCCTTTCCGTAACATCTTTCGAGCCTTCATCACTGATATAAGACCCAATTGACTTCTCGGCTTCGATCCTTTAAAATAAAACTCCTCTCCAGAAGGTAACCCAAAATGTACTTCCTTCTTAAAGCAATCTTCTTTGGCATGGTACACAGATAACCAATCCATTCCCAAAATGATATCAACTTCATTCATTTCTAATTCTATTAGATCAACCTCGAGTTCTCTACCACTTATGTTCAAAGGACAATTCTTTATACAGACGATATAGGGATTGACTCATTAGTCGGGGTATCTATCACCCAAGGTATCTCTAATGCCTCAGGTTTCAATTTCAAGCATTTCGCTAAACGGGTACTAATTATAGAATGGGTAGCGCCCGTATCAATCAGTGCATACACACTACGAGTAAGAAGATGAAGAGTACCTGCCATGACATCATTAGTGGCCCTCGCATCTCTGGCTGTCATGGTAAACACACAGCCACGACCTCCCACATTTCCCTTGTTATCGCCTCCAGCCCCTGAAGTAGTAGCATCCTTCTGAGGTTTCGGGCATTTCCACTTAGGATGTCCTGTCTTATTGCAGTTGTAACATTCTCGATCATTATACCAACAGTTCTTAGTCTTGTGGCTCTTATCACACAACTTGCACTTTTCCTCTGGTTCTTTTCCTCGAGTGTCACCTCGCTTCACGTCTCGGCGGTTACCGTAGTTCTTGTTCGGAACATTGCTATTTGCCACACCTTTCCCACGGTCCTCATCTGTAGCTTTTCGCTTATTATCGGCCCCATCCCGGTTCCACTTCCCTGTGAATCCCTTGGACCCGGTTGATTCCTTTTCAGTGGACTTCCTCTTTTCGTCCTTCTTGTTGCGATAATTGTCTGACTCCTTCACCACTATTCTGGCCCGGTCCAACACTTGGCCATAAGTCGGTAACAGTAGAGGGGTAATCCTGAATCTGATCCTGTCACTTAGGCCTGCCTCGAATTTCCTCGCTTTCTGATCTTCGTTCTCGAAGAAGGCTGGTGCAAACTCCAACAATTTTGTGAATTTGGCGCAATACTCATCCACGGTTTTGCCCCCTTATTCCAGGGTCAGGAACTCAGCTACCTTTGCATTCCTCACACTGGCAGGATAGTACTTGCCATTGAATGAGGTCTTGAACATGTCCCACGTGTAGTTCCCGGCTCCACGTGCAGTCGCTGCTCTGCGCTCGGCTTCCCACCAAGTCTGCGCACTACCTTTCAACACAAAAGTTGCGAACACTACCTTCTACTCTGCGGTGCAAGTAAGAGTCTCAAATATCTTTTCCATGTTCTTAATCCAATTCGCAGGTTTCTCCTTCGGATCTCCAAAAAAGAAGTTAGGTTTTCTCCTCTGAAACTGCTCCAGAGGGTCCCTGAGCGGTACGTGTTGAGGTGGCGGCTGCTGCTGCGCCAACCCCTGCACAACTTGACCAATTTCGGTCACTGCCTGAGTTAAAGTCTGTAACAGGTTTGCCATGTCAGGGTCTGTCTGTCCATGGTCGCCATTTACACTCTTGGTGTTCCTTGACATCTGAGGACGATACATAACATTCTCATTATAATACGAATACAAGACGTTTTCACTCACGCCAATACTAGCAATATTCATGCTAATTACTTTATACTTATTCACATATACAATTTCAATACATATTAACACATTCAATCATAGGTCATTTCATCAGACCACCAATCGTTTCACTAGATTGGTAATTACTTTCATAGGTCGTTTCACTTGACCCAAAATTAATCACACTTGGCTGTTCATTTAGCCAGTTAACATATACTTTTGGTCAATCCACTAGACCAATCTTTCATGTCCAATTCAATTCACATAATTAACATGTAGGAACACAATCATGCAAATATAAATTAATTGCAACTAAACTTTATTTCATAAACTAGAATGAAACCTTTTAAATTCAAATCCTTACCACTAAGATAAAACAAAAGGCCAAATCCTAAGTTCGACTACTACCACTAGAATCAAAATACCATTATTGCAAATTCCTATCCGTTCCATAACTAAAAGTAGATCACTTTCTTTCCACCCTCTGTCTCCAACCTCACTTTCTTTCTGTCCTTTGGTCCTTTCGCTACTTCATCTTCAACCTTGGGAACAACAGATGTTTCCGATTATGCCCGGTCCCTTTTCTTAGCGTTATCTTCCTTTACTTTCTCTAGCTCATGATAGGTTTGATAACATTCCTTCCTAAGAGTATGGATGTACTCCTCTGCCTCGATCAACCGATTTCGAGTTTCTATGATTTCCTCCTCAGCCATTTGCAAATCTGCACTTAGTTGAGTCACTCTCAGTTCAGCCTGAATCCTCCTTCTTTGTTCTCTTCTACAAGCATCCATTTCCCTAAACAAAAGAAAATTTCATCTGTGTCTCTTAACCCTCAACGTACGAAATAGCAATGCACAAGTAATAGTATTACATCCCAAAATACTTCTTTCGGTGATCCATTTCCTACAAGTAAGAAATAACCCTCATTAGTATCACTGGTAAAAATCCAAACACATAGTATACGTCATACATCATACTTAGGCATTTGTACTCCCAAAAGAAGTTTCTTCTAACTTTTCTTGATAAAACCTAATCATTCTTAGTAAGGCTACTCCTTTGTCTTATCACAAGATTCCAGAATTAGAAGTTTTTTTAAAAAATAGGAAGTCTCCAATATAGAAAATTTCCAAACTTAGAAGGTTTCCTGAAATTGAAGGTTTCCATAAATAGCAACTTCTCAAAAATGCTAACTTCCCAATTACAATCTCTTAATTTCCACAATTTCATAGTTAGACTCTTAAGAAATTTTACCCTAAAATTCTCCGTCCCAATTACTTTCTAGGTAAGCCCAATTATACTTAAGTACTAATTCTTCTAATATGCTTAATTTTCTAAAAGTCTCCCATGTGACCTAAAGCCAAAGCTCTGATACCAACTGTAACGACCCCAAAAACCATACATAATAATAATACTTAATTTAATAATATAATAGCCTCCAACGGCTACTAAAACCATAATTCAAAAGTACTAACCACTATTTGAAATGAACTTAAATGCTGAAAACGGTAACAATCTCTACGGCTAGTACAAACCACTAGCTCAAAATACTTAATGTTCTAAAATAATTATTTGGACTCCAAAAGCCGCTAATCCATCAAACACACAGCCAATCCACTCCAATCATTTATTACCTGGGAGGGAAAAGAATATGAAAGGGTGAGCGAACAAAGCTCAGTAAGTTCATACGGGGTCTCTTCGGTTTCTAAGAAGAGACGACCGGAACGAACAGAGTTTAACAATATATCAATGAAAGGATAACAGATACAATAAATAGTTTAGGTACTTAGAATGTCAAAGAAGGATACTTTTTCAAATAACAAGTAGTGGCACTTTTACAAATAACAGATAGAACTTTACACTCTTGTCCGACAATTCCAAGTACTTTTGCACCTTTCATCTAGGCGACTCCGATACACCTTTTCAGGCAATCGTTGAATAAGGTTCTCTTATGCTATTATCAAAGCACCCTCTTATTCTGATGTATCATGATAATCACGTCTATAGAATTTAGATCACTTCCTTCCATATTGAAGGTCATTTCAATCTGTTTAGACCAATTTATTTAACTTTGAGACCATTTCAATCTGTTTAGGCCTTAGGTCATTTCAATGTAACGACCCCAAACATAAAAAGTCCTTTGGTCATTTCAATGTAACGACCCCAAACATATAAAGTCCTTAACAATTGGACAATTTAACATCATATATACATAGTGTTCATGGTATGAGAACACATAAGTCAATTTCAATTTACATAGGTACACATTGAACAAAACGCATCAATGGTAAGATATTCCAAGAACGTTCATAACGAGGGAATACAAATCACTACCGGCCACTTGGTAGAGGCTCCAGTGAGGATACCGGAGATCGGGATGAGGGATACCGACCTTATAGAAAAGAAGAGAAAGAAGACTCGACGGGGTCGAGGTAAAGGGAAGAAGACCAAAGAAGACTCAGTGAATGACGACTGACAGATCTTTTCTTAGGATTCCCTTATTGCCATTTTGCAAACACATTAGTTTATTTAGGCATTTTTTTTGTATTTTAGATCTTTGTAGCAGGTTAGCAGAGTCAATAGAAGACCGTGCTTGAACTCATCAAGAAGTTTTTAACTTGTAATGAACAAGAAATATTATCTTAGAAATTAATCAAGACGCATTTCATGGAAATTCAAATGTCTTATTGATTGGGGCTCGTTTTATGAAAACTGAAATACCCTTTATTTTTTTAGGACACACTTCATGGAAGCTTGATTGCCCTTTTTTATTGTTTAGACCGAACCATATATGGCTGCCTACGTTCCCCTTTTACAAGAAAGACTAAGGGGCTCAAGTCTTCGTAGTTCATTCCGGTGAACTATTTTTTTTTTATGTGCACTGCTTTTTTGCCTAGACCGCCCTTTTGGGGTTTTCAAATTTAGCCGGGCATTACTCTTTTTGCACTAAGATTTTTTTTTTTTTTTTTTATATATGCGCAACCCCGTCTTTTGCCTAGACCGCCCTTTTTTGGGGTTTTCACTTAGCCGGGTATTACTCTTTTTGCACTTTCTTCTTTTTTTATTTATATATATATATATATATATATATATTTTTAGACATAGTATCTTTTGAGCTTATCACCATTGACTCGGGTGGACAAAGGGATTGCCATCCGTGTCCGCAAGCTTCATGGCTCCTCCCGATAGTATCTTCTCGCACCACATAAGGGCCGATCCAAACGGGTTCCCATTTTCCTGTGGGGTTGTCTCTCGGCAGGGGGCTTCACTTTCAACACTAAGTCACCCTCTTTGATGTCTCCGGCCTTGACCTTTTGTCGAACGCTCTAGCCATTCGCCTCCGGTAGGCTCGGTGTGTTCCATGGCTTTTAGCCTTCTCTCATCAAGCAGAGCCAACTCATCATGCCTACGCGCAACCATTCTACTTCATTGACACCGTTTTCCAGGAGGACCCTTAATGACGGGATTTCCAACTCCACCGGTAACACCGCTTCCATCCCGTAGGTTAGGCAAAAGGAGTTTCTCCCGTAGCCGTTCTCGACAGACGTTCGTAGCCCTGCAGTGCCAAGTGCCTTTTCGGGCCAATCGCACTCACGGGTGGCCATTTTCCTGATGATCCGTTCGAGCGTCTTATTAGCAGCCTTCCACGGCCCATTAGTCCGAGGTCCGTACTGAGACGACTTGTGGCGAGTGATTCTCGACTCGACAAAGAACCTATCGCAGCCCCTTCAAAGTGCGACCCATTATCTAAATGATCTCGCTGGGCACCCCATATCTCGCACATTATGTTTTCTTTGATGAATTGGGCCACTTTTCCGGAAGTGAGAACCTTGTAGGACTTGGCCTCTACCCACTTGGGTGAAGTAGTCGATGGCTACTAGCACAAATTCATGCCCATTGCTTCCGCCGGGCTATTTTCCTATCACGTCAATACCCCAAGTTGCAAACGGCCAAGGAGTCGTCATGCAAGACAGTCATGAGGCGGAGATGGTTGAGGTTGGCAAACCGCCGGCACTTGTCGCATGCTCTGACGTGCCGGACACACCGTTTCCATGGAAATCCAAAAGAGTAACCCATTCCGAGGATCACTTGCATCGTGGCTCGGCATTCATATGAGGACCGCAGGGACCATTGTGGACTTCGGCATCAACTCTTTGGCCCTTTCTTGAGTGACGCACAAGAGGAGTGGTCCTTGGTACCGCTTTTGTACATGGTTGCCTCCTAGAATGACATAATGGGAGGCCAACCTTTTCAAGGCTTGCAAGCTCTTGGCTCGACACCTTCTTTCGGTCTACCTTCTTCGTCTCTCGAAAGCCGACTCTCCATCTTTGAGGAACTGTAAATTTGATTGTACTGTGGTTCCTTTATAGGCTCGGTCCTGTGTCTACTTCACAAATGTAAGGTCAGGGGCTTCTCTTCTACCCACTTAAGGGTTTTATGGCTTTTCCCTGGGATCTCTACCAATGAGGCTAGAGTAGCTAAGGCATCTCGCGAATCTGTTCTTTTCCTCGACAAGTAGTGGAAGGTCACTTCTCCGAACCGTCCAAATAACTCCTCCATACGGGCATGATACCGCTGCAGATTAGGGTCCACAGCCTTCCATTTGTTGGAAACCCGGTTGATGATCGTGGCCGAGTCTCCGTAAACTTCGAGCTCCTTGACATTCCTTTCTAAGGCGCCTTCCAAACCAAAGAATGCAAGCTTCGTACTCGGCAACATTGTTCGTGGCAGTGGAAGTTCAACTTGAGGGCTATGGGTGTATGCTCATCTTTCGGATCGACCAAGAGCATCCCGATACCGTTTCCTCTTTTGTTAGCGGCTCCGTCAAAGAATAATTGCCATCGGTTTTCATGCTCGACCGCAAAGATCCCTTCATCTCGGGAATTGGGGTTCGTGCCCTCTCGTCCTCACATCGGGGAAGTTCGCCAGTGGTCTCGACAACGCTTGACCCGATGGCCTTTCCGGTCACATAGTTGATGTCTTACTCGCTAAGAAGAAGGACCACTTTGCTAGACGACGAGAGGGAAGGCTTATCAAAGATGTATTTGATGGGGTCCATTTTTGAGACCAAATTCACAGGCGGGCTTGCATATAATGCTTCAACTTGCCGACTACCTGCACTCAGCCTCCCGCATGTGTCTTTTCACATGCCGAGTAATTGAGCTCACTTCCCGCAGCCTTCCTACCGACAAAGTAAATGGCATTCTCTACCCGAGAGTCTTTCTTTTCCCGAGCAAGCATAGCCCCAACCGCCGTATCAAGGATGCTGAGATAGAGCGTAAGAGGTTTCGTCTATGTGGGGGCATAAGATCGGAGGATGTACCAAGTATGCCTTAATCCGGTCAAAAGCATCCCGGCATTCTTCGGTCCATTTTGTGTCTACGTTCTTCTTCATGAGCTTGAAGATGGGCTCGCACATAGTGGTCAACCGATTGACGAAACGGCCGATGTACCGCAGCTTTTCCCATAAAGCTCTTGACTTCCGTCTGGGTCGAGGTGGCCTCATATCCATAATGGCTTTGATCTTTTGGGGGTCAACTTCAATACCTCGCTCCGTGACCATATACCCAAGCACTTTTCCCTTGTCACTCCGAAGGTGCATTTGGCGTGGTTTAATCTCATGGAATGTTGTCTCACTCTCAAAGAACTTCCGCAGTCAACAAAGTGCCGCCCATCCTCGCCTTTGGAGTGGATTATCATGTCGTCTACATAGACCTCAATCTCCTTGTGGATCATGTCATGAAAAAGCGCGGCCGCTGCCTCTTGGTAAGTAGCCCCGGCGTTCTTAAGCCCAAATGGCATCACCGTATAACAGCAAGTTCCCACGGTGTGGTGAAGGCCAGTCTTTTCTTGGTCTTCCTCGGCCATCTTGATCTGGGTCAGCTCGCAAAGCCATCAACGAAGGATTTGACTTCGTAGTTGGCAAGTGGAGTCCACCAGATGTCTATGTTTGGCAAAGGGTAATCGTCCTTGGGCCTGGCCTTGTTTAGATCTCTGAAATCCACACAGCAGCCGCACCTTCCCATCGGCCTTGGTGACGGCCACAATATTGGATAACCATGTCGGATATTCGATGACTCGATGAATCCTACCCGCAGTAGCTTCTCAATCTCTTCTTTGACCTCGTAGAGACCATTCGGCTTGATCTTCCTCGCTCGCTTTACCGGCTTAGCATCCGGTGCTAGAGGGATTCTCGTGCTCTACTATTGAACCGTCTAGCCCCGGCATATCCCCGTATGACCATGCAAACACGTCGACGTATTCCCCGAGCAGATCGATCGCCCGTCCTGCTCAACCCCGGAAGAAGTTTCCGATCTCGTGTCTCTTTAGGTTCCTCGACAGCTAAGTTCACACTTGTCAAAACCTCCTCGGCAGCTGGGCCTGCTTTTCCTCTTTTTCGAAACCCGCTTAAAGATTTCTTTAATGTATTGTTCATTTAGTGTGTTTGCATCTTGTTCAAATGATTCATTATTAACTCGTTGTTAAGTTTTGAAGTTAATTTATCATTTGTTAAGTTGGCAATAAGAGGATACTCGTAAAGATCCGTCATTTCATTCAAAATAAGGGGAAAGATGACATCGATTACATTTTGATAGTCCTCGTGCGTGAGGCCTTCGGATGACTCGCAGGACCTGGAATTCAAAGATTCCCGACTCAACCGAATAGACGCTACCGACTGACCCTACACTACTTATTGACTCGAGGGTGGCTTGACAAGGGTTGGACCGGATCTCACTCCTTCTTGCCGTTGCCCTGGGAATAGTAGTCTTGTCCGCATTCTCTGGCCGTGCATCCTGTGGATCATAATTGCCTTTGTTGACACCATTTCCATGGGGAATACCTGATCGATCCGGCGGAATCTCCTTTCGAACTTAACTTTATCTCTGCTCTGTACCTCCGGGGCAAGAGGGACCAGCTGTGCTTTCGGCATCCGAGATACAGCCTTTCTTCATCCCAAAAGTCTTCTCGTCGGTTCACTCTTCTTTCCACCTTTTCCCAAACAGGGGGCTGGACTCGATCCTCGGGAGTAGTAAGAGCCATTACAAATACATTATGCTCATCATGGGTTGATGAAGGGCTCAAGAAACTTTCATTAACATGGCTTGTTTCACTTCAAACTCGCAGCCTTCATAAGTGAGCCTTTCTTCGTAATCTTGACTCATGGTTACCGGTTCGATATCATAGAAAAGAGGCCGAGCTCGACAACATTAACAAAATCAGCCCGACTATGGGCCCAAACTGTCCTTCCATGGCGGCGGCATTAATCAAATCTTTCCACTTTCCTTGCAATTCAAAGCATAAGGAACATTGAATTTCGTAATGTCTATGATCTCTAGATTTCCAAAGTTAATCGCATTTGTCTCCCGAACTCGATCATGTTGACCTCGATTGTTAGCCGGAAGAGGGTTCTTGACCACATTAGGACCCCGAGGTGGTTCCAGCTTGCCTTCTTCAATTAGGCGAGAGATCAGAGCTTCAGTAGGTGCAATCATTGGTGTTATGCCCATGATATTTGTGGAAGCGGCAATGCTTGGTTTCATCCATTCTCGACACTAGGGTTTTTGGGTTTCCAGCTTTCCAGAGGTCCGATGAGTCCTTCTGGCTACCAAACCGTCAAAGACCTTCTCTAGTGGCATTCCAAAATCTTCGCGGTATAGAAGCGAGGTCTCGGCTTTGCAGCTACTTGGCTTGAATTATGTCCCACTTTCTCATTCTCGATGTAATTGACGCCGACCGTTTCTTTTCCCTTTATAGTGACAAATGGGCATTTGACACCGGTGCTTTGTAACGATAAGAGCCGGCCGATCCCGTGGCCGGGGCCATGTTGAAGGCATTTTCAAACTTGGTACCCGCATTTACCATTGCCCGAAGGTCGATAATAGTAATTACCAATTTGAACCCTTAGTTGAGGCTTTAAGCAAGATTGGAAGATCTCCATCTCGCTCCTCTTCATTCAGCTGGGGTCATCATTTCACTAAGCTTCCAATTCCATCTCCTCGTAAAATTCACTCACCGGCTCATCCGGGCGCCGTAGAGTGCCTTGTAGGTCATTCCCGCCGGTTTCCCAATTCAAGTTAGCCTTATACTTCCCGTAAATGCTTCCTTAATTTGGTCCTGTGTGGCTCGGGCCTCGGTTTTACATGCAAGAACCATCTAAGAGCCGAACCCTTTAATGACAAATGAAAATGGTCGGCCATTTGTTGATGTGTACAACCTTGGCTCTCATGGCAAGAAGGTAGCTTTCAATATGAGTCCGGGGACAATCGGTGCCGTTGAACTTTTCAATTTTTGGCATTCGGAATTTTGGAGGAAGAGGGACAATTTTGCTGGGATCAGTAATCTGGTATGCCGCCTTTTTGGTATTCAATTCTCCGAACCTCTCTTGCATGGACTTAACTTGTTCCATCAACCAAGCCATGTTGGGGTCGGGGGACGGTTTCGATTCTAAGCTGTGCTTGTCGATTTGAGTGGCAGGACTGTGGGTGGCACAGCCGGTAGCCGGTACTATGGCTTGGGGGTCTTTGGAAGTGGAAATAGGTGTAAACTTGGCCTCGGTCCCGTGTTTCGAGGCCGACTGCAGGCATAGGAATTAGGCTCGTAGTTGCAGAAGTAGGAAAAAGGAGCCTCGTGGGATCTTGTTGGCAAGGTTGGGGGTGGAAGATCTCGTGGTAAGGCAGAGTTGAAAAGGTCACTTGATTGATTCTCGAGGCTTGGAAGTTGTCTCGGGACGGCCCATACCGGGGAGAGGGAGCGAATCCCATGTGGTAGTGCGCAGGCCGCGCTGCAGAATAGCCGTGGCGTTTGTTCTCTCGTTGGTAGGGAACAAAGCCGGGTCTTATCTCGAGGAGGAGAGGGTGTCGGGACCCTAATGGCTTGGGATACCGGAAAAGGCCGAAAAGGGACAGCCTTTTGGCAAAGGATCATATGTGGATGGAGGAGGGCACCGGTTATAGGCTAGGGGGCCGAGATGGTTACTTCGGAGTTTCATCTTCTACCATAACCAAGGAACCATTAGGCTCTACCACTATCCGGACCCCGTGACGGCGTAGCGCATCAATGAGCATGGCCTCGTCGCTCCTCATGGGCCTTACGATCGTTTTCCAAGGCTAAGGCTAGCTCTTCTTCCCTAGTCATCTCGGTTACCCAAACCAAGGTCGTTTCTCTCGTCGAATCGGACATTCTCGACTCTCTCGGATCGACCAAACCGAGGATTCTCGCGAACCTGTTCGAGAATTCCCGCGCTAACAAGTCGCCGACCCGGTGTTCTCACCCACTTCTTTCTCGGGCGGGAAAGGGATAGGAAAGGTTTAGACTGGGGTAGGTGTTTAGTCAAGGCTCGTGCAATATGCAAATTAGAATCTTCCAGCTTTACTTAAAATGTTGTCTTTTATTAATATCTATTTGGTTGGAAAAGGGATTTGCCCTTCTTTTTCGCAACTACTCTAGATCCCGGATCAATGGGTTCCGTCACTACGTCTATAAGCCCCTCGTATTCCACCCGTATTTCGACCTCCTGTGGTGGACACCCGGGCGAGGGTCCTATAGGGCACGCGGATCCCACCGACCGAGAGTAAAGAACGCTCCTAACGGGTCTAGCGGGTCATAGGAACTTTCAACGCACGAGCGATGCGGATTATAGTCAAGGCAATACCGGAAAGTCTCGTCTTTCCGCCTTGATAGATTTATTTTTTGCGTAATTCTCGCTTGAGCGAATGACGTTTTGACTTTCGGTAATGTCCGAGAAGATAATAGGCATGGGTCGGGCGGCAAAAGCCGGATGACACAAAGTGTCACATTGAACTTCGTTGCATACGCCGGCGTGAGTCGAATCGAAGTCAATGCCGGGTCAAGATCTTGCCAATTTTTCCTTGTCGGAATTTTGGCAGAGCTTCGCTTGAGCGAAAGATCTTTGATTTGTTGGCAAAGACTCGGTCTTGACTCTTACGCATTCCGTGCGGTCAAGGTCAAAGTCAATGCTCTGAGTCAAGATCTCGCCAATTTTTCCTTGTCGGAATTTTGGCGTAGTTCCGCTTGAGCGAAAATCTTGGCTTCCGTTATGAACTAAGGCTTGACCTTTACGAGGGTATGCAACCGGGCTATATGACACGGACTAGACCAAAAACCAACCAAAAAGTCACGGTTTTTTGAAACGTGTGACACCTGACCGTGCATTGGGTCGACACCGGCCGCCATGGGGAGGTTGGGATGATTCCGTGCGCGCCCGGGAGCATCGTAAGGCCGTCCGTGGATCGCACTGAACCACCTCGGCTCAAGGACGTGCGTGCAAAGTGTACAGTGATATATCAAAGTGCGCGTAGTGTGCGGTCTCCTAAAAATGTTCCTTTTGAGTTAAAACAGAGATTTTCGTAAATGTGTTTTAAAGGAATGATTTTCGGGACGGGGAAAATGCAACACGTAAGCACGTAAATTTTCTCGGGAGCCCCGCCATGGAGCCGAGTAGCCCCAAGCCGCTAGGACCGCGATTAACCTCAATTTTTCCCGGTGGAATTGCCACCGAGGTCGCCCGGTCGAATCCAAGGAGGATTGAGCCGCACGACCGCATGGATCAATTTTCCAGGTTCCACTCCTTTGCTATTTTTCGGGTTGTTTCCCGTTCAAAGTATGCACAGCATTCCAAGATGCAAATGATGCAATGCAAGGTAAAGAAAGCAAGCACGATTAATGAAATCGCGACGGAGTCTAACCCACTCAAAGGGAAAAGCTTTCTTTTATTTTTTTCAAAAATTTTTTCGAAAAGGGATACCGGTACGTGGGATTGTTAAACCACCGGTTATCCCAACTCCCACATCAGGGAGTGTACAGGAAGGGTAAGTGGTTTCCACCTATATACCGTGTATCGATTTTTGTTTTGAAAATAAAGCTTTTCTCCTTTGGGATGTCCCCAGCAGAGTCGCCAAACTGTGAATGTGTGCTCCAAATTTTTGTTTGTTTGTTTTTGGAAATTCACGCGAGTTTGAAGACATCCGGTTTAATTTGAAAAACGGAGTCGCCACGCCATTTTGATTACCTCAAAACTTTGAAAAAAAGGTTTTATGGGTTCGGAGGTTAAGTTACCCCTTGGGAAGAACGGATCGTCGTTCACCCAAGGTGCCTTGCCGGAGCAAGTCTCCCAAGATTTCATTAATCGTGCTTGCTTGCGTGCTTTCTTGTGTGCATGTGTTTGAAAATAAAGGAGGGAATGTCCCAAGTCGTCTTCCGGACGTACAAACCATTTGTTGGTTGTCGCTCGGGATTTCTTGGATTTTATGTATTCGGGATTATGATCCCGTCCTCATCTTAGACTTGTGATCATCGCATTTTTAGACCTCGGGACTTGCGTGATCGAGAGAATGACTCCCTTTATAGTCAAAGATGAGGTTCTTTAGAAAAGGAAGGTCCTTAGCCCATCAATCCTACACTCTAAGACGGTCGAGCTCGTATAGATGCTTCATACTCATCTTAAGTGATAATCGGAGATATAGGGTTCAAAGGTGTCCCTTTCTAAAGAAATTATGAAACCTTTATGGAAGGAACGATGTAAAGATAGGATCTTTTACACCGGTCCGTTCCAAGGTTGCTAATGGGGGAATGGGGGAATGCATGTAAAAATGACATTTTTAATGAAAAGATGACATTTTTGGATTGCAAAGGATGCATTTGATTTAAAGAAATGATCTTTATTTGCAAATGATGCATAAAGACATGATTTTTATGCAAATGATGCATTTTTATGAAGAAATTGGTATTTGAATATGCAAAGGATGCATGAAGATTGTATTTTTTAAAAGCATAGGATGCTAGTTTATGGTAAAGATAGGATCTTTAATGCAAATGATGCTTGAAAAAGGATTTGAATGCAAAGGATGCATTTTTATTGTAAAGATTGGATTTTTACATGCAAAGGATGCATGAAGATGACATTTTTATGGAAAAATGGGGTTTTTAGGTGCAAAGGATGCACCTTTCATTCAAAGATTACATTTTTAATGGCAAAGGATGTCTAATGCATGCAAAGGGGGAAAGGGGGATAAAGATATGATCTTTATGATAAACTACCAAATCCCAAGCAAGATAAATGCAATGTATGAAATGCAAGGAGCAATTATGATCACATAAAGCAATTTAAGATGCAAGGTTAGGGCGTGCGAGGTTACCAATGGCTTCCTCTTCTTCTTTGGACGGAGCTAGGAGGAGGACTTGATCTTGGATCTTCAAGGAGGAGGGAGGTAGCTTCTTGGCCTTCTTCTTCACCTTCTTGGACTTCCAGCAGCTTTTTGGGAGGACTTCTTCGTATTATGAGTGAGTGATGCTATTTGTTGATGATTAAAATGGGTAGAGGAGGGCTCTATTTATAGGCAGTCTGGAAATCGCCAATGAAGCCGTGCGGCTAGGGATCTCGAGCTAATGCAGCCGTGCGGCATTATCCCTTATGACTCAGCATTTCTAGAAACATGCAAGGTGGCAAATTCTAGAAGCTTCCTCCCAATTAAGAAAAACGTGTTTCTTGATTGGGAAGCTTCCCTTTCAGCCTTTATTTGATTTAGAACAGTTCCGGAATATTTCCGGAACACTAGGAAGGTCCGGGGAATTACCGGGAAACTTACCGAAATTGCCGGGAAATTTAACCGGAAGGCATGAGCCAGATTTGGGTACTTACAGCTGTAGGGAACGAAATGTAGGGATTAGGTTTCAGAATGGGTATTTGGCTCAGGGTTTTTGGGCTTGTGCAACGTGCAGTTACCGCTTAATGTTTACTTAAAACGCGTTTTCTCAGAGTCCTAATTGGTTGGAAAAGATTGCTCTTCTTTTTCGCAACTAACATAGGGCTTGAATCAGTAGATCCCGGCACTACGTCTATAAGCCCCTCATTTTTCACCTGTAAATCATCTTCACGGGATGGACAATCCCGAGCGAGGGTCCTATAAGGCAAGCGAGTTTCACCGACAAAGGAAAAAGTGAACTTAAGGCTAGCTGGTCATGTAAACTTTCAACGTATGTGACATGCAGGTCACGGTCGAAGTCAACATCCTTAAGTTAAGGCAGAAATCGTATCCAAATTTCGGTATGACCTCTCTTGACTCACTTGAGCGAGGGGCCTTAGCTTTTGGCGTTGGCCAAGTTGTGGCTGGCATGGTTGAAATTACCCGGGATCCGGCTCGCGCGCGGAGGGCCCCCCCGGTGCATCTCACATTCGTCGCTGTTCGCGAAGTTTTCCCGGATCCGAGAGGCAGCGCGTTCGCGCCCCGGCATCTGGCTTTATTCCGCTTTAGCGTTAGTTGGAGGTGTCTCGCTGTGTTTTGCTTTGTAGAGTCGCCACGCCGTTTTTATTATTAAGCCCAAAACATTGAAAAGGGCACGCTTAAAAATAATAATAAACTGTTTTTGTGTGATGAGATTTTGAGTTCGGAGGTCAGATGACTCCTCGGGAAGAGAATATTAGAATCTTAGAGCTCACCCGAGTCGCCTCGTAAAAACGAGTCTTTCGGATACCCCTAATATTCTTTAACTGTTGTGTGTGTGTGTGTGTGCTTTTAAAAATGCATGCTGTGTCGGATGTCTACATTGTACACTACGTATTGAAATGTATTGAAATAGTAATGGAAGGAAGCCTTACCAATGTTGGTTCGTGTCTGTCTTCCGCTGGGGAATAGCGTTTGAGGATGGAATGATGTTCCGGCACGGATCGGGATTGCTTCGGGAGGGGCCGGTTGTCTCGCTGACGTAGTTTCGGCGTGAAGTTGAGATTGTAGGCTGCCGCGCAGGTTCGACGTGCATTGGGATTATAGCTGCGGCCTGCGCAGGTTCTGCAGCGCTGGGATTGTAGGCTGCGTTAGGGCAGAGTTTCGGCGTGCGCTGGGATGGCAGGAGTCACTCGGGCAGAGTTTCAGCGTGGTTTGGGATCGACGATTTGACTCAAAAAGAGCCGGGACGCCTAGGAAAGACCAGGCAAGGCCTCGGAGTACCACGAGGGGCCTCAGAGTACCTCGAGAATGCCTCGGGGCAGCGCGGGAGTGTAGTGGGAGCGCTCGGGGAGGCTTCGAAGCACCACGAGGGGGCTCGGAAGGTCTCGGAAGGATCCGAAAGGGGCCGGGATTGCCCCGAAGGGTCTTAGAGGGGAGCCTGAAGGCTAAGGTAAGAAGAGAGAAGAGGGAGGTGTGTGAAATGAGGGAGGGGGAGCCCTCTATTTATAGTAGGAGAAAAATGCAAAGAGGTCCGTACGGACCTCCTAGGTTATCCAGAATTTTAGTTTTCCTCGATTTGAGGGAATATGTGATAATTGTGAATATTCTGGAATGATGATGTCCCCTGTGCAAAGAGGTCCGTACGGACCATCTTGGCATGCAAAGAGGTTCGTACGGACCAACCATGCATGAGGGGTAATGATTTCTCCGGGATTTGAAGGAATATTGTGGACTTTAAGGGGATTCAGTAATTATGGCAACAAAGAGGTCCGTACGGACCTTATTTGCTTTTCCAATTTCTTAAAAATTCCCAAAAGGTCCTTTTGTCCCTTTTTATCCTAGAAAGGCTCCTCCCTTGGTTTGGTTGAGGGTTTTTTTGAGGGTTTTGAGTGCCATAGGTCTTCGAGACTGTGTTTGTGAGTCTACGGTGTTTCCCATGTGCTTGGAAGAGGGTGATCCAGATTGGGGTACTTACAGAAGTCCCTCAACGACGTCACTTACGGAGGAAGTGGGGTCGTTGATAAGATAAGGGTCCTAATCTGGATCGCATGCTGGGAGAGGAAGTGACCGTGGAGGTCGGGGTGAGGACGTGGCGGTGTCCTGTTGTGTGACCGTTTAGGTCAGTTGGCTGGACCCTGTGATAGGATTCCTACGTATCCCTGGCGGGAATCAAGCCTGATCGTAGTTCGTGTGTGGGGTGAGTGTGGTAGTGCACGAGGATGGGAGATGTCCTCTGACTAAGACTCTATGGGTGGACGTGGTGGTGTCCTGGGTGACCGTATAGGTCGATGGCTGGACCCTGTGATAGGATTCCTACGTATCCCTGGCGGGAATCAAGCCTGGCCATAGTTCAGAGGTCGTGAAATTGTGAGTGTATGTGGGCGTGATGGTGCCTTGAAGTATCGTGTGACTGCCAAGGTCAGTGGTAAGGACGGAGTGGTGTCCTAAGATGTGGTGACCGCTGAGGTCAATTGTGAGGACGTGGTGGTGTCCTAGGATGAAAACTTTACGATTTTCCTAATCGGGTTGTTTAAGGCCTTCCGGGCCGAAGATAGTGATTTGGGAGGTTTATACGGTCTTCCGGACCGAGTGGTTTAAAGCCTCGGGCTGGAGATAGTAATGTGGGAGGTTTATACGATATTCCGGACCGAGTGGTTTAAAGCCTTCCGGGCTGGAGGTAGTATGAGGACTTGAATCGTCTTCTGGTTGTAGTTTGCCATGCGTGAGGACTTGAGTCATCTTCTGGCTGCGGTTTGCCATGCGTGAGGACTTGAGTCATCTTCTGGCTGCGGTTTGCCATGCGTGAGGACTTGAGTCGTCTTCGCCGCGGTTGTAGGTCATGTATGACGAAGACTTGAGGTCGTCTTCCGAATGTGGTTGTGCCGTGTATGAAGACTTCGAGTCATCTTCCGTCGTGGGTTTTGCCATGTAATGAAGACTTGAGTCGTCTTCCGATCATGGGGTTTTGGTTCAGGGAGTATGAACCTAGTGTTTGAGACTTAGTCCAGGAGTATGAACTTAAGTTGAGGCTTGGTTCAGAGTATGAACCTCGGCATTTGAGACTTAGTTCAGAGTATGAACTTAAGTTGGAGCTTGGTTCGGGAGTATGAACCCGGCGAGGCCTTTGTGAGACGTGGTTGCCTTGTGCTTGATTTCGAGAGGCGGGATTGCTCTTGTGCTTTGTTTGCCGGGAGAAGGTCGGACCTCCACGACTGGGCCGCCGTGTTCTGCCCTGGCTATTTGGGATCATTGTGGCCTTGTAGGGGCCTTTTCACGCCGAGAGGGTGACGTCGGGCTTACTTTGATGGCCGGTGCTTCGAGTTGTCATGAGCCGTTTGGGAGGCGTTTTGTGCCTTGAGATTTCCGGGCCGGCTGAGGTGTTGGCTCCTTCTTTCGCTTGTTTTGCCGTTGAGTGGGCGAGGTTCGGGCTTACATTGACGGCCGGTGGTGGGGATATGTAGTCTTGTACGACTTCCTTTTGATTTGTTGGGGAAGGAGCTCGGGCTTACTTTGATGGCCGGTGCTTGCGTTGCCGTTGAGCGGGCGAAGTCCGGGCTTACATTGACGGCCGGTGGTTGAATTGCCGTTGAGTGGGCGAAGTCCGGGCTTACATTGACGGCCGGTGGTTGAATTGCCATTGAGCGGGCGAAGTCCGGGCTTACATTGACGGCTGGTGGTTGAATTGCCATTGAGCGGGTGAAGTCCGGGCTTACATTGACGGCCGGTGGTTGAATTGCCGTTGAGCGGGCGAAGTCCGGGCTTACATTGACGGCCGGTGGTTGAATTGCCGTTGAGTGGGCGAAGTCCGGGCTTACATTGACGGCGGTGGTTGAATTATCGTTGAGTAGGTGAAGTCCGGCTTACATTGACGGCCGGGTTGAATTGCCGCTGAAAGTAGGCGAAGTCCGGGCTTACGACGGACCACGGTTGAATTGCCGCCGTTGAGCAGGCGGTTCGGGCTTAC
>JAFEMH010004852.1:0-189006 GCA_022495995.1 Adenophora triphylla var. japonica | reverse complement strand
GATTTCTTTGTTTGTTGACCTTTGACTTTCAATAGGGGTAATGTTTAGCCCTTAAGCCTTCCTAATGATAACTTTCTTCTTAAACTCGCTTAGAAGTCTCTATTTTTGCGATGATTTAGGAATGGAGGGTCCATTATTTTGCATAAATTAAATGATACTTATGAGGTAGAACAACCTTAGGGGGAAAGTGTTTAGGAAAAGAAAATTACTTTTTGATTAATCGAAGAAATTGAAACGAGACTCGAATAGATTTAGATGACACAAACCGGAGAGGAGGTGAGAAGTACTAGAAAGAAACAGAAACGACTCTTCGAGTTCATACTTGGAAATTTAAAATCTAATCTACTTCTATCAAAGGAGAAAGGGAGAGAGGATAGTGGCATTGCCCCAAAGTGGTAGAGTGCGGCTTTCTTCTCGAGCTTCATCTTCTTGGCATGGATTGCGTGAGGGAGAGGATTGTTGATGACGTTGGAATGTTCTAGTGATCTCCATTGTCGAAAGAGGTCTTGGATGATGTCCTTCAGAGTGGTGGCAAGTGTTAGTGTCGTGGCCCAGGTGAAGTTGTGGTACAATTTGAGAATATCAAGTGATGAGCATGGTTCGGACCCAGCTATACTTAGGAGGACCAACTTCTCTGTGGTTTGATCTTTTCAATTTCTTGACGAGCACATTGAAGAGTTCTTCTTGAAAGTGATTCCTTCAATTTTGTCATAGTGTCTCTTTTTCTTTTCGGGAGGAGGAACATCGGAATAGTTGCGCGATGTTTCTGGAGCGGTTGAATGCAATAGCGTTGGCCGAAACATCACTTACCTTGTAGTGGTTTTGTTGAGTCGGAAGGTTACTTTCCTTCTTTTTGCTTTTTAGGAAGTCATCAATCCTAATTCCGGACTCGTGGAGTTCATTGAAACTAGGGAAAATAATAGTTACGTGAGCTTCTCTTGAAATTCATCATGGAGGCATTGGAGGAAGATATGGATTTGGCTCTTTCGAGAGTGGGTCTTTCGACAATTTCGGTAAGTAGTTGAGTCCTCCATCTTCTAGCAAATCTCAAGCAAAGGACTCATTTCGCATGTTGCTTGGTTTGTTCAAGGCATCCCTCCCTAAGTTGGGCGGTAAGTGGAGTTGTCTTCTCTCTAAACCGCCTTTGGAAGACTAAACATGCGAATCGACCAATCCAAGCCTTGTAGTCGCTAGGAAGAGACATGTATACCCGATCCACTTGCAGCACCTTCTAAAGTTTGAGGAAAGCATTGGGGCCAAGATTGTGTTATCAACGCCCATTTGGAAGCATAGCCCGGTGTAGGTTTCCAACATGAGCCCGAGGGACAAGTAGTACCATTAAACTTGACAATATCGGGTGTGTCTTGTACTTGCTTGAGGAAACTTGGTGATGGATTGTTGAGAAGAGCATCGGGATCAAATGGAGCGAATGACCCTTTTGAAGTGTCAAAGGTTGCCGGAAGTTTCTTTCTCAAGGTAGTTCTTAGTGACATGGTCGCCAAGTTTAGTACAATAGTTCACCTACTACCTTCCTTCTTGGAATCTTAGTACTCCTATGGAGACATGTTCCTCATGCGTCGGAGTGAGGATGGGGAAGAGGATGGAATTGGATTCTTCCTTTTTTCTTGTTGACTTCTTGGGTTTCTTATTCTTTTGGTGTAGGATTCCTTTTCATCGGAGGAGGATTCCTCTTTACTGCTTTTGCTTTACTGCCCTTTCTTGACTTTCTCAAATCGTTGGAGTTCTCTTCATGAGGGTGGCCATTTGGGCATTTTCCTCATCAATTTGCTTACTTTGTTCAATCCATCTTAAACGGGGCTTGGATGAAGTTGGGCCCACTTAGCTTCGTTGATTTCGGCCTCGGTGACAGAAGGAGAAGCGGACATCGTGTCGAGCTTTGGCAAAGAACCTAGACGTGTAGCAACCGTGTTAAACCATGATCGAGTCCCAACAAGTCGGCTGAGTAGGGTGAATGAAGGTTTGAAGGTTTTGGACGAAAAACACGAAAAGACCGAACAACTTGTCTCAAGCACTGGGGACAAAGCGGTCTACAAGCGAGACAACACCACGGAAAGTCACAATTTTCTGATTTTAATCCTAATTTTGGTCGGACGGAAAATCCATTTGGGGGTTTCTAGCAGTCAAAAACCAAACCTAGGAACCTAGGGGTCGAAGTTATCCCAAGTAACATCGAGTTTTGTTGCAATAAATTCTGGTGATAAATTTTTCTCTTTTAGGGACAAATCCGAAGGGACAATCATAGTGGACATTTCAGAAGCGGAGACAATTTCGAAGCGACAATTTTGATTTCTTTTCCATGGATTATTGCACAAAAACAAGATCTTGAGCCAAGGAATTACTAAGGACTTCCAAGATCAAACCGACCCGGGTCACGGTATTTTAAAAAGTCAATCTATCATGATATGTGGCGATGCGGTGTGTGGCCGGAAGGCTAGGCTCCCGCGATATGACAATCTAAGGTGGATTGAATACGCGGGAGTGGGATGATCCAACTTCGGAGAGACCGGCTGAGCTCAGGTGGTGTTACCATCATCCGTCCTTAGTGTGGGTCCACGAATTTGAGTCGGGGTAGGCTGTAGTGCACGATGACGGTATATAATATGAGTACAGCGTGTAGTGAGAGTCCAATCTTAGCGTGATAGAGTAAAAATAGAAAAGTTTTATTTTTTGAAAACTAAAGAAAAGCAGAAAATGGATAGTGGCCGCACCAAGTGGTTTGCACTACGTTTCTCCCAAATTAGGAAGACTCGTGTAGTCGTAGTTCCACTTAAAGGAGAGAGAGAGAGAGAAGAATTAAATTAATTAATTACAAAGCCCGAGGTCAACCAGATGTACCGATAAAAATTAAAATAATCCAAATCTCACGCAAGCATATATAGTTCAAGTAATTAATAATTACTATACCCTGCAAAATAAAGTTAATACAAGCAAAAATAAAAATAATAATTTATTTTGACTTTTTTGAATTTTTAAAACTTTTCAGTAAGTTTTTTTTTTTTGATGCAGTCAACATTTAACAAAAGTCAATCGCTTTTTTTTTTTTTTTTTTTTTGAGAGTCAACCCTTTTTAAAGCAAAGTCAACAAACCAGTTTGATTCTTGAACAACTGCCGTACAATTGTCTCGCGCGGTCCAACCTTGTCCCGCGCTGGACAAGCATTCGGTCTAACCCTCTTAATTAATTGTCCCCAGTGGAGTCGCCAAAACTGTAACGTTGATATTTTTTTAATAACAGAGTCGCCACTTATTATTTATTTAGGAAAACAATAAGAAAAACCTTTTTATGTTTAAAGAGATTTGAGGGTTCGGGGGTTAAGTTATGGAATGGGAAGGTGGAGGAGCACCCATTCCACCCAATCGGAAGATCGGTCTTGCCAATTGAGTATTATCAATCTTTTCAATAAATAAGAACTAGAAAACCCTAATCAATTTCTTGATTAGGAATGTCGGATTGTATGCTTCGAGATCACCTCCATGGATTGAAGGGACTCTAGGCTAATCCTTTTGATGGGATTACACTACTCTAAAAGCCAATAGAGAGAGATTGAGAAGAAGGGAATAGAAATAAAGGAGTTTACCATGTGTTTGAAAAGTATTTGATTTAGAACGTGGTTCTAAGCGTTTCTTCCTCCTTCTCGGTCGAGAAAGGATTTGGATAGAGCTTCGCCTTGATTTTAGGCTTGAGCCTTGGTGTTCGTCAATCAACAAGGTTGATGGGCGAATTTAGGAGTTGTTTGTGAGAGATTTGAAGGAGTCTTTCGTGGAAAGAAACCAACAAATTGTGTGTGTTGTGTGTTTTCAATCGTGGATCGGGGACCTCTGAAATACTGAAAGCCATCAGGTATTTATAGGGGTTTAAGTGGTGGATGGAAGACTTGGTCACCAAGATTAGGAGACTCAAGGAAGGTTCCAGAACTCAACTGTGATTGGATGACCGAATTGATAAGGTTTTATCTAGAAAAGAGTTTGAAACGGAGAAGGAGAGTGATTTTGCATATCCTGCAGAGGGCTTGTCTCGCGCGAGACACGAATGTCCCGTGCGAGACAACTAGTCAGTTGACTATTTTGTCCTCTTCAGTTGTTCCGTTAGTCAGTTAGGTCTAAAACTAACGAGGTTATTTAGAAACTTAACGAAACGTGACGAAACTAATATGCTTTCATCAAAACATAAAAGCGAGACGAAGAGTAGTGTAATAATGAATTATTGGTTCAGAATGGGGTGTCTACACTCCTACCTCACCCCAACAACAGAAAACTCTTCCACTGTTGTAAGTGCTCCAATTTGAGTTGTTAGTATTTTCGTTAGAAAATTAACGAAAGTTTTAACATTCCTAACATTTCTAACAATTCCTAACATTTCTAACCAACCAAGGGTAGATTAGGGATTACTATTTTAAGATAAACCAAGAAAAGAATCCTAAAAAGCAAAAGAATGGTCAAAACCCCGAAATGGAAGTGGCCGGACATTTTCTCGGTTACTTATTTTGAATTTTATTCTTCCCGTCCAAAGCCCGGAGCAAAGATTTAATGAACAAAGGCACGCCTTCAAGACCATCCGCGCGGACAAGAATGTAATTTCAGAGTGCCTATAAATTGAGCCCTTCACTACGTAAATAAGAGAGACAACACATTTTCACAACCGCACCTTGGCGAAATAGGGAGAAAATAGTGAGAATTCACTAGAATTGTCACTCTTTTCTTGATTATCTTCCCAAATCACCCCACTCACTCTCAAATTCAAACCCTAAACACATTCAAGCCTTGAATCCATTCAACACAAACTCAAAAGAAGATAGGTATAACCTCCCTCTTCTTACCCTAAAATCTCTCATCCATGCATGCATTTTCAAACTCCAAAATGTAGTTTGTTCATCTTCTTGCCCTAGATCCAAGAAGATCACCATGGAAGTTCATCTCCATGGTTGATCTTCTACAAGGATCAAAATTCTCTTCAAAGTGTTCTTACTTACTTGCAAATGCATTTTCAAAACCCTAAAAACCATTTTCATACATCAAATCTCATTTTCAAAGGATAAAATTCTCCTTCCCAAGCAAATAAAGTGCTTAGTCCTAATGTACCCCAAGGATGGTTTGATATAGTTGATTCACCACTAAAATGTCAAGTGATCACTAATCAAAACCTAGGGAAATGGGGACAAGCATGGATGCAAAACCCCCTTTTAAATCATGTTTTCCTTCTTGAGAAGTTGCTGTCCAGTAGCAATTTTCTAAGACCCCAGTCCATGGTCTAATTTTTTGGACACAGATAAACTTGGAATTTGGTGTTGACTACAAAACACTTTTTGTAGCCAACATCCAGAGATTTCCAGACATATTTTTACTTTATTTTTTTCGTGAGTAAAACTCCCTTTTTCAAATTTTCTTTTAAAGGTCAATTCCTCAGTCTCTGGAAGTCCAGATTTCATATCTGAGATTTCCAGAAGGTTTTGGTCCCTCAAATCATCTCCAAAATGGAAAATTCTTTTACAGAAATCTTATTTGAGGTGTCTGGAACAACTTTCATTCTCTGAGTTTCCTCAGATTATGAAGTTTTAAAGCCCTTAAATCCATTTCAAAGTCAAGGGTCCACTGCCTTTTTCATCCTGGCAGAATTGGTTTTCAACTTCAAAAAATCCTTTTAGTCTCAAAACTCAACCCAAAAATCATACCAAAAATCATGGGATCTGTCCAAAGTCTAATAAAGAATTCCCAATTTTTACTTTTCTCAGTTTCAATTTATTTTGGCCAAAGTAACACACACACACACACACAAATGATTTTAAAATGTTTGAAAGACTCGTTTTACGAGGCATTCCGGGTGAACACTAACGTCCTTCCCGGCGTGTAACGTGACCTCCGAACCCAAATCTCTAATCTCGGGCATTTTTCAAAGTTTTGGCCCTTAAAACAAAAATGGCGTGGCGACTCCGTTTGATTTCAAAAAATCGGGCGACATCATCACAGTGGCGACTCCGCTGGGGACGAAATAAGCTTTATCTTAAAAAAAATGATATTTGGTATATTGGTGGAAACCATTAAACTTCCCGTTATCGCCTCCTAACACGAGTCGGGGATAAATTGTGGTTTAACAATCCCACGTACCGGTATCATTGTTTTCAAAAAAAAGAAAAGCTTTTGAGGGTCAAGCTTCCGTCCCGGCATTTAAAATCATTTGTGGTGTGTGTTGGTTTTTCACATTTTCGTGTTGTTTTGGTCGCCTCGGAAAAGTCAAAATTTTGACCATCGGACCCGTTGACTTGAATTTTGAATTATGTGTTTATGTGCTTATGTGTGCATTTACTTTCAAAAAAAAAATTCAGAAAAGAATTTCAAAAAAAAAGAATTTAAAAAAAAAAAGGAGTTTCAAAAAAAAAAAGAAAATTTTCAAAAAAAAATCATGCATCATTCTTTTTAAGACACACGAAAAATTTCTATTTTACTTAGAAAAAGAAGATAGACTGCTTGCACACTACGCGCACGTGGCCTTACACCGCACACTACGTCCCTAACCCGGGAAATCCTCGTCGCGACCCGTTTGGTCTTATTACGCCTCTCGGTGCAAGCACGGGACTACCCAAACATCCCATGGAGCCTCGTGTCGACCATGCACTTGTCCGTGACACACTTTGTCCGAGACCCGGTTGGTTTTTAGTCCGGTCCGTGTCATGCCCCGTCCGTGTATAGACCTTTCCTTTCAAGCCTTAGTCGGCATACCAAGTCAATATCTTTCGGGACCCTAATCGCCGAAGTTCTCGCCGGTTTTCCGTCATGGACTTTGACCAGATATTGATCGGCGCCTTGACTTTGACTCGATCGGCACAAATTATACATCGACTCCCAAAGATGACACCGAGTCATCAAGGATTAATGATTATTCCATGCCTAATTACGGCCTAATTGACGACAAGTCAAGATCAATTGTGGACATTCATCGCCCAAATCATGCCGACTTTTCGTCGAGCCCCTGGACATGATCTTGACTTTTGACGCGCCTTGTCCGTAATTTACATCGAATGCTCGTTAAGACTCGATTACCCGCCGACTTTTAGGATCGTTTTTCTTTCGGTCGGTGGGACCCGCTTGCCCTATAGGACCCTCGCCCGGCCGTCCACCCCGGGAGGTCGAAATACAGTGGAATACGAGGGGCTTATAGACGTAGTGACGGGGCCCACCGATCCAGATCCAGCAGTAGTTTGCGAAAAGAAGAGCAATCTTTTCCAACCGATTAGGTTAATAAAACATGTTTTAAGTAAACAAGAACAAATAACTACATGTTGCATGAGCCCAAAGCCCAAACACCTACCCTCCTTCAATTCTCAAACATCTGAACCCTCGTGCCTTTTCCCCCGCAGCTCCTCACAAAGGTTGGTTCCGGATACCGGGTCACCGTTTGATCGGGCTGGGAAGAGTCAAGCGCGTCATCGCCTTCACCGTTTGTTCCGACTCCGGGTTTCGTAATGTCTCGCATCACCGGTAATGATGGGGACAACGTCACTCCGCCTCCCGGACCCTCGCACGTAACAAAGAAAGGGAATCGCTAGCGTAACGTATGAGGTTACGACAGAAGCACAACCGAATAGCCTTATGGAGGCTATTAAGAGCCACGGTTTGGCCGCCACCTCAATCCCGATGGCACCTTCACCGTGGAAGAGGAAGAGGATGCCAATCCCACTCTCGCCGCCCGATTACTCCAGATGCCACCGCCCACCTCCTATGGTACCACTACCGTAACCCATGCCCTCGATCTTCGGGTCACCCCCAGCCTTCACCACCGGATCCACGCAGCCTCGACGGCACAAATCGGGTTCAGCTCTCGCTGGGGACAAAGCCGCACGGAATGTCTTCTCATGGTTGGGGTTATCTCGAATGCCACGCCTAATTGGGATCCCGCCACGCTTTGGAACCGATCAATCCGGGCCTTCGCAAAGAACAGCTCAAAGGGCCACAACAACAGCTCGCATGCCTCAACAGCCCGTCAGAGCCCTCCTCGTAATGATGCTAGCTCGCCGCTTCCTCCCACAGCTTTTCACAAACCCATTTCTCACTCGTGGTTCGATGGGTTACCAAACCTCCATCCTGCCATCAAATCACCAGACCGCAGCACTCTGGTTATACACCATCGCCTCACCGCCATGCAATTCAACAATCGTGACAGCACCCCGCACCTAAGCCTACTTACGGGCCCCACTGAAATCCAAGCTATCCGGCTACATCAGATGCCTCCACCCACTTTGCCGGTTGAAAATCAACACAGCCGCAAGGTTCTATCCCTTCGCCCAAGCTCCTACTCATGCTCCCTGTGGTAACTCCCCCAAGGACAAGTTTTCACCTACGTCCCCGGCCGGCCATTCCATCCACCCGCCCGCTCCAGTGGTAAACCCCTCTCCGGTTCAAATGCCACGGCTCCGCCACAAGACCTTAACTCCGGCCTCGGTTCATGGAGCAACACAAGGAAATGAAAGCACAGATTGCCGAATTGACCGCTAAGAAATTCGCCTTCCGCCTACTGCACCCGACTCCATTGTTCCTCCGCCCCACAAATTCGTGATGCCTAACTTGGATCTCTTTGATGGGACCGCATGCCCAAAACTCATCTCGGACACGTATACCTTGGCAATGAAGGCCAAAGGATGCACCAATCGCCAGTTGGCCGACTATTTCGCCTATCTTTGAAATCCAAAGGCCTTAAAATGGTTCTTTCGCTTTGAAACCCGAAGCCGTAACTACGTGGGACCAGATCACTAATGCCTTCACGTAAAAGTACAAGGCCAACTTGGAATGGGAAACAAATAGAGTTGATCTCGCAGACAACAAGCAGCCGTCCCGACGAGAATGTTGGGATTTCTACAAGCGGTGGAATTTGAAACTCGCCGAGATGGCAATCCCTCCTTCTGAAGAGGAGCAATCGGACATCTTCCAGCCATGCCTCGAAACCACATCTCGAGAGCCTCCTCGCCACTTCCCGTACTGCACTTACGGGCCATGGTTAACTCCGCAGCCTAAGTTTGAAAAGGCTTACAATCGAACCGGCCGCCGCACTCGCTACGTATATCGAGCTCCTCCTTCCAACACCGCCCTCGCTCCCGCTAAAGGCAAAGAGATGATTAATTACGCGGACAGAATGCAATAACACAACTCCTTTTGCTCCCGTAAAACCAACCGAGCCTGTGCCACGGGTCATGAACCTTGAAAACTTTGGAATGCCTCTCGAACGACATCTTTAGGGGACCGGTGAAAGAAGGCTTGCTGCGACCTTTGGAGAATTTCCAACCCAGAAATCCAAATGCTCCTGTGGATACCTCAAAGTATTGTGCTTTTCATCAAGCCCACGGACATCTCGATCGACAACCGCTTCACTCAAAAAGGCGATCCAAGGCTTGATAGAGCAAGGAAAGTTGGAAGGCCCCGAAGGGCCTAATACAGCCAAAAATCCTCTCGCCAAGGAACCATAATCGTGTAAATATGATTGAATGCGGAGAACCCTCGCATGCCCAGAAGATACCGACGAAGGTCCCCAAATACCCATGGCCAACCTTGTCGAGGATCCCGAATTGATTCCCCTCAACCTTGAGGATATTGAACGAATCAACCCTTGGTCTCATGTCGAGACTTCCCGCAAGAATACGAGGCCCGCTATTTCTGATGAAGGGAAAACCGATAATCAAGAACTGGGCCGTTCCGGCCAAAACATGAGAGAACCGTTTACACAAGATGGTTAGAACAATCGAGAAGAATCGAGCAAGAAAGCTTCGGCGGCGCCCGTGCCGGGGCTTATCAAAGAAAGAGGCCGAGGAGCATCTCGGAGCTAGTACACTTCGCAAGTTGGCTTGGGAGAGGCCGAATATGATCCCGAGAATGTCAAGAATCGGAAGAGGAGGACTCCTTCTATATCCCGCCGGAGTCAAATACGTGCCACCCTCTCACTCTTCCCCCGCAGCTTCGGGAGGAGAAGCCGAGTCGCAACTATCACTTCCGGAATGGGAGCATATGACAATTCTCGCGGCCGCACGCACCCATATTCCCTAACGGGTTTGATCGGCGTTCCTCTCACCCGAAATCCCGTAGTATGGGAAGATGATTCCGATGACAGCGACGACGATGATGATGACGAGAGCGAAGAGTCAACTGAGGCCCCAGATTCGGAATTAATCTGGAACAATCATGCCGGAAATGATCCCATGGGAGCCAGGCACAATGGTTGGTTGTCAGCAAGCGACGATGAAGAACCACCGGAAAATGCAAGTCAAATGCCAACGGGGATGGGTCCCCAAGAACTGCATCTCGTAAGATGCACCTGCGTTCAGTGTTCGGATACTTCAGAGGATGAGGGACAACAAAGCCCCCGCCCAGATCCGTACACATCCAAAATCCTAGAACACAATGTTCCTTATAAGAACCTAACCGGGGAATGGAAAGGGTTCATTGAAGCTGCGGTCGAGAATGGAGGGTTTCAAATGACGTAAGATGAAGAATTCGTAAACGTCATCGGATCTTTTTCTTCTTTCCCGAGAACGGATGGCATAACAACCGTAAGGGTTACAACCGGGCCGCTTGAGCACAGCGAGTGCCTCGCAATCACCGAAAAGGGTTATTGATCTCGAACGTCTCCCCAAGTGGCTTTCATACCTATGGATCCACATGACGCCTTCCTAATTGCTCAAAGTGTTCGACAATGGACCCCGGTGCTCCTTATTTGGACCCGCATCTATCGAGCCGCTACATCGAACTCCGAGGGGGAAAGTTGCCTATCCTTCACTTGTGGCTGCCCTACTTGCAAGGGTGAAAGAAAGAAGATGTATGATGAAATGGAGGCTGATAGCCATAAGACCGAAGATACTTCGGAAGACGAATATGAAACAGAGGATATGAAGGCCATGAAGTTTCCTGGGTCTGAGCACGTGGATGTCTTAGAATTCAACACTGCCTACCATGCTTTGGGGAAAGGGTTTTCAGGCGTCCGATCCAGCCGATAGTCGAAGATCCGATAGAGAGAGGGAAACTAACTCCCATCCGCCCAAATGAGAAAATAACCATGGTCGATCAAATCCACCCCGAACAAAGTAACACTCCTTGTCGTGGTTACCCAAGAAGAGGTCACCTTCCCGAATGTATGTCGCCTCTCGAGAAGTCCCGGAAACCGGCATGATACCGGATGCACCTCCCACACGTAATGCTATAATCATTTCCAGCTACGAGTATTACGTAAAGGAACCGTAATGGTTGCACTATACCGGGGATGAGATCGAAAAGCCACCGAGCCCCAACAATAGCGACTCTTGTTGTATGATAACTATGAGCAAGGCAGACTATGGGAGCGACCGGAGGACGCCCTAGCTCGTGGGCCATCCAGGGGCAACAACACAACCCTGCACTCAAAAGCCTCGTGACTTGGGAAGCGCTTATAAGGGCCGCCCAGAAGGAGCCGCATAGCCCCTCACCGTTGCTAGACTCCGTCGTAACCAGGGCCGATAGCCAAAAAGGCTCCCCCGTTGACCCTAGCAGCGTTGAAGAAATCTAGTCAAGAAGCAACTGATGAGGAAGTTAACCTGTTGACCCGATCCGGGCAAATCTTCCAAGGGAATCCCAAGGCAGATAAGAAGGCCACAGATCAAGCACCCGGGGAGAACCGCCGCCCCTATGCTAAGACAGCCGAAACTAAGACAGCCGAAACTCCTGACCCCAGAAAAGAGGATCCCGTGCTCACCCAGTTGAAGCAAACATAGGCCAACATCTCTCTATGGTCCCTGCTCACCTCATCCTATCCCCACAAGCTAAAGCTGGAAGAAAGCCTGGCCCGCACCCTGGTCCCTATTGATGCTACTCCCGATGACGTGGTACAACTGATTGGAAACATCCACTACGGGAACATAATCACTTTCACGTATCTCGACCTCCCTCAATTTGGGGCCGATCATAACGAGCCTCTCTTCATCACACCAATTGGATGAACGACGCCTCCTCGGGTCCTGGTTGATAATGGGTCCTAATGAACATTCTTCCCAAGCAAAGATCATGAGCTCCTTGACATCAAGTCCACGGACTTAAAACCTTCCTCCCTCACAAATAAAGCTTACGACTCGACATCTCGAGCAGTCCCTTGGAGTTGCTACTTTGGACCTCCGGTTTGGCCGTAAATTGATACCTGTGGGAATTCCAGGTTATTGACATCCCGATCACTTTTAATGCCTTATTGGGAAGACCTTGCCGCACCAGTCAAGGGGGTCGCCTCAAGCCTCCACCAAAGGTGTGAAATTCGTCTCGAATGGGGACCTCGACGACCATTTATGGGGATTTAGTCACCTTGGAGGGCACGGATACGGGTGGAATACCTATTCTGGAAATCAAACATAATGAGGAAGGTCTCATGCTAACGGGCTTCACGGTCGAGCCTCCCAAAGCCCAAGTGTGCAACATAGATCTGACAATCACCCGGGATAAAATCCCTCCGGTCTTGAAAATGATGAGAAAGATGAGCTATCTACCTGGCCTCGGTCTAGGGAAACACCAACAAGGAACTCACAAACTCATCGAGGTGAAAGGACAGAAAACTCGCCACGGCCTGGGATATGAGGCCTCCTCAGTGGACACCGCGAAAGGAAAAGATTTGAAGCTATCACAGAAGGGTCCCTGGCCGACGACCCTAAATCTCTCCCTTTCAGTCCTAATTTGGCTGACTACTTTGTAAAGGGTCCCACACAACCGGGTAACATCACAGAGCCCACTCTTACAGAAGGGTGGCTGAAGCTACAGGATAGCCTTAACAAGTTCAGGGGAGCCAAAGCTAACCCGGTCCGTAGAATGTTTCTGGACCTACCCAAGATACCCGGGGCTACCACTACCATGAAGAGTGAGTACACTTTCAAAGGCGTGCCAAGCCTAGTGGAACAGTTCGAGAAGCTCACAACCACAATTCCTACGCCCAGAAGGTCCGAAACCCGAGTTTGAATTGACCGTGCCGAAAGCCAAAGCCACGAAGTCTTTTCAGATGATTGGGATGGTCCGATTATGCAGCAGCTTATTCGGGGAAGAGATCCAGTGCCGACTCCGATTGATTTCAGCTCAGTCAAAGAAATGGTAGCGATGATCGAGGAAGGAGAACAGAAACGAGACAGCCCCCGAGTCATGAGGTCACTGACAGCAATGCCGCTAAAGAATTGGGAAACTCTCTCAGGCCCGTCCGCGACCAAAGAAGAAATGATCACCAAGCCTGGATTGGTCCCCCGTCCCCCTGTGTCAATCTAGTTAGAGTCCTCCGAGTCCTTCATGGTCAAGATTAAGTCTCTAGAGTCGTCCGACGGCCTCACGCCTGAAGACTACGAGTCTGTAGCAAATGCTGTACTTCCTTTCGTTCCTAATGAAATGACGAACCTTTCTGAGTATCCCTTGATTGCCACTTTAACTAATGATGAATTAATTAATAAAAAAACATTTAATAATAATTCATTAGATAAAGAAACAGACACATTAAATAAAAAAAAAAAGAAGAGAACAAAAATCTTTAAGCAGGTTGTTCGGAAAGAGGAAAATCGAGCCCAAGCTGCCGAAGAGGTTTTGACAAGTGTGAATTTGGAAACTGCGGAAGAGCCTAAAGAGACGCAGATTGGTGATTTCTTCGAAGGAACTGGAAAGGATGCCTTACAAAATCCTACAAAATCCTCAATTCAAAGAAAGTAGCCCTCTTCATCAAAGAGAACATCATATGCAGATACGGGTTGCCAGCCGAAATCATCTCAGATAATGGATCCCACTTCGAAGGGGAATGCGACAGTGCCGGGCGGAATTCGTAATAACCCGTCACAAGTCATCTCCCTACAGGCCCCAAACCAACGGAGCCGTCGAGGCAAAGAAACAAGACTCGGAAAACATCATCCGGAAAATGGCCGTCCGAGGCGTAGATTGGCCCGAGAAGCTACACTGGCACTCGGGGCTGCGTAACATCCGTCAGAACGGCAACCGGGGAAACACCGTTTGCCCTCACCTACGGAATGGAAGCCGTACTCCCAATCGAGCTAGAAATCCCCTCACTCCGTGTGTTGTTGGAGAGTCAGATCAACGAGGTCGAATGGCTCCAAAGTCGCCATGATGAATTGGCTCTACTAGATGAGCGCCGACTGAAGGCCATGGAACACATCCGAGCCTACCAAGGGAGAATGGCCAGAGATTTCGACAAGAAAGTAAAACATCGGGAGATTAGGGAAGGTGACCTCGTCTTAAAAGAGAAGCCCCCAGTCCGTATCAACCCCCTCGGCAAATGGGAGCCTGTCTGGGTCGGGCCATATGTCGTCCAGAAAATCTTTTCCGGAGGAGCCGTGCAAATTGAAGACCTCGACGGAAATCCTTTTGTACACCCAGTGAATGGTGACAAGCTGCGCAGATACTACACGTAAAGCACCGAGTCAAAGAAAAAATATAAAAAAAAAAGAAGAAAAAGGAGTGCTAAAAGAGTAATACCCAACTAGGTTGAAAACCCGAAAAGGGCGGCCTAGGTAAAAAACGGTGGTTGCACCAAAAAAAAAAACAAAAAAAAAAAAAAAAAAAAAAAAAAAATAAAATAAAAAATAAATAATAAAAAAAAAAAAAAAAAAAACCCGGGTCGAACTACGGAGACAAGAGCCCTTTTGTCCGAAGGGAACGTAGGCGGCGGAAACGGTTCGGTCTAAAACACAAATAAGAGTCATACTCTGACATCAATACACTGATCAGACCATGAAAGCGTCTCGAAAAACTCTAAAGCAATTCACATATTCATTACAGTTAAAAGCTTTTTGATGAGTCTAAGCCCGGTTCATTCCTACAACTGGCAACCTGCTAAAAAAACTAAGATACATAATCAAACTAATGTGTCTGCTACAACAAGAAAGGGCTACTCGGAAAACTCGAATCACTCCAAGCCACTCGTCGGCCTCTCCCCTCTTCTTCCCCCTTCGAGTCTTCTTCTTACGAACAGGAAAAATGTCGGTCTTCCTCCTACCAAGCTCGGTATAGGAACAGGATCTATCAAACCAGCCTCGTCGGGGCCTTAGTGGCCCTAGCATCATCTCTCATCTCCCGTAGCCTAGCCGGTAGCATAGGAGTCCTCCTCTCCGCCTCTTGACATAAGCCTCATAGTCGGTCACGGTATCTCCGCTCCGGTCGTGAGGGTTGGCCCTCGCCTCGGCCCTCCTCCTCTCCGAGCGTCGGGTCCTCCGCACCCACAATGGCCTCACGCCGTCTCAAAATAGCCATCTCGAGTCTCCCCAAATGCCTCTCGTACCAATCCAGGTACCAAGTGGTCGGGAACACAGGTCTCGGACGCTCGAGGATAACCCGAGGAGGAAAGACGTCATACCTCCATACTCGGGAAAGAAAGGAAAACACCGAAGGATCATCCATAGAAGCGAAGCCACCACCCCGGTGGCTATATCATCAAAGTCCTCCAAAGGAACTCGCTCCAGCCGAGCTGTCTCGAACCAAAGCCGGAATGTAGAAGGCTGAGAAAGCCCGGAAGCATGACCACATGAGACCCGTCCTGAAATACTCCGCGAGTCTCCACCCGCCAACAAGGCACTGATCATCTGATATCTTACGTCCGGCGACCAGCCATCCAACGCTCCCATGAGCCCCGATCATCAAAATCTACAAAGAACCCCTCTCTGGCGAATGTCCAAGGCTTGATCATATCCGATGTTTCCCGAAGAACCCCTGGGCGTTCCATCGCCCACAAAGTCAAGAGGAACGGGCTGCCCCGTGCATATACCGTCTCCCGGTAGCGCCTATCGAGAGCATGAAAAGTCTCCCCAGGGATCAAAGGTACAACATCTCGCCCAAGCGACAATGAACAACGATATCCGGCGAGACCGATGACAGATCCCAAAAGAATAGACCATGAACAAGGTACCAAACATGCAAAGTGCAAAGGCATCCCAATAGGCATCATCAATCAAGCCTAAGCTCCTAAATCTATCAGGAAGACCGGAAATATCAAAGTGATCGGGACTACGGATCATACCTTGTGCTTCCTCCGGGGAAAGATGAAGGAGGTTGCACAACCTATCAACGAAAGAGGCCCCTCCGGGCAAAGGAACCGCAATCTCTTCCACCTCCGGGCCACCAAGCAAAGCCCGAAATTCTTCGACGGTCGGAACCACTTCATTGTAGGAAAGGCAAAAGACGTGCCTTCTAATATCCCAAAATGAGGAAGAAGCTCTCAAGAGGTCATAGTCCGGAACCAATTCTTTGAGGGACCATAAGCACTTCACCTTGTACCTTTCTTCGAAAAATGACCTCCTCTCTTGCATAATCTCTCTACACCACTCCTTGAACTTTTCAAAGAATGACATTTGGATTTCTTTGGATAATTTTGGAGAATTTTTAGGCATTTCCATGGCTTTTCCCTCCTTTCTCCCGAAATTCCAGTTTGAACTGAAGAAGATGAAGTTTCAGGTGGCATTTATGGGCCAAACCAGATCCAACCACCGAAATAAATGAACTCTGTCAGATTTCAAGCCCATCCGCGCGGACAGAATTGTCACCCAGAAAAAAATCTGCAGCAGTTCAAACTGCTGCACCATGGAGGAAATATTTTCATCCCAACTGCTCAAAACCTGAGCAAAACCTGCCCAAACAGTTCATATACCCAATACTCACACCCTTACAAAAAAAAAACAAGGCTCATGCAACATTGCATTCATACTGCATTGCATTCATAAAAAAAAAAATCCTAAATTATTACATTCCAAAAAAAAAGAGTGTACATAAAAAAATAATAATAAACTGTACAATCCCAGAATCAATCTCAAAAAAAAAAATCATCAATCTCAGAAATCAGTCTCAGAAGATCAGTCAGTCAGAGTCCTCGGTGGCTGGGGCTTTTCCCCGATCCCTCTTGCGGCTCGGGCCCGCCTCCTCAGTAGCCCTGAAAATCTCGGGCTCAGAATCGTCCTCGTCCCCGGAGAGAGGCTCGTCAGGACCAACCGGCACGCTCTGATACGGCAAGCCAAGATCTGCAAAGAAGTCGTACCCAAACGAAAATGCGTCGGCTTCCTGGACATGCGAGGAAGACCCACCGTGGTGCCAGACATGTCCCTGTCCATAAGGATCTCCGAGAATGACGTGATCCGAAGGTAGTACCACGCGGGGATCAATGAGAGGAGAAAGAGGAGTCTCAGAAGAAGGCTCGGAAGGAATAGGGGAAGTCTCCCTCTCGACAGGCGCCGGCGGTGCTCGTCTCCTCCTGCCCTGAGCAGACCCACAAATGACCATATTCTTGATAAACCTCTTTGCCCCGATCACCTGATTCGTCAGCTTCTCCACTACTTTGGCCGGGAACTGCACGGAAACAAAAGCGTCAGAAATAATGACAGGAAAGAAAGGAAAAGACAGAAGCAAAAAAAAAAGAGAGAAGGAGAAGCCATACCTTCATATCCGGACGAGGCCGAAAAGCTCGTGGAACCCGGTCGGGGACAGGGATCTGTACTCTTAGCCTGACCCCGTCCTGGACATACGAAAAATCTGATCGAGGGTACCGCGCGACCCCCAACCCCTCTCTCTCAAGAACCTGAGGCGGCTTCAACCTCCACAAGAGAAAATGCGAGTATGACTCGGCTGCCACGAATGTCGAGAAGTGCTGGCCGGCTCGATAAGCATCCCAAGTCTCCGAGTTCTCACTCGGATGCATCATGTCAGGAGGAGGCTCCACCGGAGCCATCAGAGGCGAATTCACGCCATGCTGGCGCGTCACTCTCTCTCCAAGATAATACATGTCGCAGGTCAAGCCTCTCAAAATCCTCCGCTGCACGGTCCATATCTCAGCGCCCTTCAGCTGCTCCACGCCAAAACGGTCCCAGGGGTAGAAAATCATCCCCTCATCTGTCTCAGCTCTCACCAAAGGCAGACAATCCGGATACTTGAGGGTCGTGCGCCCCCTGGAACCCTTCTTCTCCCGGGCAAACTTGGACCAGGAACGCATGGCCGGATATGCCCCGACATACTCTGCCGGCTGCCGCCACATCGTGACGTGAAAGAACTCTAGAGCCCATACCTGCGAAAGGTAAAAATCCAATCAATTAAGTACGAAAAAGAATACGTGCTTAAAGAAAAGAGGGAAAGCAAAAAGAAAGCTTATACCTCCAGAGGAAACTCGAAGCAGTAGAAGGAACTCACAGCCTTCCGGCTGTATCTATCCAGAGCAAAGTAAAGCTCTGCCAGCCCGGCCTCCCCCAGGAAATCTCTCCGGCTCTCTCCACGTCCTCCAAGGACCTCAGTAAAGCAAAAACAGCCGTCCCCTCGGCATGTCCAAAAAGCGTGCTCGAAAAAGCAAACCATAAAAAGGCCCTAGCAATCTGCTCAGCGCCTATCCTCTCATCTCCAGCCTCGTAGCTCCGAATACACTCCACGATCTTTCCCTCGACCACAGCATACTCCATCCCCATCCCCTTTTTGGGAATAGGGGAAAATCCCAGAAGGGCCTGCAGGTCCAAGTCGCTGTAACCATCCCGCCACTCAATGCTGCGTCCATTAAAGGACAGACCCGTGATCGCAGCGTAGTCGGAAGGCGTAACCGTAGCCTCGCCCCAGAAGAAATGAAAAGTGTGGGTCGCGTCCCACCAATGCTGGGCCAAAGCGAAGAACAGACCCTTACTCTTAGGGAACTTAACCAATCCCCTCAAGCTCTCAATAAACTCATACAATCCTGTCTCGATGACGATCTGTCTCGGACTCATCATCGCCCCCCTACCCAAAATCGGAAGCCGGTCCCACAAGTAGATCACAGACTCCACTGACCCCCGAGTCTTCATCTTGCTCAGCTGCTTCGACACGAAGCCATCTCCGCCCTGCGATTTCAAAAAAAAAAAGAAAGATGTTAAAAAAAAAAAAGAGAGCCTGCATTTGCATTTGCACAAAAAAAAAGCATACACATACAACACAAAGTTCGAAGAAAATTCGGCAAAGATAACGGCATGCAATGAACCTAGCCCCCTTTTCTTTCGCACAAAAAGAAGACAGTTTTCAGCAAATCCCAATCAACATTCATTCATACAAAAAATTCACACATTCATTCAACGGAAGCAAAAATCCGTCCCACTTTTCAAAAAAAAAAATCATCATACATCCATCTCATTCATCATCTCATTGCAAAAAAATCCTACATGCATACATTCATTCAACGGAAGTGAAAACTCCGTCCCATTTTCATAAGATAACATGCATACATATCATTCATGGAGTCATCATCTCATTGCAAAAAAAATCCTACAACGGAAGTGAAAACTCCGTCCCATTTTCATAAGATAACATGCATACATATCATTCATGGAGTCATCATCTCATTGCAAAAAAAAAAAAGAAAAGGAAGCATACATGCATACATTCATGTCATTGCAACAAAAAGGTCCGTCCCGAATTTGAGAAAATTCTCATCATCTCATGTTTCAAAAAAAGCAAATGGCGAAAATGCCAATTCTTTTCCCAAACAAAATGCACATTTTGAGTCACCCATATACTCATTGCAACATGCACAACATCAAAATCCAATTTCAGTGTCAAGAACACAATTTTCGAAATTCAAGTCACGATTTTCGAATTTTTCACTACAATTTTCGGATATGAAAAAAAAAAAAAAAAAGGCGAAAATGCCAATTCTTTTCCCAAACAAAATGCACATTTTGAGTCACCCATATATTCATTACAACATGCAAAGCACCAAAATCAAAATCCAAGGCCATGAGCATTGCAATTTTCGGATTTCAAAAAAAAAAAAGAAAAATCACCAAAAATCAATTTCAAACAAAAATCGACAAAGGGATCGAAGAGATTCGAAGTATACCGTTCGGAGACTCGGATCAGAAGCCCAATGTTGCCAAGCATCGGGTAATGCTCCTCCGCAATCGATTGCGAAAGTGTATAATGTCTCCTCATTCGAACGAGTTCTAATCGCCTCTCGGCAACCGGATCGCGTCCTTGACCATGGATAGCAGCTTCCCCGTGTTCCATTGCTTGAAAAATCGAAGAAATCGGAAGGATTTTAAGGTTTTTGAGCCAAAAATGGCGGTTTTGGTCTCTCCCTCTCGTCTCTCTCTCGAAAATCTGGAAAAAGTGAGGAAGAAGAAGAAGGGGCGGCAGCCTTTATTTAAAACTGTCAGGGCTTCGATCTGATCCGCGCGGACAGAATTGAAGGGTCAAAAAGACCGTTTTGCCCTTTAAAAATCCAGGACTCTGCAGTTTAGTCCTCAACTTAACCAAAGGTAACCCCCTTCAAAAGAACCCCACGGCAGTCAAACGTAAGTTCGATTTCTCCGAGAAAGATAACGGAATCCCGTTTATTTCATCAAAATCATCAACGGCAGTGAAACGTAAGTCCGATTTCTCCGAGAAAGATAACGGAATCCCGTTTCTTTCATCAAAATCATCAAACGGCAGTCAAACGTAAGTCCGATTTCTCCGAGAAAGATAACGGAATCCCGTTTCTTTCATCAAAATCATCAAACGGCAGTCAAACGTAAGTCCGATTTCTCCGAGAAAGTTAACGGAATCCCGTTTCTTTCATCAAAATCATCAAACGGCAGTCAAACGTAAGTCCGATTTCTCCGAGAAAGATAACGGAATCCCGTTTCTTTCATCAAAATCATCAAACGACAGTCAAACGTAAGTCCGATTTCTCCGAGAAAGATAACGGAATCCCGTTTCTTTCATCAAAATCATCAAACGGCAGTCAAACGTAAGTCCGATTTCTCCGAGAAAGATAACGGAATCCCGCCTCTTTCATCAAAATCATCAAACGGCAGTAAAACGTAAGACCGATTTTCCCGACGAATACGTCTGAATTTCCCCAGCAAAGTTAACGGAATCCCGTTTTCCCCAACAAAAGCCAAAGGAACCCCTCGATTCCATCCTCAGCAGCATTTCGAACTACGTAAGGGCTTGATTCCCACTAGGGATACGTAGGTAGCCTACCATAGGTCCAGCCACCCGACCAAAACGGTCACCCTCTCCTCCGGCAGCAGACGAAGTCCACCGAAGGACCATCCATCCCAAACCATTAAGGGAAAACGTTTCAAACCAAGGTCCGAGGCACCTAAAAAGCCATCATCATCAAGGTCCGAGGCACCTAAAAAGCCATCATCATCAAGGTCCGAGGCACCTAAAAAGCCATCATCATCAAGGTCCGAGGCGCCTAAAACGCCATCATCATCAAGGTCCGAGGCACCTAAAAAGCCATCATCATCAAGGTTTGAGGCACCTAAAATGCTATCATCACCAAAGGTCCGAGGCACCTAAAACGCCATCATCTTCAAGGTCTGAGGCACCTAAAATGCCATCATTACCAGGTTGACACCTCAAAATAGTCACTCCAGGGTCACAGACCCGAACTACGACTGGCTTGATTCCCCACTAGGGATACGTAGGTAGCCTATCATTAGGTTCAGCCATCAGACCGAAAATGGTCATCCCTTATCCCCAGCAGAGCGGATATACAATTTCAGACCGAAAATGGTCATTCCTATCCCCAGCAGAGCGGATATACAACTCCATCCATCAGACCAAAATGGTCATCTCTTATCTCCAGCAGAGTTTCTCTCAAAGAATCGATCGCGTAACTCGCTCACCAAGCCGACGCCTCAAAATAGTCATTCCAGGGTCAAAGACCCGAACTACGGCCGACTTGATTCCCATTCGGGATACGTAGGTAGCCTATCGCTAGGTTCAGCCACTCGATCACTTGATCATCCTGTCAAATATGGAGCCTTACTCTTATCGACGACCCCGCTTCCTTCGAAAGCACCGTCGCCGAGGGGCTACTGTAAGTGCTCCAATTTGAGTTGTTAGTATTTTCGTTAGAAAATTAACAAAAGTTTTAACATTCCTAACATTTCTAACAATTCCTAACATTTCTAACCAACCAAGGGTAGATTAGGGATTACTATTTTAAGATAAACCAAGAAAAGAATCCTAAAAAGCAAAAGAATGGTCAAAAACCCGAAATGGAAGTGGCCAGACATTTTCTGGTTACTTATTTTGAATTTTATTCTTCCTGTCCAAAGCCTGGAGCAGCATTTAATGAACAGTGCACGCCTTCAAGACCATCCGCGCGGACAAGAATGTAATTTCAGAGTGCCTATAAATTGAGCCCTTCAGTCACAGAAATAAGAGAGACAACACATTTTCACAACTGCACCTTGGCGAAAATAGGGAGAAAATAGTGAGAATTCACTAGAATTGTCACTCTTTTCTTGATTATCTTCCCAAATCACCCCACTCACTCTCAAATTCAAACCCTAAACACATTCAAGCCTTGAATCCATTCAACACAAACTCAAAAGAAGATAGGTATAACCTCCCTCTTCTTACCCTAAAATCTCTCATCCATGCATGCATTTTCAAACTCCAAAATGTAGTTTGTTCATCTTCTTGCCCTAGATCCAAGAAGATCACCATGGAAGTTCATCTCCATGGTTGATCTTCTACAAGGATCAAAATTCTCTTCAAAGTGTTCTTACTTACTTGCAAATGCATTTTCAAAACCCTAAAAACCATTTTCATACATCAAATCTCATTTTCAAAGGATAAAATTCCCCTTCCCAAGCAAATGAAGTGCTTAGTCCTAATGTACCCCAAGGATGGTTTGATATAGTTGATTCACCACTAAAATGTCAAGTGATCACTAATCAAAACCTAGGGAAATGGGGACAAGCATGGATGCAAAACCCCCTTTTAAATCATGTTTTCCTTCTTGAGAAGTTGCTGTCCAGTAGCAATTTTCTAAGACCCCAGTCCATGGTCTAATTTTTTGGACACAGATAAACTTGGAATTTGGTGTTGACTACAAAACACTTTTTGTATCCAACATCCAGAGATTTCCAGACATATTTTTACTTTATTTTTTGCGTGAGTAAAACTCCCTTTTTCAAATTTTCTTTTAAAGGTCAGTTCCTCAGTCTCTGGAAGTCCAGATTTCATATCTGAGATTTCCAGAAGGTTTTGGTCCCTCAAATCATCTCCAAAATGGAAAATTCTTTTACAGAAATCTTATTTGAGGTGTCTGGAACAACTTTCATTCTCTGAGTTTCCTCAGATTATGAAGTTTTAAAGCCCTTAAATCCATTTCAAAGTCAAGGGTCCACTGCCTTTTTCATCCTGGCAGAATTGGTTTTCAACTTCAAAAAATCCTTTTAGTCTCAAAACTCAACCCAAAAATCATACCAAAAATCATGGGATCTGTCCAAAGTCTAATAAAGAATTCCCAATTTTTACTTTTCTCAGTTTCAATTTATTTTGGCCAAAGTAACACACACAGACACACTCACAAATGATTTTAAAATGTTTGGAAGACTCGTTTTACGAGGCATTCCGGGTGAACACTAACGTCCTTCCCGGCGTGTAACGTGACCTCCGAACCCAAATCTCTAATCTCGGGCATTTTTCAAAGTTTTGGCCCTTAAAACAAAAATGGCGTGGCGACTCCGTTTGATTTCAAAAAAAAAATCGGGCGACATCATCACAACTGTCTGTTCATACAACCCAATCCAACTCACCATCAAAATCCCCTCCTCATAACATCCCACCTCAAACCGCACCTGAAACTACCCCAGTTCAACCGGCTCCTCTTTTCCAAACCGCTTCTACTTCAACCGCCCCTCCAACAGATTACTCCCAAATCCTTTCCACTCTTAACCTCATCCAAGACCAACTTCTAATAAACCAAGGCCATATAATCAAGCTAACCGCTTCCAATGCCTCCCTTGAAACCTCCAACACTTCCCTGGCTGAATCCAACCGCACCCTTCTAGCAAAGGTTGATTCTCAATCCCTAGAATTGGATACTCTGAAAACCCATTTGCTTGATGCCATTAAGGGGGAGAGATCACCTACTTCTGGATCCACTTCTGCTGATCAAACCGCTTCCATCATTAAAACCGCTGCTGAGAACTGCTTCAATGCATTCCAGCAATCTCTTGAAGATGGTATGATCAAACCTTGGGAGATAAAGCTTATATTTCTGAATTGAACAAGATTCTTACTGAGCTTGGAGAAGGCATCTGCAAAGCCTTAGAGACAGATCTTGGACTTCTGAAGTCTGAGTTTCTCAAATCTTTCAAACCGCAACCAGATTCAGATCTCAAAGTAGTTTTGGACTCAATGCAGACAAGTCTTCTTGAAGAGATGGATTTGCTTAAGGGGGAGCTAATCATGAAAATGAGCATATTAGGAGATGGCTTAAAGGCAAAAATCAACGCTCTCAATGATGAGGTTAACTACCGCCTGGAGAATCTCAAGGAAGGATTTAATTCCAAGCTTAGCTCAAAAATCAATGAGTTAAAAACTTCCTTGTAGGTGACAGTAGATCTTGAGCCAATTGAGGAAGCTATTTCTACTCAGACTGCTGGGATTCAGGGGGAGATCCACACAATTTTCAACTCTCTCAACTCCTCCTTCCATCTGAAGATAGATGAACTTAAGGAAATCTAGTTGCCAACACTAGATCAATTGGTGCTACAAATTCAACTTCTGCCCATTCAGTGAATGCTTTGAAAGCAGTTGAGACCACCCTTGCCAGAACCGCTGAAGAAGTAAGAAGACTCAGGAAGACCATCCAAGCTGAGAACTCTGTGTTTCAAGGACCGCATGAAGCTGAGCATGTAGTGGACGGACCGCATCAACGACCTTCCCAGCAACCTCGTCGACGTTGAACCGCTTCCTTGTAATTCTCTTTTGCTGAACTTTTAGACCGCACTCTCATTGTATTCTTTTGGTATATCTTTTTGCTTTTTGTAACCATGTAATTTCCTTTCATACCTTGTACCTGTAATTCAAACCGCTTGAGGTATTAATGAAAATTTCATCATGGTTCCAAAACTTTGTTCATATCAAACTGTTTGTTTGTAGAACAATGAAACCGCAATGGTTTAAAACCTCATTCAAATATTTTCTAACTTAAAATCATATTTTTGAAATGAAGTTTAAACATTCAGTTTAAACCGCACTTTAAACTTAAACTCATATTTTCTAAGTGCACTGAATGCATTTCTATACTTTCAAGTTGTAAGTTTTTCAATCTTTCAATAGTATAGAAATCTATAACTTAAGCTAGTATGCATTGACTTCAGACATGACTTACCATGTTAATTCTTATGGACATGTTTTTACCAAGTACAATGTTTTCTTTTGTTATAGTAGGTAATGGCATAAATCAAATAGGGGGAGATTGTTGGATTTGCATACTTTAACCCTCCTAGCTTTAGCTTAGATTTGATTGATACCATAACCTCATCTCTATTTTAAGGACTTTAGGCCCATATGTAATGAAGCTTAGACTTCAATTTTTTAGCATAAGTCCATTTTAAAGAATAGGTTAAATTAAGCTTGAAGACTGGCACAAGACTCATTGGACATGAGGTTTCAGTTCAAGATGTTTCAAACCGCAGTCAAGAAATCGCACATGCAAACCGCAGTGTGGAATCCTTACTTGAAACCACTCCTTGAACAACTGCAGTGAATTCTCTTTGATGAAACCGCACTTGCTAAACCGCAGTGTAGTTCCAATTTAAGACCGCACTATGAAACCTCATCTGGTAAAACCGCACTTACTCAATCGCTTCACACCAGACCGCATCCAATGATTGAAGACTTGAAGATGAACCACTTTTACCGTTGGAATCCACGTCAGCAATATCTAAAGTCAACCACCAAATCTTGTCACGTGACTAAGTGTCAGACAGGATCTGCAAGGATCTTGAAAAGGTGACAGATGTCCTAACTACCTTATTTGCAGCTGAGGTCTGATCAGCTTTATCTGCAACTGCTGTACCAAAGGACAAAAGTGGATTTGTGGACCAATAAGATTGCACCAGTACAGTACTTCAATAGCTGTATCATAACGGCTACTTTCTTGGTGCTTGGGTATAAATACCCCTAATCTTCAACATTTGAAGATTGCTTGAGATATTGAAATTGTTGTGAGTTCATAAGAAGTTGAAGCTCTGCCCAGAAAATATTCAGCCCTTTGAATCTTCATCTTCTTCCTTCAAGAAATATTTCCCAGCACAGAAATCAAGCCTTAAACACTTCAAGAATCATTGTGCTCTACATCATACAGATTCAAAGAGCCTTGATCTTGTTAAACACATACACACCTCACTTGTTTAATCACATAGATTATTCATTTGAGATACACCGGTTATAGTCTAGAATTTGATCTTCATAGAATAGATTTTAGATCTGAGTATTACTCATTGTACTTTGTAATCTCTTATACTCAATTTAAAATCTAACTCTTAGAAAATCCAAGACTAACCATCTTGGTAGTGGATGTAGATCATTTATGATTGAACCACTCCAAATATCGTGTTCTTCATTTTTGCATATTTACTTACTGTGCTTTGCTAATTATTTTGTCTTTATCTGTTTGATCTTATTTTCAGTTATTCAAGTTATGAATTGTGTTTGAAGTTAACTTTTTCAAAACCTCACTTTTAAGTTTTGTAAACTGCAATGAAAACCACTTACAAAACTGCACCTCATAAACCGCACCATTTAACTATGTAATTCCGCTGTGCATTTTGCAATACCACTTGCGATTTATAACACACTGCAAGCGGTTTGTAAGCAAGAGTTTTGGTTTTTCAAAAGAGGGCGAAAAATTTGTAACAGCTATTCACCCCCCCCTCTAGCTGTTTTGCACCCTTGTTGCCACCTTTAGGACCAACACATTCACTCAAAGGGATCAGACGGACAACATCTCATCGACTTGAGAAAATTCTTCGATCATCTTCGGAAGCAAATTTCGTCGATATTTCGCCTAAAGAATATCGAGTCTTCTCTTCCCCCCTCTACACTCTTAAAAAAATAAAACAAAAGAAAAAAAATCAAAAAAATCATACAGTCAAACCTCGTAGGTTCTTGTACTTTTCTCATTCAATCAAGTCCTCCTCGGACATTGCAGTTAAGTCTTTAATTACGCGAGTTTTCTTTCTTTTCTTGCTAGACTTGAGACATTATTTTGCACCCCACATTACATTTAATGAAATGATTTTGCTTTATATGATCACTTACATTGCTCAACAAGTAATTCCCCAAATGATTAATGCTTTGATTAATTGGTGTGAGACAGTCAATCGATAGCTCCCCATACACCTTACCATACCACACAAAAAGGCCTCCATCAAGCCATACACTTTCCAAAATTACATCCATACCATCACCTTGACCAAGTCAAAGATGGCAGTGACATCATTAAATGATTGCTCTCATGTCAACAACAAGCTAGGGCCTTTTCCTTTCCCCTCATGTGCATCAAGCAAGTTCAAGCAGGGGCTTCAAAAAAAAAAAAAAAGAGAGAGCCAAGGACCCAACACCGCTGGTCAGAAGCTCAATGGAGGAAGGCAAAGGCAAAAGCATATCATAAGTCCTTAAGCTATATTCAAATTCCTTCTCTTCCCGTGAGAGCAACGATCAAGAAGTAATGGAATCATTGAAGCTGCCGTCAAATACGACTTGTCAATGAATCACCTCAAGGCCCGTGCCTCATCATCCAACCTTCTATCCGAGCCTTTTCACCAAAGGCCACACAAATATTCATGCCTTTGCCTCAAAGCCAAACACCGTTCCCCCGAACTATGGCGACCTGAGTTCCTTGTCTTAAGGAGAACGTAGGCAACCAGAAATGGTCCGTTCATAAACACATACAAATCCACAAACCCAGTCTCACCAATGACCTCTCCTATACACAAACCTTCTCTCACACCTGATCCAACTCAATCCTTGATACCGGTTGACTTTCTCCTCATGATTAATCAAGCATATCAAGTTTAATTGTTGAATAACCCGAACATCAAAAAAAGGGTTTTAAGCAAACGTGTGATCATTATAAACAAATCAAGTTTTCAGATCTCTTGACAAGTCTTCTTTTTCTACAAAATACGAAAAATAGAGCTAAACACTGATTTTCTGTCAGCAAGGGCTTCCATACACTTTTACAAGCTTTTCAGGGCTCATACTCTTTCAAAAGAGTCAAATCCAAAAGCATGTTTTTTTTGCTTACATCAAATAAGACATTCACATAAAAAGGGACCAGGTCCCGCCTTTTTAAAAAATAATAAATACGTCCTTGCGAATATACATTACAAGTCATTTCTTTCACATTTTTGGTTGACTGATTGATTCAAAAACAAAATACAAAGGTGTTGAAGAACATACCCAGATAGATTGAAAACCCTAAAAGGGCAGTCTAGGCAAAATCAGGGTTACACCATTCTCCCCCTTCTCTGTCTCTCCTTCTCTCACAAAAAGAAGGTCGAACTACGGAGACCTGAGCCCCTCAAGGGGAACGTAGGCAGCCTTCATTGGTTCGGTCTAAAGCATACACAAAATTCCAAAAGTTAGACGCCATCAAGACTCAGACAAAAAATCAAGCAAGAGATTTTGCGTCTCGACAAAGCTTTAAAAGTAAATCACAAATCATTACAGTTAAAACACTTCTTGATGAGTTCCAGCACAGTCTACTCTCAAACTCGCAACATGCTAAAAGACAACTTAAAACATTTAACAATTAATGTGTCTGCAATGACAATGATTGGATACTTAAAGTTTCAGAAGGTCATTCCGCGCCACTCGCGCTTGTCCCTTCGCCATTCTTCCCTTTCTTCCCTCGTCCCCGTCGAGTCTTCTTTCGTTCCACAGTGACTATCTCTGTCTCCCTCCTTCCTAGATCAGGAGTCCTCCCTGTCGGTTCAAGCAATCCAGTCGCTCTCAGAGCTTCGTTCATTCGTGCCTCAGCTCGGATCTCCTCCCTACGAGTCTGTAAAAGGGGACCCCTCTCCGCCAATCTGTTAACTCTAGTCTTGTAGTTAAACAAAGTGTCCCCGGTGATATCTTGAGGGTTAACCCAAGCTTCCGCGCTCCTAAGGTCGTAACTGGAACAGCAATCCTGCCCCAGAATCGCCTCGCGTCTGCTCCCCAGAATTGCCTCGCACCTGCTCCCCAGAATCATTTGAGTCTGTCCAAGGTGCTGCTCATACCAATCTAAATACTCAATGATCAGAACAATACTATTTCTGCAACTGAGAAGTACCCAAGAGGAAAGCAGCGAACTTCCTCCACGCATGAATCGGTCCCCCATCGCCAGACGGTCTACACCGTGGAAGGTTTCCCCCAGAACCAAAGGAACGATATCCCCACCCGCTCATCAATGGCCTACCACATCCAACAAAGCGCTGTGACATATCCCGAGGGACCTAACCATGAAAAGAGTGGCTATCACGCACAAAGCAAACACGTCCCATGAGACGTCACTCCCGCCGTCGCTCATGAACCTGCCAAAGCTGCCTCAACCCCCATATACCACAAACATTTCAAGCTCATGCGACATGCACAAAACACAAAAAAAGGGAAGTAGAAATAACTCCTAAGTTATCACCAATAAAGTGCAAATAAAAGAGTTCATTACATATGAACACATTGTACATATAACTACAAATATTTTGTTGCTCTTCTCACTAACATGCATAGAAAAGAAAAAAAAGAGTCATACTCTGAGTCATCGGCACCACCACCTGGTAAAGACTCCCACATCTCGGTGCCTCAGCCAGCCACCTCATCATCCTCGGTGAACTCAGCACCTTCCTCGATCGGATACTCCGAGAAGTCTGCAGAAGTAAGAACAAAGAAGAAAAAAAGAAGACGAGCCATCCCTCCTCTCCTTGGCCAGCACCTTCCACGTCCTCAAAATATTTCAACAAGTTCGGTCAGAGGCGCCCCACGTCCTCAAACATTTCAACAACTTGATCAGAGGCGCCCCACATCCTCAAACATTTCAGCAAGTTCGGTCAGAGGCGCCCCACGTCCTCAAACAATTCAACTACTCGGTCAGACGCCCCACGTCCTCAAACATTTCAACAACTCGGTCAGAGGCGCCCCACGTCCTCAAACATTTCAACAACTCGGTCAGAGGCGCCCCACGTCCTCAACATTTCAACAACTCGGTCAGAGGCGCCCCACGTCCTCAAGAATTTCAACAACTCAGTCAGAGGCGCCCCACGTCCTCAAACATTTCAATAACTCGGTTAGAGGCGCCCCACGTCCTCATTATCTCAGTAGAGGCGCCACACGTCCTCATTATCTCAGCCAGAGGCGACACTACGTCCTCATAATCTTAGCCAGAGGCGCCATCACGTCCTCATCATTTCAGCAGAGGCGCCACCACATCCTCATTATCTCAGCCAGAGGCGCCACCACATCCTCATCTTAGGGTCATACTCCTGAACTAAGTCTCAATTTAGGTTCATACTCCTGAACTAAGTCTCAATTTAGGTTCATACTCCTTAACTAAGTCTCAATTTAGGTTCATACTCCTAAACTAAGCCTCAACTTAGGGTCATACTCCTGAACTAAGCCTCAACTTAGGACCATACTCCTGAATTAAGCCTCAAATTAGGTTCATACTACTGAACTAAGCCTCAACTTAGGGTCACACTCCTGAACTAAGCCTCAACTTAGGGTCATACTCCTGAACTAAGCCTTAACCTAGGTTCATACTCCTGAACTAAGCCTTAACCTAGGTTCATACTCCTGAACTAAGCCTCAACTTAGGTTCATACTCCTGAACTAAGCCTCAACTTAGGTTTATAATCCTGAACTAAGCCTCAACTTAGGATCATACTTCTGAACTAAGTCTCAACTTAGGTCAACTTAGGTTCATACTCCTGAACTAAGCCTCAACTTAGGTTCATACTCTTGAACTGAGCCTCAAATCTAGGTTCATTCTCCTGAACTGAGTTTCAACTTAGATTCATACTCCTGAACTAAGTCTCAACTTAGGTTCATACTCCTGAACTAAGTCTCACTTAGGTATAGACGCCTTCGAATAGTCTCACTCATGAAAAATACCTCCAAATCATTCCCCATAGATCGAGGCCCCCTTCAAATTGCCCTCACACACGAACTACGATCAGGCTTGATTCCCACTCGGGATACGTAGGAATCCTACCAAAGGGTCCAGCCATTCGACCAACACGGTCAACTCACACACGAACTACGATCAGGCTTGATTCCCACTCAGGATATGTAGGAATCCTACCAAAGGGTCCAGCCATCCGACCAACACGGTCATCTTTTCTCCCGACAAGCGATCCAGATCGAGACCCTTATCTTTAACGACGACCCCACTTCCTTCATAAGTGACGTCGTCGAGGGGCTTCTGTAAGTACCCCAATTCGGACCACTCTTCATCTGAGCATATGGGAAACACCGAGGATTCACGCATCCGTGATCCTGAAGACCCGTAACGTCCAAAAGGTCCAAACTGACCAGCCAAACCAAAAGAGGACCTTTCAAGCATAAAAGGGAATTCAAGGACTTTGTAGGAAATAAAAAAATCAAAAAAACAAGTCAGCTTGCATACATGTCCGTACGGATACATGTGTAAAGCATGATGTGTCCGTACGGACACTTATGTCAACACGCCAGAATCATTGCAAAATCTCCCAAAAGTCCACAATATTCCCTGAAATCCAGGAAACCAAAAAATTGTAATTACAGAAAGGTCTGTACGGACACTTTTGCAATTTTTTTGGTCCTATAAATAGAAGGCACCCCAGCTCATTTTACACACACCAAAACTTCTTCCTATCTTCCTACAACCTTCTGGCAGCCTTCTAAGCCCTTCCGGTCCTTCCCGAGGCTTCCTGAGCCATCCCGAGGCACTCCTAAGCTATCTTGAGGTGCTTTGAAGCCCTCCCGAGGCGATCCCGTTCCATCCTGATCGACCTCCCGACGTCCCACAAACCCTATTCATCCCCAACCAAACTCTAAATGCCCAAACGGCTCAAACCGATCCAAACCCGCGAGTCCAAACGAGCGTGAACGAGTGCTAATTAGGGGAGGTTCTGCCCGAGTGAGTGCATAATTTCTCTCCTCTTTAAACCATCCCAAACCAACCACATTCCCCCGAGGAAGATAGACACAAATCAACATTGGTAAGATCTCCTTCCGAACTTTAAATAATGCTTTCATTTCCAAGTTATTTAAATATTTATGTTTAAATATAAGCATCTACAATGTAGACATTAGTTTCAAAATGTATTTTTATTAAAACATACACGCACACAAACAACTTTTAAAGAAAGAAGGGTACAGAAAGACTCATGAAAATGAGGCGACTCGGGTGAGATCAAAATATCTCTTCCCGAGGCGTAACCTGACCTCCGTACTCAAAATCTCATCACACAACAAATAGCCTTTTTTTCAATGTTTTGGGCATAATCAAAATGGCGTAGCGACTCTACAAAACAGCACACTTTCAAAAATGCGAGATGTCGTCCGCATCCGAATCGGGTAATTTCAATAATTAAATTATATTATATTTTAACAAATCCCCCCAATCTCACACCTACCCCCACACTCTCGGCTACCCACCTTACCCCAGACCTATCTCACCCCTACACCCTACCCTATCACCACCCTAGCCTACCACCATCTTACCCTTTACATTCCCCCACCACCCTACTCTACCCCTACCCTACCCACCCCACCCCACCTCCATCCCCCTACCACACCCTATCTTTTTCAACTTATCTTAGATTGTGTTTTACCATAAAATATTTTCCTTTTAATTTATCAAACACAAGAAAATATTTTTTGAAAAATATTTTTCTTACCAAACAGCCGAAAATATGTTTATGCCATTTTCCGGAAATCATTTTACGGGGAATCATTTTTCCGAAAGTCGTTTTACGTGAAACAAGCATAGCCTTAATGTAAAAAAGTGTTAGTGTTAGTGCATGTGTATTTTAGTGCTAGTGCAAGTGTAAAATAGTGTATGTACACTTGTAAAAAAGTGTCATTTTTAGCATGTTTGATTGCTAATACAAGTGTAAAAGAGTGTTAGTTTAAAAGAGTGTTAATGTAAAAAAGAGTGTCAGTGTTGATGTAAAACAGTGCAATATATGTGTGCTTGAGTGCCATCACATTTTGTATTAAGTGCCCGTGTAAGTGTAAAATTGCCAATGTGAGTGTAAAATAGTGACAATGCATGGGTTTGAGTGCCATTAGTGTTAATAAGTTTTTGTTATTTACAAAAATGTCACCATGCACTTTAAAAGAAATTTCAGTTATTTGCAAAAATGTCAGCGCACATTTTAAAATAAGTTTCACTTATTTACAAAAATGCCACCTTATTTGTTTTTCCCATAACTTAAAAAGAAACTTTTTTTTTTTTTGAGATTTTTGCCAAATTCTTAGGGTTTTTGATTATTTTCGATTGAATTAAGATTTACACACTATTATAATATTATATCTAAAACAAAAGAAAAAGGAGAAAACTAAAAAGAGGATTGTTATATAGGTCCGTAAAACTGTTGAGTAAACCCGTAAGTTAAAAACTTCAAAATTGCCATCGAATAAAATGACTCTACTACCACTAAATTCATACACCCATTACCCAATGTTATATACACCCGTAACATTTAAACCAAAACATACCTCCGTTGTTATACACACCCATAACATTAACTCAAATCTACCCCATCATCAATTTTTCAGCAATAGGTAGCATCACGTCCCAGACATTTATGATCATATCTCACGTATTTGGGGCAGCAACTTCAGTTGTCCTCTTGATAACGTGAGCTCTCTCAGCTATTGGGTACACAATAGGATGGTGATAAGTAGAGTACCATTTCAGATAATCATCGGCAGTCTCTTGTGGCACTCTACATTTCCGGAACGAGCATTTATCAAGGCAATGTGACTTCCAAAAATAGAATGATTGGGAAAACATTATCCACCCCACCAAAGACTTCTTATCTCCTCTCGGCATCCCTAGTCCAAGTGGAGCGCTTGGTATTGTTTGCACAAAGTCAAAATGCCTTAATACCCGATCAGGAAGAGGTGGCTCCATGACATTACCGACAACTATGGCTCCTTGATATAGAGAGGCTATGGGAAAATGATATTGAGTATGGATACCTTCATACGGCATCCAAATCACCTACAAATAAAAAACATAAAAAATTAATATAGTTTCATTTAAGAAAACAAAAATACATGTGAGTAATACTACATAAATAATACTTACCTCCGTGTCCTTGATTATGTCAATATGTTGCCTCTTAACTTGCACGGAGACAACTATCGCTGGTTGAGCCCTCGGTGGTAGCCACTTCAATGTGAGCGGCAAATTGGATAGATAAAAGCTGTTAAAACTGTTCCTAAACGCAGTGAACCTCTTATAAACCCATGCCTGCAACAAAGTTAAGTAGCCGGAAATCTGATGGCAATTCCACCTCGATCATTTTCCTAGTTGCCGGTATAGATAAGCTAACGCTGGGGCTCCCCAAGCATAATCCCCAATTGCCCCTTCGTCTCTAAATAAATCAATGTAGCTCGCACTAACACACGTTCCGGTCTTATCCGAGTAAATTGTGCACCCCAATAAGTATAACAAATATGCCTTAGCAGCACATGCAACTTTTTGGGGGTCTGAAGAGTATAAATTAGGTGAGAACTTTATTCTCAGCCATTCAAAATTCACCAGTGTCCCCTTGGAAATTATTCCATCTTTAGCCACTTTTTTGTCACTCTCAAAACCTCAACGACTTTATCAATAGGTGACTGGCTAGAATAAGCGGGACTATAAAACAAGGGTTGACCTATAACCGGAAGCCCCGTAAGACAAGACACATCCTCTAGAGTGATGGTTATCTCCCCAAATGGCATATGGAAACTATTAGTTTCCAGGTGCCATCGCTTCACAAAAGCGTTAACCAACGTTTTATCGATGTTGTCATACGCTCCACTCAGTAAGCACAAAAGACCAGAATTACTAATAATATTTTGAACCGGCTCAAACAAATTATCAATATCCAACTTTCACTTTTTCAACTTCCTGATATGATTAATACATATCAATGTACGATCATCTTTACCTCCCATATGTATTTTACCACGTTTGTTTGATAGGAAATGAGTAAAGATTTGTACCTCAGGCCACCGGGAAAAGAGATGTCACCCCACCTCCCTCGATGTCATCCTCATCTTCCGGCTAATCTTCCGGGTCACTGTTATTTTGAGCCTCAGGAACATTTATCTGAGGTGAGGTTTTTCCTATTATCCTCATCCTCATTATACACAGAATATATGTCTTCATACTCTTCATGGTACACTGAAGGCCTGGCTTCATGTTGATATCATTCTTCATTGTAGACCGAATGTCTAGGATCAATATATGCATCCCCAACTCGCTCATCATCAAGGTTTTGCGTAGAATGCCCTTGATTACGTGAGACTTCGTGTTGCTTCCTATCGGAAGCAGTTGGACGTATTCTTATAAACATCTGCTTAACTGCAAAAAAAAAACATCAAAAATCAAACTCAATACAATTTCATATCATATCATATCAAAATCAAACATTTTACATCACATTTTCATCATTTTAATATTATAAAATGATATTTACAAGCCCAAAACATCAATATTAACATGAAATCCACATCTAAGCATTGATTGGTGAGTCATATCATATTGTAAAAGTTCGGCCAGGAGTGGCTAAAAATAGTCAAAAAAATTCGGTCGAGGGCGACTGAAAAATGTCAAGAAATTCATGCGGGTGTGGCTGAAATTACTCAAGAAGTTCGGTCGGGTGTGACTGACTTTTTGAGCAAATTCGATCACTACTGACCCAACAGATCAACAAATTCGGTCGGTACTGGCCGAACCACCACAAATCCCGAATTTGAAACAAATTTAACCAAAAAATTCTCAAATTGAAACATTAATCGAACGAATTAAAGCGTATGAAGTAATTTTCGAACGAATTGAACCAAAATTACCTTGTTTTCCAATGTTTGGGGGTGAATTTAATGATACATGTTTACTAAACTATTTTACGAAAGTATATAACAATTCTCAACTAAGGCTCTGTTTGTTTGGGGGGAAACGTTTTCCGGAAAACATTTTCCCCATTTTTCGGTATTTGTTTAGCACCGAAAAATGGAGAAAATGTTTTTCGGAAAATATTTTCCCCACTTTTCTAAGTAAAATGATTTACGAATTTTTCATAAGTAAAACATTTTTCGGAAAATGGTAACACCCTCACATACACACACACACACCCACGTTACCCACCCCACATCAACCACCCCCTGCCCCCCAACCCCCCCCCCCCTGATCGAGTAAAAAAAATTATTTTAAATTTATTTTTAACAACTCATCCCCCAATCCACTCACCACCCCCTGCCCCACCCCAACCCCCCACCCCCGTCGAGTAAAAAAAATTAATCATTTTAAATTTATTTTTAACAACTCCTCCTCCAATCCACTCACCACCCCTGTCACCCCACCCCCACCCCCGTCGAGTAAAAAAAAATAATCATTTTAAATTTATTTTTAACAATTCCTCCCCCACTCCACTCACCACCCCCTGCCACCCTACCCCAACCCCCACCCCACCCCCACCCCCTATTTGGTCAAAAAAATTATTCATTTTTCGAAAAATAATTTGCAGTTAAATTCAAAAAAAATAAAAAATAAAAAATAAAATTTGACCCGACTGGGGGGTGGGGGGGTAGGGTGGAAGGGGGTGGAGAGTGGATTGAGGGAGGAGTTGTTAAAAATAAATTTAAAATGATTAATTGTTTTTTTTACTCGATGGGGGGGGGGGTGGGGAGTAGGGTGGGGTGGCAGAGGGTGGTGAGTGGATTGGGGGAGAAGTTGTAAAAATAAATTTAAAATGATTAATTTTTTTTACTCAACGGGGGGGGGGGGGAAGGGGGGAGGTAGTGGTGAGTAGGGTGGAGGTGGTGTCGAACATTTTTCGGAAAACATTTTCCTTACCAAACAGTCAAAAATATGTTTATCTCATTTTCCGAAAAACATTTTGCAGAAAGAGAAAATTACCTCATAATCCTTGGGTAAAACTGAATCTACGTCCTAATACAACATATTATCTAATTTACATTCTAGTCTCACAAAACATTTTATCTAACCATATAGTCCTTCCCCATTTTAAATGAGATAATTATACCCCTCTCCACCAGCCACAAACACTCTCCCACACACACTCTCTCTCCCACACACACACACTTTCTCTCTCTATCTCTCTCAGATACGCTTGTCCTACTCCAAACCAGACTGACAATGGCATCAGGTACCTCCTTACCTACCTCATCACCTGGGACGAAACCATTTCTATCATTGTTCTTCCATCTCTTCCATCTTTGGGCTTCCCGACTCCCCACTTCTGGCGAACTCCTATCCTCCGGCCACCACTCCAGTCCCCCCCAACTCCAGCAACCCCTCACCTCCCTCTCCAACATCCCTCTCCCCTCTCACATTTGTTCGGCTGCCTCCTTCCCCCGGTCAACCTCTACAACTCCGGCCACCTCCTTTCTCCCTCTTTCCGACCAGATCCAACTCTCCTTTCCCCGCACCTCTGGCCTAGATCCGACAAGGCTGACTTTCTCTCTCTCCGAATGCTCATTGTTGAAGCTTTTGCTATTCAAATCAATTTTTGAAATCAAGTAGGAAGAATTTGGTTTAACCAAAATGTTTGAGATACTGTTTCATTTTTTAATGAGCCACTGAATTGAGTCATCCCAGAAATTTGTGTGAATATCCTTATATTGATTGAAAAGTCTGTAAATGGATTGGATCATTTGGATGTTAGCAAGCCACGAAAAATTTGCAAAAGGTGTAAAATAATTAACTTGAGTTGAGGTTAGGATTTAGTCCCGCAGATGGGTGAAACAATTTTATCATTCAAATTATTTTTCTTTTTTATTCATAATAAATTTTGAATTTTTTCCTTTTTTCAATATAAACATTGTCTCTTAAAATGAAATTTGAATATTCATTTAAATCATTTTTTCTTTCTTATTCAATGAAACTCACTTGCCACACTTATAATAATTGAGACTCAATTGTTGGTCGCCCGAAGATTCGTTGCGCCTTCACAGTTGACAAACTGAGAAGTTCTCAGTTGTTAGTTGTCGGAGTTGATCGGCGATCAAAGTTTGTCAAATTCTTAGTTGACAACTGAGAAGTTTCAATTGATCAATAAACAACTGAGAACAATTGAAAAGTTCTCAGGTGTTGGTCGCTAATCGGAGTTAGTGATCGTCGGAGTTAGTGATCGTGTTCTTAGTAGTTTAGTTGGCACTAAAAACTTACTAATAAGTTCTCAGTTGTTTGGTCACCGGAGTTGGTTGTTGTCGGAGTTGATCGTGTTCTTAGTAGTTTAGTTGACAATTGAGAACTTACTGATAAGTTCTCAGTTGTTTGGTCGCGAGAGTTAGTGGTCGCCGGAGTTGATTGTGTTATTAGTAATGTAGTTGACAACTGAGAACTTACTAATAAGTTCTCAATTGTTTGGTCATCGGAGTTGGTGGTCCCCGGAGTTAATCGTGTTCTTAGTAGTTTAGTTGACATCTGAGAACTTACTGATAAGTTAAGTTCTCAGTTGTTTGGTCACCGTAGAGGTCGACGGAGTTGCTGGTCGCAGGAGTTGATCGTGTTCTTAGTAGTTTAGTTGACAACTTAGAACTTACTGATAAGTTCTCAGTTGTTTAGTCGCTGGAGTTATTGATCGACGGAGTTGATCGTGTTCTTAGTAGTTTAGTTGTCAGCTGAGAACTTACTAATAAGTTAAGTTCTCAATTGTTTGGTCGTCGGAGAGGTCGCTGGATTTGATCGTGTTCTTAGTAGTTTAGTTGACAACTGAAAACTTACTGATAAGTTCTCAGTTGTTTAATCGCCGGAGTTGATCGTGTTCTTAGTAGTTTAGTTGATAACAGAGAACTTACTGATAAGTTAAGTTCTCAACTGTTTGGTCGTCGGAGAGGTCGCCGGAGTTGATCGTGTTCTTAATAGTTTAGTTAACAACTGAGAACTTATTGATAAGTTAAGTTCTCAGTTGTTTGGTCGCCGAAATTGGTAGTCGTCGGAGTTAATCGTGTTCTTAGTAGTTTAGTTGACAACTGAGAACTCACTGATAAGTTAAGTTCATAGTTGTTTGGTCGCCAGAGAGGTCGCCGGAGAGGTCGTAGGAGTTAATTGTGTTCTTAGTAGTTAAGTTGACATCTGAGAACTTACTGATAAGTTAAGTTCTCAGTTGTTTGATCGCCGGAGTTGGTAATTGCCGGGGAGGTCGCCGGAATTGATCGTGTTCTTAGTATAGTAGTTAAGTTGACAACTGAGAACTTACTGATAAGTTAAGTTCTCAGTTGTTTGGTCGCCGGAGAGGTCACCGGAGTTGGTGGTCGCCGGGGAGATCGCCGGAGTTGATCGTGTTCTTAGTAGTTTAGTTGACAACTAAGAACTTACTGATAGGTTCTCAGTTTTTTGGTCGCCGGAGTTGATCGTGTTATTAGTAGTTTAGTTGACAACTGAGAACTTACTGATAAGTTCTCAATTGTTTGGTCGCCGGAGAGGTCACCGGAGTTGATCATGTTCTTAGTAGTTTAGTTGACAACTGAGAACTTACTGATAAGTTAAGTTCTCAGTTGTTTGGTCGCCGGAGAGGCGCCGAAGTTGGTGGTCGTCGGAGTTAATTTTGTTCTTAGTAATTTAGTTGACAACGAGAACTTACTGATAAGTTAAGTTCTCAGTTGTTTGGACGCCGGAGAGGTCGCCGACGTTAAAAAAAAAGAAAGAAAAAAAAAGAAGAAGTCGCCGGAGTTTATCGCCGGAGTTTGTCGCCGGAGTTAATGGTTGCCGGATGTGTTGACTAGAGAAGATGGGGAGGGGGTAACCTAAGGTGATGGTGGTTAGAGAGAAATTAAATTGATAAAGAGAGTGAACTTAGTAAAATGATAGGAGGGTGAACTTAGTAAAATGCTGAAAGGGTGTACTTATTAAACTAGAGATTATATGGTTATGCAAAATACAAATTGTCCTAGTCCTAGGTAGTATTGCTTTGTTAGAGGGATTATATGGTAAATGCCTCCCGCAGAAAATCATTTTTCAAAAAATGTTTTAAGCTAAACAAAACAAACTGAGCCTAAAAATGAAAGAGAATTGTTATATAAACCCGTAAAACTGTTGAGTAAACTCGTAAAGCTAAACCCACCCCAAAAAAATTAAATAACCCCCCCCCCTTTTCCCTTTGTACCCTTGTCTTTATCCCCACCCACCCATAAACCCTTCATTTACTCTATCTCTCTCTCTCTCATCCTTACCCATACCCACTGTTCAGATTTTAGAGGGAGAAAGAGAGAAACAAAGAGTTTTTTAAAGAGAGAAAGAGAGAAGAGAGAACCAGATTGAGAGAGAAAGAAGAGAAGAAGAAGAGCCACCAACAATCTCCCAATTTCAACCATTCAAGATGTCAAACCTAGAAAAATTCGGTAATTATCCTCTCTTTAGTTCCAAAATTACTTTAATTATGCTTCAATTTGAGAGAAATGGATTCAAAATGCATTCAAAAATCTGTGCTTTTGAGGTTCGGCCACTACTGACCGATTTTTTAGATCTGTTCGGCCAGACCCAACCGAACCTGCTTAAAAATTCGGCCACACCCAACCGAACCTGCTTAAAAATTCGGCCACAACCAACTGAACCTTGCTAAAAAATTCGGCCACACTCGGCCGAACCTTGCTCAAAATTTCGGTAGCACCTGGCCGAACCTTGCTCAAATATTCAGTCACACATGGCCAAACTTTTTCAATGTGATGTTAGTGTTTGATTTTGATAAGATATGATATAAAATTGCTATGAGTTTGATTTTTTTATGTTTTATTTGCAGTTAAGCAAATTTTCACAAGAAAACGTCCAACTACTTCCCTTAGGAAGCAACAAGAAGTGGCACGTCAAGGGCAATCTTCACAGAACCTTGATGCTGAGCCAGTTGAGGATGCAAATGTTGATCCTCATCAGTCGGTCTACAATGAAGAATCTAATTATATGGAAACCTCACCTCAGATAGACCTTCTTCCGGCTCAAAATTATAGTGACCCGGAAGATGAACGGGAATATGAGCCGGAAGATGAGGATGATGAGGATGACTTCGAGGGAGGTGGGGATGAAACCTCTTATCCCGGTGGCCCGAGATACAAAACTTTACTCATTTCCTATGAAACCCATGTTGCTAAATTCACTTGGGAGGGTAAAGATGATCGTACCCTAAAATGTATTAATCATATAGGAAAGTTGAAAAAATGGCAATTGGATTTGAATAATATGTCTGAGCCGGTTCAAAATATTATCCTTAATTCCGATCTCTTGTGCTTAGTTAATGGAGCGTATGACAACGTAGATAAAATGTTGGTTAACGCTTTTGTTGAGCAATGGCATCCGAAAACTAATAGTTTTCATATGCCATTTGGGGAGATGACCATCATTTAGAGGATGTGTCTTGTCTTAAGATGCTTCCGGTAGTAGGTGTACCCTTGTTTGAGAGTCCCGCTTATTCTAGTCAGCTACCTCTTAATAAAGTCTGTGAGGTTTTGGGAGTGACAAAAAAAGTTGCTAGAGATGGAATTCCTGCCAAAGGGGCATTGGTCAATTTAGAATGGCTGAGAACGAAGTTCTCCCCTCATTTGTACTCCTCAGACCCCCGAAAAGCTGTATGTGCTGCTAAGGCATATCTCTTATATTTATTGGGGTGCACAATTTTCTCTGATAAGACCGGGACATGTGTCAGCTCGAGCTACCTAGATTTTTTGAGAGATGATGGGGCAATTGGGAATTATGCTTGGGGAGCCGGAACGTTAGCTTATCTGTACCGGCAACTAGGAAAAGGATCTAGGTTTAACTGTCATCAGATTTCCGGGCACTTAACCTTGTTGGAGGCATGGGTTTATGAGAGGTTCCCTGTGTTTAGGAACGGTTTCAACAACTCCTATCTACCCAATTTGTCGCTCACATTGAAGTGGCTACCACTTGGGCTCAATCAGCGACAGTTGCCTCCGTGCAAGTAAAGAGGTAATATATTGACATTATTCAGGACACGGAAGTAAGTATTATTTTTGTAGTAATAATTCTCACATGTATTTTTGTTTTCTTAAATGAAACTATATTAATATTTTTTATGTTTTTATTGTAGGTGATTTGGATGTCGTATGAAGGTATTCACGCTCAATATCCTTTTCCTAGAGTCGCTCTATATCAAGGTGCCATAGTTGCCGGTAATGTCGTGGAACCACATCTTCCTGATCGGGTCTTGCCACAGTTTGGGTTCATGCAAACAATACCAAACCCTCCACTTGGACTAGGGATGCCGAGAGGAGATAAGAAGTCTTTGGTGGGGTGGATCATGTTTGCCCAGTCATTCTATTCCTGGAAGTCGCATTGCGTCGATACACGCAAGCTCCGGGGATGTAGAGTGCCTCAAGAGGCTGCAGATGATTATCTACAATGGTACTCTACATATTTCCACCCTATTGTGCACCCCATTACTGAGCGGGCTCACGCTGTCAGGAGGACAACTGAAGTTGCTGCCCCTAATCTGTAGGATATGATTATGAATGTCCGGAACGTGATGATTCCTATTGCTGAGAGATGGACAGATGGAGATCAGTCGATTAGTGCACAGGAGGCTACGGACGTTATCTTTAGAGCAGGCAGCAACTCAAATCCCAGCACGAACATCAACTTCTCAGGGTCCTAGAAGACGACAATAGATTTGTATTTTTTTGGTCTTTGTAATATGTTTCTGAAACAATGTATGAACAATTATTTTTGGTTTTGTATTTGGTGTTTGAAATGCTTGTACAACTCTCAAGTTTTTGTATTATGTCATTGAAAAGCCTTCCAAAACAATGTTATGTATCCCAATTTTTTTTGGTTTTGTAGTTGGTGTTTGAAATATTAAGTGTATTTTTATTGTAATATTCAAAAACAATGTTATGTATCCCAATAATAGCCTAAAATAAGCCGAAAGTCCTAATAAGCATGTTTTTTTTTTTTTGAAAAGTTCACGAAAAAATATTGTTACGTACCAAAATCATTGGCTAAAATATTAAAAAAAAAAAAAAATTGCCCATTTAACAAAAGTTCGGCCAGTACTGACCGAACCATTCAAAAGGTTCGGCCAGTACTGACCGAAAACATCATTTCTGTTCGGCCACTACTGGCCGGAAGTGATAATAAGAGTTTTTTTTTTGGAAACGTTTATGACAAAACAATGTTCTGTAGCCTAATAATATGCCAAAGTATTTGGTTATTTTTTTGCCTTAGGTACAAAAGTTCGGCCAGTACTGATCGAACCTTTTTAAGTGTTTCGGTCAGTACTGACCAAAATATTTGATAAAAACTCAGCCACTACCTGCCGAACTATTTAAAAAAAAATCCATTTTTTTCTGTTTATTAAGACGGAACGTAACAATGTGTAATCCGTCATTAAAAAAGTTAATTTAATTTAAAGTTAGTTAAATTATCTAAGAGTTGGTCTTATAAAAAACTAGTTTTTTCTTAAGATATGAAAAAACGTGTTTTCAAATTAAGCGGTGGCAATTTTGTAATTACTGGCAATCATGTTAAAAATAAACGGTGGCATTTTTGTAATTCTTGGTTTCCCCCGTTTATGCCAAATTGCTTTAACAGACTGCCGGTGTGATAAAGTGCCGATCCATGTATCACAAAATGCCGGTGAAAAAGTGCCGCACCAATTTAACAAAGTGCCAGCAGAATCGGCACCGGCACTTTGTTAAACCGGCACCGGCACTTTTATACGGGCACTTTTATATACATGAACGGGCACTCTTCACACCGGCACTCGTTACACTAACATCGGCACTTTGTTACACTAATATTTTTGCCGGCTCTCAAAACACAAGCACCGGCATTCAAAAAACATGGACTGGCATTCAAAATCACGTACACTGGCACTCAAATACACATACACTGGCACTCAAAAACACTGATAATCATTTTTGCTGGCATTCAAAAAACATAGACTGGCATTCCAAAAAACATGTACTGGCATTCACAAAAATGTGAACTGGCATTCAAAATCAATAATAATTATTGGTGCATTCAAAAAAACATTAACTGGCATTCATGAAAACGTGTACTGGCATTCAAAAATAAACAAACTGGCATTACTTTACACTAGACCGGCACATCAAATACCAAAGCATCCTTCCGATTCCCAGTAACAAAACCAAAATTGCTTCTCATTCATGGCCGTACGGAGGCGGTTAAGTGCCTCTTCCAAGCCGGCGCACCCTCGACGCTTTCTCTCCTTCCAATCTCCCTGCCGGAGACTTTTCCATTGATTCCGGTCACTAGGAAGCCTTCGACCTTCGTCTGATGCTGCTGGTTCGTTCTCATTCCTGGCATCATACATCAATGAGTATCTCTAATTCTCTCTAATTGATTTGATTGAGGTCGCCGATTGATTGGGAAGCTTGATTGGGATGGAATTGGGTGAAGGTTTGGCCGGAGAAGGGAAGCTTGGTGATGGGCGATTGCCGGAGACGAAGAACGCGATCTTCCCTTTGCGTATAGAGAGAGAGAGAGAGGAGAGAGAGAGGTTACGTTGTGCGTTGTTATTAGGAAGAGGTAAAACACGTTTTTTGTTAAGTTAACAAAAAACGCGTTTTTTATAAGTTTTTGGCATTATCTAAAGATATGTAACACCACAAATCATAATATTTAACATAAATAAAATTATTTAATATCAATTATATAAGTTGATGTTTCGGGTACTTCTATTAATCGATCTTGATAAAAATCTAGCCATCCGGTTACACGTTCACGACGTTCTTCATACCATTTGTACGGTAGTGGTGGCAATGGACATCCTTCCTTCAACTTGGCATGAATGCAATGATTACCGTTGACATAACATATAGTAAAAATCAATTTTGGATTGTGTGGTATTGATTTTCGTAGAGGAAGAAAGGTAAAAGACAATGTGTTACTCAAAGTCACTAACCCAACGTTGAATGCATTTGCAACAGCGTAACCCATTTCTGTAGCGTTAAACCAATTTGCTTCTCCGCATGGACCATCATACCAGTTGATAGCGGACAGGACTTTCTCCACCCTATCCTCGGCCATGAATAACTCAGCATACAACTCTTGATTTTCAAAAACCTCCTGATATAACACTCCCCGATCCCACCGCCACTCATCTGAATCACAACCAAGTAACTCTGCAATACACCGGAAGCCACAATTTCCATCACCCCGCACATCAATTGTTTTCTCAATATAACCATGCATGAAAACCGGTAGTTGATCAAGATATGGGATTGCATGTTGACTTTTTCGACGAACGGGCTATAAGATAAATTCAAAAAAGGTAAAAATAAGTTGAAATGACTAATTCCATGATATAACGTTTAACTGAATAATATAAATAGTTTTGAGGTTACCTGTAACTTGGCTTTTGCAGATAACATCGGAGAACCTTGATTTGCATCGGTGTTGAATAAAACTTGGTCGGGTATGGCCTCCACGTACTCAAATGCGCTAGGATCCCGCTTCGTGGATTTGAGGAACTGAGCATTCTTTGCTTTAGGACGACCCTTATTATTGGTTTTAACTGCAGGTTCATTGGCCATTGTTGTTGCAAGATGACAAATCTCGGTCAATCTCCGAACAATCAAATTCTTTTCGGTTCGTGGAGCTGCCTCAAATCTTAAATCAAGAGTATTGCGAATCTCATTGTACCGATTTCGAATCTCTTCTTCAATATCATCATCGTAACTCATGATCGGTAGGGTATCTAGCTTACGCCAAAATGCATGAACTTTATCAAGTGGGATGGGCGAGTTGAATTGCATGAACTGTTTAAGCTCATGTGGACAAGGGAGTCCGCATGCCGATCTCACCGCACACCCACACAACAATGGATCTCAGCTACCATCATATAGAGAATCCAATGAGTTGAAAATCAAATCCAATGCATTTATAGACACCATACCTCTAACCTCACTCCATAGCGATGACTTGAATTTATGTTGAACCACAGTCCTGCTTTTCTCAAATGAGGCAATGATTGCAATATGGGAGCATTCGATGAATTTATGAATTTGTTTCCAACATGTCTCAAATGCTCCCTGGCTCGATCCAAGTTGTTTCTTCAATAAGGCATGTTGACTCTCCATCCTAACATAGGTTACGTAATTTATTAGCATATAATTAACAAAACATAGGAAACATCAAAACATATGACAAAAACATTAAGTTCGCCCGATATACCTGTTTGTAGTCAAGTTGTCAAAGTGCATAACATGGTTTGTCCAACACGAGACAAATCTTTCTTTGTAAGGCACAATCCACTGGTTCAGGACATAATTGACCGCATCGGGATATTGACTGAAATATTCTGATAATCGCCGTAAATAGTCATCAAACGATGCCTCTGTATCAGCTTTGACCATTACATTCCAATGAAGAATGAACGCCTCCCAAATCTCTTGCATATCAAACACTTTCTTGCATTTTGCTAGAATATTCCTGTTGATATGCCATCGACAGAGCAAATGAGTTGTCGTTGGGAATCTCTCACGAATTGCATTCATCAAGGTAAGCTCCCTATCGGTCACGATAACATTAGGAAGACATGATTGATCCATCAGAGATTTCAACACTTCGCATACCCACATGTAGTTTCCTTCTTTCTTAGCCTCTAGGTATACAACAACAATTAAGAAGGTCATTTTGGTTGAAGTCACGCCCACAATCTCAAGCAAAGGTAAGTTGTACCTATTTGTCTTTTAAGTGCAATCCATGAACAAGACGTATGGAAATGCCTTCATCAATTCAATGCTTTTCGGATGAGCAAAGAATATCTCCTTAATGACATTTGTATCCTCGCATTGCCGATATTCGAAGTGATAAGCATGATCGGTCAATTTAAACATGAGCTGTTGGATTTGAGAACGACCCGCATGCTCAGTTGCCCTGCTCTTCACTCGCGCATTATAAATAGTCCGTATTAAGGACTTGTTTTCCGAAAATTTCTCTTTTAATCCATGTAAAATATCCTTCGGCCGGCTATTTGCATGTGACAATTCTATCACGTACTCCTCCTCTGATTTCTGTAATCTACCGGCATAAGAGTGACCCAACATGGATTGGAAAATCGGATGATTGTGAACGCCACAAACCACTTTTAATTGCCATTCACCATCAATCGTGACTTGTTTGGCGTTCAACTGAAACTTACAACCACATTTCTTTGTTCCGCTCTCTCTATTTTTTTCCCCAATATTTTATTGTTGACAGATTCTTGAGAGGACAGAGAGATTGGTTTTTTCTTGTATGTCCCCCAGCGATCACAAACAAGCGTCATTCGAGGAGCGGAATTACGGCTCCCGTTATCCGACCGATCGACTACGATGATAAACCTATGCTCTTCCCCCTTTTTACGTGCACATTCAAACATTATTTTACGATTTCGAAAAAACAAGGGCATTGTGAATTCTGGGGTGTGGTCTCGCAAAACGCTTTCAAAATCAACCGAGACATAGTTGTTGTCACCTAGTGAATACTGCAACAATTCAATAAAACAATAAGGAAGGTGTAAGAAGAAAAACAAAGGTTCGGCCAGTGGTGGCCGAAATTTTTTCAAAGTTTCGGCTGGGTGTGGCCGAAATATTTTAAAAATTCGGCAGTACTGACCGAAAAACAGGTCAGATTCGGCAAACCAGAGCCGAACAATTTCAAATTTTCGGCCGGGTGTGGCCGAACCTGAACTGAATTTCGGCCGGGTGTGGTCGAACCTGCACTGATTTTTGGTCACTACTGGTCGAATTTTTGTAACGAAAACAGAAAAGACATTGTTAACACATTTATATGGTTAGAAAGTGAAGAAAACTTAAATTAACATTCGATGGTAGAACATTCATGATGAGCCAGCACAATTTCTTGTCTTGAACAAATATGTATGAAATTTTTTTATTTGGGAGAGAAATGATGGTAAGAGAAAGAGAAAGGAAAGGGAGATAATTTTTTTGGATGTAAAAAAATAATGAAGGGTGTAAAAAGGTGAAAATTGATGAGGGAGAAGGTGGTGAAAATTGATGAGAGAGGGAAGGGGAAGGGGAAAGGTAAAAATTGATGAGGGAGGGAGGGGTATACGGGTGTGAATAACAATTGAGAAAAAATGGGTTAAAGGTTACGGGGTAAATAACATTAAGAATTGAGGGATATAGTTAAATACAGGGAACCAAAAATACAGGGAACGATATAAATTACCAAAATACCCATTTATATACTTAATTTTTTATTTTTTTTTCATTTCATATTCAAAAACCTCTCCCTCTTCCTCTCCCTCGCTCTCAGTACGTACACGACGCGACGACCAAATACACCGATCGCCATGGCTCGAGTAAAAATTCCGGCCGTCCCTGCGGCGGCGAACCGACGGTGGACGGTTCTTGATTCCGAATCCGAGTAGAAATTCTCGTAACTGCCACCAGAAAATAGCCACGCTTTAATTCCTCGAAATTCGTTAAAATGAAACCCTAACTTTCGAATCCAATCCAAAATCCCAACTGATTGAACTTGTATCCAAATTCAAAATTCAATTCAAGCAGAAAAAACAAAAACAACAAAAAATGAAGATGAACAAAGTGATTAATTGAATTGAATTGAATTGAACCAAACCTCTCTACCAAGTTTGCTGCGAAAACGCCAGCCCAAATCCGACTGTCGTCAAATATCAAATTCCTAACGCGAAAACGATTAATTCCGATTCAAGAAATCCCATGTCCCACTCGCGGCAATCAATTTATATATACACGAGATGATTTATTTATTAATCGACGAAATTGAATTGGGGAACACTATCTCGTGTAAGTTTACACGAGATGTAATCTATCATCTCGTGTATATATACACGAGATGATAGATTACATCTCGTGTAAACTTACACGAGACGTGCAAGGGCAGCGTTCTTTCCATCTCGTGTAAATATACACGAGATGATAGATAACATCTCGTGTATACTTACACGAGACGGGCAAGGGCAGCGTTGGAATTTTTCATTCCCTGTATTTTTCGTTCTCTGTATTTAGTATTTACCGAATTGAGTTAATGAATTTAGGGATAATATTGTCATTTCACTCTCCGTGACATTTTTTATGTTTTCAAATTACAGGTTTGTTCAACAATTTTACGAGTTTATATAACAATTCTCAAAATGAAATGCAGGTACAGCTTCATCGTCACACCAACTGTTACAGACTCCAGACGGACTGATCGTCTTAAACCCGTCGCCTGCGTCTTCTTAACTCATCACTCCGATCGCATCACACGATTCTTCCCAATCAGATCTGCCGCAATCCACCACCCGCCCATTTACTTAAACCTAACACGGCCGCACCGCCGCATCCAAACCCAATCACGGCTTAATTTAGCGAGATGACGAGATTCCTCGTCGGCGGCAAAGTGGTGGACACTGTTGACTTACGGAAGAAGAGGCACTGGCCGTGGCGGTTGGACGTTTGGCCGTTCGCCATTATCTATGCCCTGTGGATGATTCTAGCTGTCCCTAGTTTAGACTTTACCGATGCCTTGATAGTTCTCGGCGGCCTTCTATCATTTCACATACTCGTCTTCCTTTTCACTGCTTGGTCAGTTGATTTCAGATGCTTTGTCCAATACTCCAAGGTTTGCATTAAATCTCCGGTTCCTAGTTCTAAAACATTATACTCCCTCCGTCCCTTTTATATTGGCCATTGGTCAGGTTTGAATTTTCCGGTTTAACATAAGTGAACTTTGATAAAACATTAAAAATTCTAAAAATTGTTATTAATAAAATACTTAGGGATTTGTTGAGAACAAACTTCAGAATTTCATTAGGATAATTAGATTAACATTAATGATTAATGTTTGGTCAAAATTCACACTTGCGCTGATAGAAAATTCAAACGTGGCTAATATAAATGAGGCTACGGGCGTACTTTGATAGTTGTTTTTTGCAAAAGAAAATACTCCAATTGCTATTTGAATAGCTTAGGTCTATACCTATCGTTATGCTTAGAAGATGGTTTAAGGAACCATAATCAGAGTTTTCGTAAATGAAAGTGATTTCGCTACAACGCCAACATGTGACCGGTGTGGAAGTAGGCCAACATTTTTATTGGAAAATCGGGGGTTTCCAATTTCAAGGCTTTCGGCACTGGGGAATGGATTTTTTGAGTTGGGCTGTGTTACATTTCGTTCATGAATTGAATCGCGAGTTTATGGTCTCGTTCTGGGATAGGAATATGAATGTCATTTTCTGTTCTTCGCCTCAGTTTTTCAAGTTGACTTATGTTTTATTGTTGGGCTAAATCTCTATTCTCTCAAGGTAGGGCTGCACTCCCCCAGTTCTATCTACAGAGTCCGGTTTTGATTTTTTGGCCAATCTAATTGACTTGTATTCCTAAAATTATAATGGTTGCAGGTCATAGTAATTTTAATATAGCTTCAAATACTTGAAATGTTATTAGCTAATACAGAACAGATATGTTGAATCTTGTTTTACCCCTATTTGACGTTTAAATATTGAAAGTAGAGTTTTTGAGGGAAAGGGAGGGAGTGTGTTTTTATGGAACAATATTAAGGTTTGTGTTTCCTTATTATTGGTAGTTTTCTTGCATGAATAATTCTTGCCATGGTCCTGTCGTTATTTTTTCATACTTATACTACTGACCATCCCGTCTGTTTCAGACAATTATTTGTTGGGAGGAACTAGTTATGTGTATGCTCCTTCAAATTTAGGGAATTTCTTTTGCATCTCAACATCATGTCAAATAGGTTACCAAAAATTATAAAGTCAGACCAGGTGCAAGTTTACGCTACTGTGATATGTCATGTGACTATCTCAGGGAGCTGGATTCTTTTAGAAGGATGAAATTATTAAAAGTGTGACTAGAAATAGGACATGCTTGACTAATGGCGACAACTTTAGGCCACAAAATATTTGTTCACATAGAGTACGCTGGACCATTATGCCAGATTTTGAACCTTAGCATACATGAAAAATTAAGCAATCATCAAAATGAGTTTAAACACATCACAAGGTTGGAGGATTCTAATGCAAGTCCCATTCAACAATTCTTGGTTTATTTTATTTTTCTGGTTTCAGTTTCCTTCCACCTGAGAGTGCGTACTTCAGGTTTCTGCAATATTTTTTGGCCCTTGATCTCATTTAACGTTAGTATTATCTGAACTACACCATTATGGATTATATCACTGATTTAGATTGATAATGTGATGCTTTACGTCATAGATGTCTTATCGTTGCTGTCTGGAAGAAACTAAAATGCATTAGCTCTATTGTTGCAGGACAGTTGATGCTTTTATATTTGTTTCTTGTGGCAGGTTAATGACATTCGTCATGCAAATGCATGCAAAATTACTCCAGCTAAATTCTCGGGTTCCAAAGAAGTTGTGCCACTTCATTTTCGAAAGGTTGTAAGTTGATATATATATATATACTCCCTCCGTCCCAATAAGTGCTTCACCCTTTTGGGTGGGCACAAATATTAAGGAAATGGGTGGGAAAAAAAATGTTGCGAGTGTAATTTGAAAATAGGAGAGAGAATTAGTGGAGGGAATAGTAAATTTGAAAAGTGTTGTGTGTAATAGTGAATTAGGAGAGAGAATGAGTGGAGGAAATAGTAAAGATTCTTTGCCAAAAAAGGAAAGGTGAAGCTTCCAACGGGACACCCTTTTGGGTAATTAGTGAAGCTTTTATTGGGACGGAGGGAGTATATATTATTTTTTTCTGGAATCGTACTTTGCCATTCCAATTTCAATAAATACATACATTGTGCATGTTTTGGGGTAATGACACATGCCTATTGTCAAAATCTTAAAGCAAGTGAATGTGTTTATTAGTGAATAGAGAATCCTGTTGTTTGTTGTTGCTTCTTGAACAAAGAATCATTTGATGTTCTTTAGATCTGATAGAATGACCGAATAATATAAGAACTATACCTTTGAATCTTTTATCAAAATGGATTTACCCCCATGAAAGCTGTACCTTATTGGAAGCTTTTCTCCACTTTTGGGCGGGAGGTCCATCTATGTTTATTAATCAATCGCAAGTCGAGGCAATTGTGTAGTTCTGTTTTCCAGTTCCATAATATTCTCAGCCTATATGGCTTGACTATTAGCTTTTGAAAAAAAATCTGAACTTGCATGCAATCACATTCGTGGGTGATTGTGTTCATATCTCCCATATGCTGATGCCATCAAACCTTTTTTGCTAGCTCAGCTGGCAGGATCTTCGGGCTCAGCACCTGTGGGAGAGATATATTTTGATTTCAGAAAGCAATGCTTCATCTATTCAATAGAGAAGGAAACCTTCTGTAAGCTCCCTTACCCATCCAAGGAATCATTTGGTTACTACCTCAAAAGTACTGGACATGGTTCCGAGGCTAAAGTTGTTGCTGCTGCTGAAAAGTGGGGACGCAATGTGTGGGTTTCCTTAACCTTCTCTTTGTTGTTGCATTGTCCTGTATGATATCTGTATACTCCCTCCGTCCCATTACGAAAGGCACAAAAGCCCCATTTTGGTGTCCTATTACAAAAGCCACAAGTCCAAAAAGGAAAGTTTTTAATGCTTGTTTATTCATGGTACCCACTTGTCAATTGTCATACTCACATCATCTATCCAATTACTATTCCTAGGGCTGTAAACGAGTCGAGTTCGAACGAGTTTTCTGTGTTCGAGCTCGAGCTCGTTTATTTCTTCTCGAGTTCGAGTTTTTCTCGAGTTCGAGTTCGAGTTCAATCGATGGTTCGAACTCGAGCTCGATCGAGTTCGAGTTGTTCGCGAGCTACTCGCGAGTTTCTCGAGTCGATCTCGATTTCGAGCTTAAACGATCCGAGTTCGAGTTTGATCTTTTTTGGAAACAAATTTTCGAGCTTAACGAGTTTATTTCGAGTTCGAGATTAACGAGTTTATTTCGAGTTCGAGCTTAACGAGTTTATTTCGAGTTCGAGCTTAACGAGCTTATTTCGAGTTCGAGCTTAACAGTTAATTTTTTAACAGATTTCGTTAACTTTGTATGTAGTATATTATTATTTTTTTTCAATTTTTTTTTTCAATTTTTTTTTTTTTTGGATAAATAAGACTATTTTAGACCTAAGTTTACTACATACATTTTTTGCAAAAAGTTTTATTAAAAAAGTTATGAATTTTGAAAGAAATAAAACTTAACAGTTTTTTGAAAAAAAATTAACTTTTATTTTTTTTCAATTTTTTTTTTGGATAAATAAGACTATTTTAGACTTTTGTTTACTACATACAATTTTTGCAAAAAGTTGTATAAAAAAAGTTATGAATTTTGAAAGAAATAAAACTTAATTTTTTTAAAAGAAATGAAAGTATATAAAAGAAAAAAGGGACGGTACCCTTAAAATTACAAAGAGGGAAACAACCAACCTTACTCTTTTATAAATAAGAGAGGACATTTAGTAGACTAGTAGTAGTAGTGGTAGTAGTAGTAGTGGTGGTAGTGGTAGTAGACTAGTAGTGGTAGTGGTAGTAGTGGTGATAGTGGTAGTAGTGGTGGTAGTGATAGTGGTAGTAGTGGTGGTAGTGGTAGTGGTGGTGGTGGTGGTGGGAGTAGTAAAAGTGGTAGTAGTAGTAGTGGTGGTGGTAGTGGTGGTAGTAGTAGTAGTAGTGGTCGTAGTAGTGGTAGTAGTGGTGGTAGTAGTAGTAGTGGTGGTGATAGAGGTGGTAGTAGTAATAATAGTGGTAGTAGTGGTGGTAGTAGCGATAGTAGTGGTAGTAGTGGTGGTGGTAGTAATGGTGGTAGTATGGTAGTACTTGTAGTGGTAGTAGTGGTGGTGGTAGTGGTGGTAGTAGTAATAGTAGTGGTGGTAGTAGCGGTAGTAGTGGTAGTAGTGGTGGTGGTAGTAATGGTGGTAGTATGGTAGTACTAGTAGTGGTAGTAGTGGTGGTGGTAGTGGTGGTGGTAGTAGTAATAGTAGTGGTGGTAGTAGCGGTAGTAGTGGCAGTAGTGGTGGTAGTAGCAGTGGTGGTGGTAGTGGTGGTAGTGGTAGTGGTAGTGGTGGTGGTAGTAGTGGTGGTGGTGGTGGTAGTGGTGGTAGGAGTAGTGGTGGTAGTGGTAGTGGTGGCGGTGGTGGTGGTGGTAGTGGTGGTAATAGACTAGTAGTGGTGGTAGTAGTAATAGTAGGGGTAGTAGTAGTGTGGTGGTAGTGGTGGTAGTGGTAGTGGTAGTGGTAGTAGTGGTGGTGGTAGTAGTGGTGGTAGTGGTGGTATTGGTAGTAGTGGTAGTGGTGGTAGTAGTAGTAGTGGTGGTGGTAGTAGTGGTGGTAGTGGTGGTGGTAGTGGTGGTATACGGAGTATACTTTAATTTGTTTAATTTTTTTCTAACTTTTTTTATATAACTTTTTGAAAAAACTTTCCCAACTAAAAAAAGTCCAAAACAGTTTTCTTTATCCAAAAAAAATATAAAATATAGATATATGTATATAAAAACAATGTATAAAATAAAAAATCAAGTTACTGACGAGCTTCACGAGTCGAGTTCGAGTTCGAGCTGATAACAAACAATGAAAAATTCGAGCTTTTATCGAGTTTACCGAGTCGAGCTCGAGTCGAGTCGAGTTCGAAACGAGCTTTGTCGAGCTAACGAGTCGAGCCTGTTCGACTCGAAAATTTCACGAGCTAAAATTCTTGTTCGAGCTCGAGCTCGAGCTTCAACTCGAGCTCATTCGAGTCGAGTTTTTTCGAGTCGAGCTCGAGTCGAGTTCGAGCAACTCGGTTCGCGTAACAGCCCTAACTATTCCCTACCCCACTTTCTCTCCTGCCTCACTTTTCATACTCTCAACACTTACTCCACTATACACTTTCCTTAATTTTTGTGCAAAACCCATTTTGTGCCTTTTGTAATGGGACAGAGGGAGTAATTCCTTATGCATCTCCCTTAATGCAGATAAATATTGCTTCCCTCCATTAGTCATCTGCCGCATTGTCATGTTTGGTTACTACTGCATTTCTTAGTGCATTTTTATTGTTCAGATTTATATATATTTTTTGGTTAATAGCCAGAAACTTTTTTTTTTTTAGTGCATTTATATTTGTTGTTGTTGTGGCCACAACCTTATTTTCTTCTAATTTTGGTTACATTTCATGTTATAGTTAGTCGCACGTTCAGAAATTGATATATATATATATATATATATATGTATGTATATATGTATACATGTATATGTATATACACACACGCACATATACATATATATATTTTAAAATCTGAATTGCTTTCTTACCTTATGTGTATTTTACACCCATGTAGATTTGAATATCCACAACCGACATTTAGGAAATTGATGAAAGAGCACTGTATGGAGCCTTTTTTTGTGTTTCAGGTTTGTCATGATTTATACTCGTTTTCACCCCCCCTAAACAGAACATTTATATTGTATATTTACATTTTCCAATTGAAAATTTTGGAAGTGTTGTTTATCTTTATATGCACTTCTTCCGTTCATCATTCTTATATCACTTTTTCTCGATGTAGGTCTTTTGTGTTGGGCTATGGTGTTTAGATGAGTACTGGTATTACAGTCTTTTCACATTATTCATGCTGTTTATGTTTGAGTCAACAATGGCAAAGAGCCGGCTGAAGACTTTATCAGAGCTTAGACGTGTACGAGTGGATACCCAGACCATAATGGTGTATCGTTGTGGGAAGTAAGTTATATCAAGAGTAGGTGTGGTACCGGCCACTCACCGTTTCTTTTCTTTCGATTATTATGTTTAATTGTATACTTCCATAATTATACGCGACCATTTTTTTTTGGGGTACCACAGGTGGACGAAAATCTCTGGTACAGATCTTTTGCCTGGGGATGTTGTGTCTGTTGGACGCTCAGCTGGTCAGGATGGAGAGGAGAAGTCTGTCCCGGCAGACATGCTTATATTAGCTGGGACTGCTATTGTGAATGAGGCAATTCTGACGGGCGAGTCTACCCCCCAATGGAAGGTGGTTCTCTCTTCTTATACTCAACTTATACCAATGCATAACTATTTTGGACTATGATAGATGATAGTGTTTATTGAGTCACTTTCAACAATTACTGCTCAGGCCAAAGTATTTGGATAAGATGCTGAATCCTCAAAGTTGAGAACTAAAATGTAGGATTCTTTCTTTATTGCAATAGATCCCAGTGCCAATAGTCTTGATGTTTGAGCTGAATTCTTTTGTTTCTTTATAAAGAAACATGACATAAGAGGTAAGTCCACGAGGATGCAGTTTATGGACACATGATGCTTATAGAGTGAGATAGACAAACGCGAAATTGTTGTACTTCCTCTATCTCAAAATGAGTGTCCATTTTATTAATCAATTTTCTCCTTTGCGAAAGATCATGCCTTAATGTGCAGAGATTGATTGTCCATTCATTCCTTAAACCGTCTGTTTCCTTCTATTTTTAGAGGAGTAGCTTTGTGCAAAAAAGTATATCTACTTCTTAGCAATTTCTCAGTTCTAGTGTCATTGGAAAACTTAATTAGGATAGAAGAGAAATAAAGAGAATGCCTTTTTACTTATTGAAAGTCTCAAATAGGATAGAAGAGAAATAGAGCAATTGTTCATTTATTTTTATTATTTTATTTGGGGTTTGTTTTCAAACCTAAATGCACTTTTAAAAACAATATCGTAACCTTCCAATTAAGAAAAAGATGCAAAAAGTCATGTATGATGTTTTTGCTACCGTGTGGGACTAATCTAATACATAGGATTAGATTTGTGAGCTCACATATGTAAGAACTATGAATGTATGAACATCAATCTCACTTCATCATAAATAAGATTATAAATTTAAATGTCAAAGTTTATGATGGTCGTATTGCGATTTTAGTTTCATTGAATCACATTACCATTTTCCTTTGCATACTTGTTTGTTGACAAGTTCTCTATATGGGTGTATGCTTGTATGTTTGGATGGTAACCATGTGATAAGATAGAAGAGTTTTTTCGTCCTCATTCATGGATCTGAGTCTTGTTGTTTGTAGGATCAAATATTTTTTTCTTAAACATATGTACCTCACAGGTTTCAATCATCGGTAGGGGAACTGATGAAAAACTATCTACCAGTCGAGATAAAAACCATGTTCTTTTTGGTGGGACAAAGATATTGCAGCATACTCCAGACAAGGTTGTTCACACTAATATATAAATATATTTACATTTCTGTTAGCAATATCCATTCCTATTAATCATTTATGTTATCCTGATCCCAGACTTTCCACATGAAAACCCCTGATGGTGGCTGCTTGGCCGTTGTTCTACGAACTGGTTTTGAGACGACCCAAGGGAAACTGATGCGTACTATATTATTTTCTACTGAGAGGGTAAGGTTTTTCTGCTTGTTGGCATATAATCCAGTTTTCAATATTAGTTTGCCCTTCTGTTTGTATTATTTCGGTGTTGATTATTTTTAATTTTACATGAAGGTTACTGCTAACAGCTGGGAGGGTGGACTCTTTATTTTGTTTTTAGTTATTTTTGCCGTAATAGCTGCCGGTTATGTGCTTAAAAAGGTAAATTGCAGATTCCTCTACCCATGGTTATGATCTGATTCTGATGTCAGCCTTAAAATAATTCTGCTCTTTTTCTTGTAGGGTCATAAGATAAATTCTTCTCCTCCCTATGATATTTTGAATTCTTGTAATGCAGGGGCTTGAGGATCCAACGAGAAGTAGATACAAGCTTCTCCTAAGTTGTTCATTGATTATAACTTCCGTGATTCCCCCTGAACTGCCAATGGAGTTGTCAATAGCTGTTAATACATCTTTGATTGCACTGGCACGACGCGGGATATTTTGTACTGAACCTTTCAGAATTCCATTTGCTGGAAAGGTGAGTAGCGCCAGAAGTTATCTTCATTATTGTGTCATCATGTTGGGCTCATTTGGTGTAGTTTTTACTATTACCCTTCATAGTGTCACTAGTTATTTTTTCTGATCTTGGCCTCTATTTGTGTCCTTTTTCTTTGGCTTGCATGTTAATACGTAAACACATAAGATGGTAGAGGCCGGAACATTAGCCTGCCTTTGGACCGAATGAATGGCGTTGTCTAAAATTGGAATTGAGCATAGTTGTCTGCTTCTTTGCATTATATTTGTTACGTCTTAGGAATTTGTATGGGTTGGGTATATTTGCTCATAACTCTGCAATTAGTGGCCTTGATTTTGCGCACAATGTGCGACCATAATGTTCTGCAGCTACTCTAATAGCTTAAGCTGTTCAAGTGGTGGCTGAGAATGTATATGAATACTTACCCCCCCCCACCTCCAAATGCTACTCAAAGGGTCAAACCAAATTATCACCGAGTAGATGCACTATGTAATTAAAGTAGTTGCATGTAAGATAACTTCCATGAAATTATGACCAAGTATTTTAAAAGTTTAGAGGAATCACTGGCCATGTGTATTAAGCTCTCACTGAATGGGGTCATTATCTACTTTTAGTGAATGTGATTTGAGATTGGTTTTGTTTGACAAATAATTATATCATTTTCAGGTTGACATATGCTGTTTTGACAAGACTGGGACGCTGACATCTGATGACATGGTATACGAAATGCAACTCTAATATTAACTGTAGTTGCTCCAGTAGTCAACTTGGCCTTCCTTTTAATATGTTCACACTTCCAATCTGCAGGAGTTCTCTGGAGTAGGTGGGTTGACTGACATTGCAGATCTAGAAACAGACACAAGTAAAGTGCCATCTCATACACAAGAGATACTTGCTACCTGCCATGCGCTGGTTTTTGTGGACAACAAGCTGGTAAGATTGCTGGTCATAAAGGAAAGAATGTTATCTTGACCCCCCCCCCTTTTCGGCTAAGAATTGTGTTCACCAATAGATGTAGGTTGTAAGGTCTTTCTGATCTGGAGTGTACTCTGCACTTGGGTGATGATTGACGAACCTTGCATTTATCGATTTCTCTCGGTTTCATACACAGTTTTTGGGATTTTGAATACCAAGGGCCTATATGATCAATTGCAACCAGATTTTCCTTGTCGTAACTCATAAGAAATCCACATACCGTTATATGTTGTCACGCAATGGTAAAACTGTTTGTAACTGATGAAACCATGCAAATCTAAGAGTTACAAAATATATTTTCCTTAGAAAGCCACACCTATTAACTAGTGCCACTCCGTCACCCTGATTAGATGACATGCATGAAGAATCGTCTTTGCTTCTTGCTGTTCAGGCCTCGTTATTAAGTAGCTAACGTCTAACTTTTCTTTGTTACAAAAATTCTGAACATGCACTAATGATGCTGAATCTTTTTAACATTTGGAATGAAGCCCCAGATAATTGAAGGAAGAAAAGTGTGGTCAACAACTCATTGGAATTTGTTGTCAATGCATAAATAAACTCACTGAAAAGCAATAATAGATGTAAATCATAAACAAGCATTTTTCTGCATGTGCTGAATTTCTGGGTAGCTTCTCTTGTGTGGATTGTGGTTTATGTTCTTTGGCGTTTGTGCATGTGTTGATATCCAGTAACATTTCGCCCCTTTAGGCATCTCCGATTGTGTTCTCTAAAGGTGCCTTTCTCATTGTTGTCATTCCATTTGCCACATTCCATGTAACTTAGGACCTATTTAACCACCTAAGGTAAAAGATCTTAATAAACCACCGTCATCTTCTGTTACTAAATTTAATGAGAACTTGTGAAATATTTTCAAATGGGTCCCTATACATGGAAAACTTAAAAACCCTTCATAAAAATTACACTGTGAAGCTCAGACCCTTCAAATTTGCCACAGTACCTGTGTCCAAAGGATAGGACATGGGTGTGGGTATGGGTGTGGCTATTTTATACTAAATTTGGTGTAAAATCTCAAAATTTTGGAGGATCTGACACTCGGATCCGTACCCGAGTCTGAGCATCATAGAAATTACAAGACCCACCCTTGGATTTCAACAAATTCTCATTTTTTGACTATTATGGCAGTCAACATCAATTACATCAAGTGAGTGGGTGATACTTTAATAATGTAACATAAAGAAAACAAAAAATATACTCCCTCCGTCCCACAATAATATAGACTTTTGCCAATGCATGGGAATTAAGGAGGAAGTATTATATTGAAAGTGTTGTGAGTGTGAAAATAAAATAGGAGAGAGAATGAGTGGAGAGAATAGTAAATTATAATGGTGATGTGAGTATTAAAATAATGTAGGAGAGAGAATGAGTGGAGGGAATAGTAAAGATTCCTTTCCATTTTAGGAAAGTTATATATTATTGTGGGACGCCCAAAAAGGAAATTTTATATATTATTGTGGGACGGAGGGAGTATATAAAGACAAATAATCCTTCAAATTTATTTTAGATGTAATCTCACAAGTGTTTTTTTTTAATAAATAATTAAAATAAAAAGCATCAATAATATAATATACGATATGAGCTTTTATCAAGTCAATTCAGTATTTAACTTAGTTTTGATTTCACATAAGTAATTTCGAGAATATAGTAATAATAAAAACAATAATCTTTCAAATTAAATACAGATGACTACGGTGACCATAATACCCTTTAAGAAAACGAAAAAAAAAAGAAAATGAAAAACATAGAACCTAAAAAACTTGTCACCTCTTCCCGAACCCTACATCTTTTCTCCAGCTTCCAGCTTCCACATTCTCCCTATATCCCCTACCTCCTCCACACCAACACCCCCTCAACTGTCCTGTTTGACTCTCTCTCGCCCCCAACCATCATTCACCTTCTTTTTCAATTCCGCCACCCATACCAAGGACGTAGCCAGGATCTCAATTGAAGGGGTGGGGTGTATATATATATATATATATATATATATATATATATGGAGAATAATTTTATACATGCAAATGGCACTTAAAACATGTTTGGTTTATACTCTCTATCAAACAAAAAGGTAATTTTGCTTTCCATTTTAGTTTTCCAACAAAATGGTTCTTTTTCTAGAAGGCTAAAATAGTAGTGGGAGTATATAGATGTACAAGAAGTTTACACAATTCAAAAAAATTATGAATTTGCAAAATAATACTACTTTTTCTTGTTATTGTTTCTTTTTGGATCGATGGAATATCTGAAAATTGAAGATTAAAACTTTGATTGGGATTAAGTGGTTGCACAACATAATCCGTTGAGGGGTTTGTGTCAATGCTATAATAAAGCAACAATATATCATCTTGATTATGTAATTAAGCGTTGCGAATTCACATTCATCTGTGTTGATTCATATTCATCCTTTTCATATGCATCCTGTAACGTCGGAGTGATAAATTTAAAGTCATATTTTCTTATTATAATTCTATAGTATTGTCATTTCTTATTAATTATTTCAAACTTTAATTAGCTTTTATATTTTTGTTACTTTTTAAAAATAAATAAATTATGGGATTGAAATAAAGTTTAAGGGGCCAAAATTGGGGCATGGCTTTTTATCAAAATAAATAAATAAATTGGGAGTACGACTTTGTTCTTTATAAATGGAGGGGGGAAGATGCATTTTCTTAGAAAATCTGGGGTGTCAAGATTGTACACAACTTGTAAAAAAATATTTTAAAGGGGTAGATATTATTTTTTATTAGAAAGTCCCAAGGGGTTGGGACCTAGACATGGGCAAACCGGAACCGGCGGTTTGAACCATCATTTACTTTTTTTTTTAACAGAAAATGTTATGTTTTTAACAGTTTCCGTTAGTTTTTAACATATTTTGTTAGTTTTTTTTTTTTTAACAAATTCTGCTAAAAATATAACTTTTCCTTCAGTTTCACACAAAACTGTTACATTTTTATCAGATTCTGTTAAAATTTTGACAAAATCTGTTAAAAATATATCAGTTTTCAACATTTTGCTGGTCTGAAAAAATAATTTAAAAAAAGAAGAAAAAGGAACCGGGAAACGGTCAGAACCGGAACTGGCAATTCACGGTTACGTTTCGGTCCCATGTTTACCGGAACCGGAACCAGTTGCCCATGTCTAGTCGGACCCTGCTTGCCACCCCACACCATCCAAACCGCCATCACAACCCTACTAATCCAACGCCTTCCGACCCCCCCCCCCCTTTGAATCTGTGACCTCCCACCCCATCCTACCGGCAAAACATGCCCCACCACTGTTTAGCACCATCTTTCAATCCATTAGCTCCCTTCCCCCTTTGTCTCTCACCTTCTCTCTCCCTCCCTCTTTTTTCCTCTCAATTCAAAAAAAGTGCTCAGTGTCACTACCCACCTTCTTTTTCTTCCTTTTCTCTATCCCATTCAACCATCACTAACACCATTTTTTTTGGCGAATAATGGTGCAATTAATTTTGACTTGATATTCAATTAAGAGGTTTTGGTTAATGAGGAGATGCGATACGTTTGTGGGATTATGGTTTTTTTTTTTTTGTAGCATGTTGGTATATTTGGATGAAGAGGAACGCCAGGATTTTTAAGAATCATTTACTTACTGAATCATCTTTGTTGGGAAAAGTGATGACATTAGCTTCTCTTTGGGCGTATGTCAATGGTGCCTTCAAAGGTCTGTCGGTTAATGACTCGAAGAGAGACCTGGTTGCTGCACTTCCTTAATGTAGTTTTCACGCATCTGTTCATTCTAGATGGACCCTTTGTCCATCCTTTTGTGCATTGAGATTCTTCTCTTACAATCTTCTTATCTTATAAAAAAATCAAAGAATACCAAAATTGTTTATGGATCTAGTTTACAACCGAGATAAATGTCATATGATAACTATAATTTTCTTATGATGGATTTTCAAAGTTGGGATATTGAAGTTGAGGGGGGGGGGGAAGAGGTATGGTTGTAAGAAAAGAGGAGAAGATTTCACCTGAGATGATATTAGTAGCGGCAGGGGTCAGGGTGGTGGGGGTTGATGGCCCTACAAGAAGGAAGGACGACATGACAATCTTTGAGGGAGAAGCCTTACCCGAAGGGGAGGGGACTATGAGGGAGAGGTGGTTGTTGGTTAGGGTTGATGACAACAAAATAACCTTTCTAATTTTAATCATTCCGTTAAAGTTTTCAAGTATAGGGACTTAATTGAAAAAAAACATTATTTTTCATTGAATTTAGTAATGGGAGATGACGGGTAGTGGTTTATTAGGACCTTTTCCTAAATCCTAGGTGGTTAAATGAGTCCTAAATTAAATGGAATGATTTATTGGAAAAAGTTGGAAAGTTGAGTAGGTAAAAAGGTATTTTGGCCTAAAACTTAATCTTGAATCGCTGAGAAATATCGCAAAATTTCATTATATCCATTTCTGTATTAGTTTCTACGAAATTAATGATTCCACAAATTAATTGGCTGTATCAGAAGTTCAACATTTTTCTTGATATGAATGATTTATCAACAATGGGTCAGATCTTAATTATATGCTTAATCTTATCTTGAAAGGAGTGCTGGAAACATAGCTTATTTCAGAAATTTTGTGTTATAGAAATCACGCGACACTTTGTTACATTACCATTCTTCCTTTGCAGTTCCGATCTCACTATGTAGCTTATTTGCAGATTAATATCCTTCAGACTTCGTTAATGGAATCTCCAATTATGTATTAAGAGGTTTTCACTTGTGTTTATTGAGAGTTGAGGAGATGATATCTCAGACTTTCACTACTGGATTCGACATTTACTTAACAAATACATATTGCCCATATGATCTTCTCACTGTTTATACTGATAACATCAACTGAAATACCTCATGGAGCCGTTAATTTACTACTCCTTCATCCCAATACTGTTTGACAAAAGGGCTGAAATAATACCAATTCTCTTGTGGCCTTCTTGTAGGACTATTTAAGTTACAGATTTTATTATTTCACTTTTCTTGTAGGTCGGTGATCCTCTTGAGAAAGCTGCCATTAAGGGCATCGAGTGGACTTACAGATCTGATGAGAAAGCTATGCCTAAAAAGTAAGCTGTTCAGTTTTGCTAGTTATCTGCAATTTCGTAAGTGTATCCTTGTTATCTTTCAGTTTTGAGTGAATAGCATTAAAGATGTATTCTAGAAGAAAGTTAGAGGAGAGCAGATCTTCCTGTTGTTGCCTAGAAATGGAGAAACCTGCAACAGACTATGATGCTCGGACTCTTTGGTTTACCTCGCCGGACCCTTGTCAACAAGGCTAAAATAGGAGTGTCCGACACGGGTACGGCGGGGTAAACCAAAGAGTCCGAGCATCAGAGGCAACATATATAATACCCCCAAACTGAGAATAGTGTCACTTTCATACCGGTATGGCGCCAATGATTTTCCTTCTCTAAATCTGCAAAAATTATCCATTAAATGCGTGTGGGAGTCGCATGCTTTTGTATGGAGTCCATTCGTGTGGGAAGTCACATACTTTTGTATGGAGTCCATTTGTTTTAGTTTCCTTATATTTTCTGTTGAACTATCTTGAACCTAGCTTAAACAACCTCTGACTTGGGACCATACATCTTGTCGTGACTACTATTTCATTTAATACCTGTTTTGAAATATTCATAGGATTTATCCACCTACTTCTCCACCCCCAGGTGGCACAAGTGCCGCCATTAGAAAAACTATTGATCACTGTTGTCTCTATCATCTACCTTCACAATCCGACCATCGGAGGCTCTCCGCCTTTTCTTCTTGCGGCCTTCTTTTCTTCTTGTAATACCGAGGGTTTCAGACCAAGAATTCTGATAAATACCAAATGCTTATCGGCTGGAAAGGCCAGGGAAGATTTTCTCAAAGGAAAGAATATTTGCTAGTATGATTCCTAGGTATTGAAGCACAATCACTGTCTTAAAAATCCCAAGTCATGGAAATAGCTGTAGGAAACATTATGCAAGTATCTGTGAGTTTCAAACTGACTATTAGAGGCTCTTCGCTTTTTTCTTCTCGTGGCCTTCTTTTATTCCTGCAGGACCAAGGGCTTCAGACCGAGAATTCTGATAAATACTATATGCTCATCGGCTGGCATGGCCCAGGAGGATTTTCCCAAAGGAAAGAATATTTTGCAACTATTATTCCTAGGTACTGAAACACAACACTATTGTAAAAATCCCAAGTTATGGACCAAATAGCTGTAGGAATGATTATGCAAGTATCTGTGAGTTTCAACCCGGAGCTCAGCTGATAAGGGATAGGGCGCTGGAGTGATCACTGACAGTGTGAACATCATTTTGGTTGAGGTGCTGATTAAGCAGCAGAGTCGGGGCTAAGTGATGCTGCATATCCAGATTGACATGCTTTTCACTTGAAAAGAGGCAGGGTGCTGGAGAGAGAACTTGCAGCGTAAACAACAAAGGTGGTTGTGGTGTTACTTAGAAGGCTCTGAAGAATTGGGACCAAATCGCTACTGATCAGATCAACATGGTGAAAATGGTGAATGTTGACCAGGATTAGGGATGGCAGGATGTTTTTCATGAGAAGGAACTGGCAAGCATACAATGGTGTTCTCACTCTCACACTCTCTCTCCCCCCTCAATGGTTTTGAATTACGGCAAGACTCGTGGGGCAACGGTGCTGATAGGAGGCTGCCACAGTAGGGGTTGTAATTCCTGTGACCTATGAAATTCTGGCTCTGGTTTCCATTTTTGCGATCTGCTTTCTTATTAGATTCTTTCTCACATTTTAATGTTTTAGGAATGCTCGGTTGAGTGCTTGATGACTCCTATTTCATGTTAAGATCCTTGACCAATACACTAAAAGCCATATGACTAATGGAACACATTAGATAAATTTCCTTAAACCTGAGTCCCATTTCTCAAGTTGACCCTACCTAATTCCATACTTAGGTTGGGTCCCCCCAAAATTAATATGATACCCTTTCCTCTTGGTGAAAGAAAGGATGAATTGTGTCCAGAAATTTACTCTGGAGTCTGGACACACCTCTTATTTAATTTAATTATGTCGACAAGTTCCACTTTGCATTACTCTATGTGCTAAAAGCACATGACTCGTGTTTTGTAACAGAGTATAAAAGTTCGTTTCACATTGACCATTGCTTATGCAGTTTTTGCTAAACATTTAAAGCAATTGTTGTTTATCAACTTTTTTTTTTCTTTCTGGAAATGTAGGGGAGGTGGGAGTGCTGTTCAAATTGTTCAAAGATACTTCTTTGCTTCCCATTTAAAAAGAATGGCAGTTATAGTTCGTACAGAAGAGCAATTTTATGCCTTTGTGAAGGTATGAAGGCCTTTGTTTGTCACAAAATAAAAACTTGGTTAATGAGAATGGATGAATTACACTTACCTATGTTGATTGGTAATAAGCCTTGTGTTGATCAAATGTGGAAATCTGGGGAGCTGATCTGATATGTTATTGTTTTGTTACTTTATTCTCTGTTCCCAACTGAGTGTCCTTTCTTAAAAAAATTCATGTCCCAGAAATGAGCTTCCACATTTCTCTGAGTTTACTAAATTCACCTTCAGCAACTATCATGTTTAGCGTTCACTTGAATTTTTATCATGCGGACACCAAGGGCTTTCATGTGTATATGTTGTAAAAGGGCAAACCCCGGTGCGCCAAGCGCTCCCCGCCAAGCGGGGGTTGGGAGAGGGAACCATTTGCTAGAGCCTTCCCCTGACAATTGCCAAGAGGCTGTTCGCCAACGTTCGAACCCGTGACCTTATGGTCACCAAAGGAGCAACTTAACCGTTGCGCCAAGGCTCGCCCTCCATGTGTATATGTTGTATAATTGGAAAAATATCACATCTTTTAACTTGATGAATGCTAAAACATTTTGGGGGAGCCTCATTTACATTTCTGTTCAATTTGCATTTTGACCCTGCATTTTGACCCTATATGCTATATTCTTATAAGATGGTTAGTTATTTGATCAATATTGCAACCAAATTTCAAAAGATGATTATGCTCTCTTTTAGTGTTATTAGTTACTGTCTATTTTTTCCCTACTGAAAGAAAATAATAATACTTGGACTTTGTTGTAGACGGTTTATGGTCAAACTACTTATGAAGCTATGTATGGACCTTTCTTGATACACCATAATTACAGGGTGCACCAGAAACCATTCAAGGAAGACTAATCAATGTGCCACCATCATATGTTACAACCTACAAGAAATATACTCGTCAAGGATCTCGTGTGTTGGCTCTGGCATTTAAGCCTCTCCCAGACATGACTGTAAGGATTCTTATATTCAAAACATCTGTACCTTCGAAACCCCCTTTCACATTTTTATTTATGGAGACCCTCTGTTGGATTGTTGAACATGTGGAATAAGTTTTATAATATTATTTTAGTTTCTTTCTAATCATGGTTGAGCCATATATAGTTCCCCGTGGATGATTGATACTTGATATTGTGCGAGAGTTTTTTTCTCCTGCATTTTGTAGGCACTGATGCACGCTCATGCAGGACATGATCACTGATCCGCAAACAAAATTATTATTTACTCCCTCCGTCCCAGACCAAGAGTCCTACTTTCCTTTTTGGTCCGTCCCAGACCAAGAGTCCCTTTCCTTAAATGAAAAGTTTTCCATATATTTATACCCTTATCATCTCCATATATTTACAAAAAAACCATTACTATTTCTCCCACTCATTCTCTCTTCTATTAAATATTTTTAACTTTTACATTCTCTCTCCTATTTCCTACCACACATTTAACTTTTACATTCTCTCTCCTATTCCCTACCACACATTTAACTTTTATATTCTCTCTCCTAAAATTTTCTACCCATTTTAAAAAAAAAATTCTTAAGAAGCGTGAAATTCCCTCCGAGGACCCTTGGTCTGGGACGGAGGGAGTATTATTTTGTAAGAAAAAAGGTGTGGTAGGGCGCATTTGGGACACTTTAATAGATAATCCATCTATACCTCTCATATACACATTTACTTGAGAATATGCAGTTACATTTTAAAGTTACAGAAGAAAACAACCTATCGGGATCTCAGATATGCCCAAGAAGTTCATCAAGGCATCATTCATTTATGCTGGAATACATTGGTCTTTTTGCATTTGCTATTATAGGTCTGCGAGTTTCCGTAGTTGAAACTTTCATCGTTTCTCTATAAAACAAAATTTCATTTGAACCATTTGTTTTTACGGATGAGTTCCTAGTTTCAATATACCAGGCTTTGAAACTTAAAAGCTTTAAATATACAACACTATGGAGCTTGTTTGACATATATCCCCGAATGAAGTTGATGTTCCAACTCCACTAGTACCTGGGGAGTGTGCGTGCCTCTGGGTATTCTGTAGTTATGCACCCTGTAATCCAGAAAGTCATGGAATCTATGTATTACTACACCATTTATGTCCTTCATGGTTATAAGTTGTTGCCTGAAGTTACTAAAGCTCAAAGGCACTAATTGTTGCTACTTTGTCTACATTTATCTCATGGAAAGACCACAAGAGTTCTGACTTTCGAAGCCACATGTAAGGTGTGGAATCCAGTTTCCCCCTTTCATTAAGAAAAAATATTATTTTTCTGTTGTACTCCCTTTGTCCCAAAAGGGGTTCTACTTTGACTACATGCTGATACTAATCACAATATTGGACGTCCTGGTTACTCTAAATCTGATCAATACCCTTCAAGCTATTTAAGTGGTTTCCATCAGTTGGAAGCATTCCATTTCTTTTTTCTCAAAGCCAGAAAGGGTCTTACCAACATTGGCTCAACATCTTTCTTAAAATGAAATCAGAGCATCTTTCTTTTAAAGAGAAAATGTATTGCTGTTCAGTTATTAAACTTATAAGTTTTGACCCCTCTACTGTTTGAAAGTTTTTGCACCCCTACAACTATATATGGGCCAAATGTTATCCGTGCTACATTTTCACCCTTTTGATGAAATATTGTCTCTGCTACTGATTTGAAAATGACTTTCATCATAGTATACGTACGATAGATGGTTAGAGCAAGTGATGGAAGTGTTATCTTGCTTTCTATGTCAATGGAGAAGAGCTTCCAATATATATCTTGGGCTTTTTGCATTACACCTCCAAGGAGAAGGATGTCCTGCTTCATATATTTGAAATATCTAAAGTTCCATGACCTTGATGCGATGTCTACATCTAACTCAACGTCAAGTTCTTGAATGAGATTATGACTGCTAATCAGTTTAGCACTTCAGTCATTATCTTCCTATTGCTGCAGTACATCACTTCTATCCCATCTTTCAAGTGTTCTCTTATTATCAAGTTTTAACTTATTTTTATAATGTCGATTTCTGTTTCGAGCAGCCCAGAAGACTTAACAAGTACCTTCAATTATTTACATTTCCTTTACTGCAAATTATAACATTCTTTTGTAAATGTTCTTCCAAAATGTGGATGGGATACTGACTTGCATTGTTTTGATTCTTGCCAAAAAGATAGAGAACATCTAACAAGTTTGTATTAATCACACTTTTCACCTTTCTAAATCATTATGTCATTGAACCTTGGCCTATGCACTCATGTGGAATTTTCACCATGATCCATCTTTCTGCTTATGCTTTTATGCATGTTTAACCTGTTTGTGTTTGATTTTTCAAATGCTTATAATAGGTCAGTGAAGTCAGAAGCTTGGACCGAGATTTAGTGGAGAGTGAGCTTACATTTGCTGGGTTTGCGGTATGAAGTTAGTTTCATTTTGTTCAGTTCTGATTATAGTTGCACTCAGATGCTATGGCTTTTGTCAAATCTCACTTAACACTCTTCTTATAATCTTCAGGTGTTTAATTGCCCAATCAGAGGAGATTCAGCCAAGGTGTTGTCAGAATTAAAAGCATCATCGCATGACTTGGTGAGTAATACTCATTGGATATTGATTTCTTTGTCAATTAAATATGTAGCTTTCACGGGTTATTCAGACTTCTTTTTTTCTAGAAATTTGTTTTCACCTGGGTGTTAAGATTAGATGAAAAGGGACATTGAATGAAAACGTGGCATTGGCTTTGTTCCCCTTAGAGTCCCCGAGTTAGAGTGGGCTCTTTTATTACTTTTAGCGAGAGCAGCTCTACATAGGTTACTTCTATATGTCTTTTTAACTTGGTTCAGTAGTTTTCTAGAATTTTGAAAGAAGACACAATGTACATCTGCCTAATTGTTGTTTGGTGGGATTTTTTGGAGTATTACTGTCTAGAGCAATTTTGGACATACAGAGTTAGAGTTATACGCCTTTGTCCATAAGTTGATGCCTATAGATAGTGTTAAGGGGTCCGCATTATATCAGAAAAACTATAGGTGTCCGCATCTCGTTTTTTAATCCCAATTTAATGGCAAGGATGTGATGGTTAGTAGTATGTGGCCCCACAGGTTAGGTAATATTATGTCGAGTAATCACATGATCTTGCAGCATAGCTTGGAATTAGAAGTTGGGCTAAAAGCCAAGATACTTATCGTTACTCTCAACGATAAGCTTGAGGATGTTAACCATGCTTATGCTTACAACTACATCAGCTTCTTCAGACTTATAGCTTCCATTGTTCGCTCTCTTTATGTAATTGAAATCTGTAAATGATGTTTTCTTGAGTACGGGGTATTCAAGTAATTTGAATCATGATTTTCATGTTCATTTATCACGCTTGACTCCTTTATACAATCCAGCTCCATTTCTTTTTTCGTCTTGTATTTGGAAAGCTCTTGTCCTTTTGAAAATAGGGTTTTGTTTGTTTATGTTCCTTAATAAGTAGAATTATGTATTGTATGATCATAGGTCTCATTAGATAATTTCTCTTTACTGGTATGGATATGTAAGATCCCCTCAGAATATTCATGATCGTTTTGATGGGGAGGTTTGGGTAAATCCTGGCTCTGCTTCTTCTTCTCTTCATAGGCATGTTCGAAGCTTTAAAGTTGTGGTTTGTTGTCCTTCGCTGTATTGCGGCTGTGTGAGAAACTACGGCAAATTTCTAGAGATCCTGCATATGTCTAGGGTGATTTTGTGGCCTTACTTTGACTGACATCTTATAGGGTGTCTGAGTGGGAGTTTTCACGGGGTTATGGTATTGGAGATGCAGTGGGATTGGGATTCCTGCATTTCTAGTATTCTTGCTCTTAGTTTTCACCTTTTATGTATTTCTTCTATGCAATTCTAATATAACCTAATTTGCTTCTTTCTAGATTGGCCATATTTAATGCTGTACCCTTTAAGGCCTTCCTTATGGAAAAACTTATTCCTTTTCTTAGGTCATGATTACTGGTGATCAAGCATTGACAGCTTGCCATGTTGCTCGTCATGTTAATATTATTTCAAATCCAGCACTAATTCTTAGCCCAGCAAAAAACAGTCAAGGATATGAGTGGATCTCACCTGATGAATCCGAGGTTGTTGGTTACAGGTAAATTCTATTCTTGCTGTTCTGATAGCTGTAAGGGCGCTAGTAATTGTTATACTCCACTTGGTTTAATTTTCTTTACCTTGCTTTTGACAATTTTTTTTTCCAGTGAGGACGAGGTTGAGACTTTGTCTGAGGATCGTGATCTCTGCGTTGGAGGCGACTGCTTTGAAATGTTGCAGCAGACTTCTGTTGTTCTTAAAGTCATTCCATACGTGAAGGTTGTTATTCATTAGATTAATATGGTGATTTTTGATTATGATGGCTTCTTTCTTGACTAGACCTATTCCAACTGCTAGGTATTTGCAAGGGTGGCTCCTGAACAAAAAGAACATATAATGACCACCTTTAAAACGGTGGGAAGGACAACACTAATGTGTGGTGATGGAACTAATGATGTTGGAGCCTTGAAGCAGGTAATATATATTCTTGAAAGGTGCCTTTAATTTTTTCAATGTGTTAATACTTAATAGGTCATTTTGATGATTTATTATTCTAGTCATTGTTTCCTTCTTACTCCCTCCATCCCTAAATGAATGTCCATTTTTATGGAGAAGTTAATAGACACTCCCTGTCAATTATCATCTTCTAATTGTCACTTACAATCATGATGTTATATGGTGAGATCATTAATGGATGCTTATGTATTTATGCTACTAAAATTGATTAAAAACCAACTTCCTTAGATGTCCCTTAAGACAAAAATGGACATTCATTTAAGGATTGAGGGAGTAGTATGTTGCAGTATCTTAAGTTTAGAACTTGACTGAAACTCAAAACATGGCTATGAATCAATAGAGGTAAAGCTGACTGGGGTTCATTGGTTGAGATGCAAAACTCTATTACGAGAACATTCACCTGAGAATGTGGAATGATAAGTAGAGATAGGACAATGTTAGGTCCAGCCATTCTCCTTTTTCTCTTCCAAGTCTTGTCCTCCTTCACTATATCATTGTTTCTTTCTTATAAGTTCTTTTATGAAAAAGAAACGGGAAAACAAAGTAGCGAGGTCAGCATCCCAAGTTATCACAAACACGTACTAGAGTGCTCCTCTCTTGCGGGGGATTAGAGATGTCATGCACTCAGGCAAGAAGCTAAATTGCTGTAAGCATAAGCACACAGCTTTATTTGAAGCATATTACTCCATTCCGCAGGAGTGTCCATTTCTATTCATCCCCATGGACAAAAATGGACACAGATGTATTCATGTATGAACTTTGGAGTAGGACCAAACAAGAAATATTGTAAAGTACCTAAAACCATCGCAAATTTCCAAGTTCGATCCTAAATGACAGAGAAAAAACTTTTATCAATCGCTTTTAATTTTTAGGCCTAGTCTGTAAATTCTACCAGTCTTCTTGGTCTATTTTGATTTTTTCTCCCTAGCATATATTCCTCCATTTCCAAAGCAAGAGTCCACTATTCAATTTTGGATGTTTCCCTTAAGGTCCACTTTAAAAAATTATGCTCACCATCTCCAAATGAGATATAAGCATCGGTATGCTCAAACAATTTGAAATTATAACAAACCCCAATGATACAAATGCACCGCTTAATTTTGAAACTTTTCAAAAGTAGACTAATTGTCCAGATCAAAGGGACTATTAATTGGAAGTCAACTTTTGGGTGTTTAATATGATTAGCATAGGAATCATAAGTTTGGGAAGTCCCAAGTCGAGTTTGTGTGTGTGGATGAGACAGTTGGAATGCAGGACTGACTCTTAGAAGCAAAAGGAAAAGGAAGAACCGAAACGAAAAAACGAAGATCTATCGTGTCATAGGTGTATTGTAGTGGCATCTGCAGGTTTATCCTAGACACACTATTACTCGCAGCAAGCATATAATTCAGTAGTTTTTGCTTCTCACATCTTGGTTCCTGCTGTAGCGTTGCTCTATAGTTAGTCAAGATATATTCTACCATCTCCTCTTCCTTTTCTTTGTATGCAGTACTTTATTTATTAATTATTTTGGTCTGAACCATCTGACTATCTGATTTCCCACCACTCCTTGAGTGCTGACTGATATGTAGTTAGTCAAGATATTTTCAACCATCTCCTCTTCCTTTTTTTGTATGTTGTACATTTTCATTTAATTGTTTGTCTAAACCATCTGGTTTCTGGTCACTCGTCAATCTTTGTTTGCCGACCAATCTAGACTCGATCCTAGTAGGACCAAAAAGGCGGTAAAGCTCTCCCTCCCAATTTTTGATGCGTTTGCATTCCCAACCGAGATGTTTGGTTAAAAGCTAGAAAACCCCAACCAGTTGATATATGCGCTTGGTGGTGCGATGCATTGTAATACAATGTATTGGCGTTCTTTGGTTAAACAGGATGGAGAAGTACTAAATATAAATAAAAAGTACCGTAAAGCCAGTGCCATATACTTTTTGTGATAATACATTAAAGCATACTCGGTGGATAATTTTTGATACATTCCTTGCATTCCTTGTAGGTGTAAACGTCAACTGGGCTAACAATTTATTGCCTCTTAGAGGATACAAGTGCCTGAAATCATACAAAAATTTAAAGCACTAGATATGCTTTTGATTTCTGTATTCTGAATGGTTCTGAAGTTTTTTCAGGCTCATGTAGGAGTAGCTTTACTGAATGCAATACCCCCTCCGACCGAAAACGAGAAGTCCTCATCTGAAGCAAAATCCGCTAAGGGAAAGAATCCTAAGCCTGCAATCAAATCAATCAAAGCTATCAACGGAGAAGGATCTTCAAAGAGCAGTAAAACTGTTTCAAGGTCAGAATCGAGCAGCCAGGCAACTAGCAACCGGCGTCTGACTCCAGCAGAGTTACAGAAGCAAAAGTTGGATAAACTCTTGGCAGAAATGAAAGAGGAAGGTGATGGTCGATCAGCTCCAATAGTTAAGCTTGGAGATGCTTCCATGGCATCACCATTCACTGCAAAGCATGCATCAGTTTGTCCCACCACAGATATAATTCGCCAAGGACGGAGTACCCTTGTGACTACCCTACAGATGTTCAAGATTCTTGGGCTAAATTGTCTGGCAACTGCTTACGTGTTGAGTGTCATGCATTTGGATGGTGTAAAGCTGGGCGATGTTCAAGCAACAATTAGTGGTGTTTTCACAGCTGCGTTCTTTCTATTTATTTCACATGCCCGTCCTTTGCAAACACTTTCAGCTGAGCGGCCCCACCCTAATATCTTCTGTTTCTATGTCCTCCTCTCTCTCCTAGGTCAGTTTGCTATGCACCTCCTTTTCTTGATTTCATCCGTGAAAGAGGCAGAGAGACACATGCCTGATGAATGTATTGAGCCGGATGCTGAGTTTGAAAAAAATCTGGTGAATACGGTTTCTTATATGGTAAATATGATGATCCAAGTGGCAACTTTTGCTGTTAACTACATGGGACATCCTTTTAACCAGAGTATCTCAGAGAACAAGCCATTTAAGTTTGCACTTCTGGCTGCTGTTGGATTTTTCACAATAATTACCTCCGACTTATTTAGGGGTTTGAATGATTGGCTCAAGTTGGTGCCATTACCGACTGGGTTGAGAGATAAATTGCTAATCTGGGCTTCTCTCATGTTCTTGGGCTGCTACACATGGGAAAAGTTGTTGAGGTGGGTTTTCCCAGGTAAAATGCCTACTTTGAAGAAGCGAGAATCATTAGGTGTAGCTAATCTAATTACGAAAAAATCTCATTGAGATGGTAAAAATAGGACAAAATGTGACTCGGATGATAGTTGGTGGTTTTTTTAAACGGGAAATGAAGGAGATTGAGCTGAGTGGCTTCATGAGATGATATATACTACTACTTGGTTGTGTAACAGTAACTAGAAGAAAATTTCAGTTTAAAGTAAAATTTGTTAAGAGCAGGAAATCCAATTTCATTGCTAGGAGGAAGGACGGCTACGGCTAGGTTAGCTATAGTTTTGTTGTAGCCATGATATTTGAAATACTCATATTCATTCTACTGTGTGGATAATAATTACTCCCTCCGTCCACTTACATACTTCACACTTTCTATTTTGGGCGTTCAATTACATCCTTCACACTTTGTTTCTTTACCCAAAATAGAAAGTTTTTATTATTAAAAAATTAACCCTATCTCACTTATTCTCTCTTCTACATTATTTTAATACTCACAACACCATTATAATTTACTATTCCCTTCACTCATTTTCTCTCCTATTTTACTTTTACACTCACAACATTTATATCATTATTTTTTTCTTTAATTCATGCGTGAACAGTAACTGTGAACTATGTAAGTGGACGGAGGGAGTATACAAGTCACATATTTATTTTATTTTCTGAAAGAATATACTCACTCCGTCCTGTCCTGTCCTGTAACAACTTCCATCGGTTCCCTTTCTAATCGTAAGTTTCCTTTTCTGAAAGGTTCAATTTTTATTACTCCCTCTGTCCCGCCCGACTTAGGACGTTTAGGTTGGGCACGGAAATTAAGGAAAAAGTGTAAGTGGGTGGATGTTGTGAGTATGAAAAGTGATGTAGGTGAGAGAAAGTGGGGTAGGGAGTAATGAGTGAAAATTTGTTGTGAGTGTAAATGTGGGTCCCATTAATAAAGTACTTTTCATTTTGGGGTTGTCCTAAGTCGGATGGGACGCCCAAAATGGAAAAATGTCCTAAGTCGGACGGGACGGAGGGAGTATATCTTTATTTTCACTATTCCACTTGTCTGTTAAATTGTAAAATTCACTATTCCACTTGTATGTTAAATTTTTTTATCTCAAAAATAATTATATCATAACATAACATTTTTCTATTAAAAAAAAAATAATCACAAGCGACAGTTGGGGAAATATAAAAAAATTGTTTTTCTATTAACTAATGGGTTGAATATGATGCTAAAATAATAATTTAAGAAAAATATGAACATGTCCTAGCATGCATTGACGTGCCACGAACCGTGGTTCTACTTGGCCCCACGTCGAGACACGCTTTGAAGACGTCTTTATTTTAGAAAATCTTTCGAAATGTCCTTTTTAAAATTCTCAATTTCAAAAACCTGTTTAACTTAAAGGAACTTTTATACACATTCCAACTAAAGATAAAATCATACAAACTTCAAGTTTAATTCAAACAACTTTTAAACTATTTACAACTCCTTTACAAACCAAGGAACATAGGTTCCAAAATATAAATATTTACAATCCTTAGAAAGTTGTAAAATAAGGACAACATATCAAAGTTTCGAAATACTATACATTTACATAATGTAACCTTACAAAATACCTTTTTCAAAATACAATCCCCACTAGGCGTCCTCTCGGTGCTCAACGTGTCATAGCCCCTGGCTCGGCTCTATCTAAGAAAGCAATAAAAGGACGGGGTGAGATAAATCTCAGCAAGTTATTATATATGCAACAATATGCCATGCAATCACAATATGAAAGCATAAAACATCAACTCATCATATATATACATATATATATATATATATATATATATATATATATATATATATATATATATATATATATATATATATATATATATATCACGTTCTTGTCAACACAAAGAAAGATATACTCCCTCCGTTCCATTTCAAGCTTCACCGTTTGCCAAAACGGGTGTCCCATTAAAAGCTTCACCTTTCCTAAAATGGCAAAGAATTTTTACTATTTCACCCACTCATTCTCTCTTCTATTTCACTTTTATACTCACAACACTTTTCAAATTTACTATTCCCTCCACTCATTTTCTCTCCTATTTTTACTTTTATACTCACAACACTTTCTCCACTCACCTTTTTCCTTAATTTGCGTGCCACCTTCACCATCATGAAGCTTGAAATGGGACGGAGGGAGTATATAACAACACATAAGTGCAATAATATAACACTTAGAAGGATACTGAGCCAATGTTTCATCCTCAAAAGGATATAATGATCCGAGCAGCATCAACAGCCGAAGAAGCGGTTCTGAAACCCAATCACAATATCAACAATACGGGTGAAAATGATACAAAGTCATACCCCGAAGTGAAACTAGACCTCACCCAAAAAGGGGGAGCTAGCCCAAAAGTGCAACTAGACGTCACCCATAAAGGGGAGCTAGCCCACAACCCAAACCATGGCCAATGGTAGGGAAAAAGGGACCCAGTGTATGGATTATAACGAACTCGGCTCGGGTGCCATTATAATCCCATAACACTGCCCAACAATCAAGTACCAGCTGGACTTTAAACAGAAGCACCGTACTAAATACTTGCTTACAATAACCGATGATTCCAAAGTAGGGAACCATACCAATATAGCATATCAAAATAATAGCAAAATGATAACAAGTATCCATCAAAAGTAGCACAAAGGCTAAACCATCCTTGAACCAATTCAATTCAACTTAGAATTCCAAAGTAGGGAACCCTAATCAAGCACATCATAAAGATGTCAACAAATCCAAAAGGTGCAACACATAAGGTTGACACACTTATAATAACCATTCAAGGATGTATCATCAATCATATAAGGATATTAAACAAGTTAGGTTCAATGGAAATCAATGGTTCCAACCTACTTTAACCAAATATTTAACCATCTTCCAATTATCACAATTGTTATGTAAAGACATCCTTTTGTAGCTCATATGTTGTACTTTGATTATAGTGTTCAATTGGTTGAAATATATGTTATATAGTTGGACCTACATTGCTTTGAAAACAACTCAAAGAAAGCGGGCGTGGCACGACTCGTGCCCCAGGGCACGACTCGTGACCCTTTAACAAGCAGCCTGATACAGTCGTCCACCCCAAGGCACGACTGGTCACGACTCATGCCAGAGGGCACGACTCGTGCCCTGAACAGAATTCAGCACATCAGCTGAAACTTCAGCAACTCAAAATGAGACATTCACAAGCCCATTTTTTCCAACATAAACAACAATACTAAAACATCAATTTCAGTATATCCCAACCAACCATTTCCAAGTTAGCCAAAGCCATTTCAATTATTCCAAACTCAAAGTAAAATGACCAAACGTTTCCTTACAACAACCACACTTCCACAATTGTAACATTAACATCAAATGAACTAAAAATCCTTCCTTATCTCAATTTGAAATCATTCATACTTTTCTTGACTTCTTAATCCAACCTTATAATAACCATAAGAATATCAATGTTAAAAATCCATAATTGTATAGGTAATAGCTTTAAAACTCTAACGCTTATACCTTTAGCCTACGCCGAAGCGGCCGTTCTTATTCTAGGTTTAGGAATCATTATATATACTCAATAATTTAGGATCACCATTATACCCAATAATTCCCAAACTACCCTTCGTGTGTCGTGCTCGAAAGGACGACATGAAACCTTCATGTCGTGTACTTTTACACGACATCAACTAATTGGGTTAAATATTAGGTCGTATGAAATTATACGAAATTTAAATTTACTCTGTCATAAATGTCGTACAAAACAACACGATATAATGTCCTAATATCGTGTATATCCATACGACATATCAAAATGAAGGTGTTCTTCGATGATTTGCAACACGATGTTAATGATACGCATATGCTATGTTATATTATTGAATTGTGTTGTTAATTGAGCAAAATTTATACACTTATACATGATAAGGAACAAAGGTCATATTGGATCATACAATATCATATAACCTATCATATTTAAGTGATACCACTTTATTTATTTGGAGGAAACTCATGTAGATGAAAAACACTTTAAATGTCATTTAGAATGTAGAAAAAAATAAAAAAAATAAACGAGGTAGCCGTATACCATTTTTCACAAGATCGGGACACATAAAACCCTAAAAACCCTAAATAATGGCACATATTTGTAAATCAATTTCCATTTTGATTTGGAGGAAACTCATGTAGATTAAAAACACTTTAAATGTCATTTAGAATGTAGAAAAAAATTAAAAAAAAATAAACGAGGTAGCCGTATACCATTTTTCACAAGATCGGGACACATAAAACCCTAAAAACCCTAAATAATGGCACATATTTGTAACTCAATTTCCATTTGGATTTGGAGGAAACTCATGTAGATGAAAAACACTTTAAATGTCATCTAGAATGTAGAAAAAAATTAAAAAAAAATAAACGAGGTAGACGTATACCATTTTTCACAAGATCGGGACACATAAAACCCTAAAAACCCTAAATAATGGCAAATATTTGTAACTCAATTTCCATTTGGATTTGGAGGAAACTCATGTAGATGAAAAAAAATTTAAATGTCATTTAGAATGTAGAAAAAAATTAAAAAAAAATAAACGAGGTAGCCGTATACCATTTTTCACAAGATCGGGACACATAAAATCCTAAAAACCCTAAATAATGGCACATATTTGTAACTCAATTTCCATTTGGATTTGGAGGAAACTCATGTAGATGAAAAACACTTTAAATGTCATCTAGAATGTAGAAAAAAATTAAAAAAAAATAAACGAGGTAGCCGTATACCATTTGTTATTTTATTATATGGTGTGTCGTGTTTAAATACACGACATTTACCAATACATTTCGTATGAACAATACACGAAATGAATCAGGGTGCATCTCGTGTATTGTTCATACGAGATAATTACCAGAAACAAAGACTATATCGTGTTTGTATACACGATATGTACCAAATTATCTCGGGTATATACACACGAGATACACCCTGAAGCCCTACATAAAACGCGATATACACGCAGACAACGGCCCAACAGAGACACCATTGCTATACACGCAGACAACGGCCCAACAGAGACACCATTGTCCAAGTCTTAACACCCATAAATTTATACCCATTATTTTCATTAATTCTCAAATCATCTAACACCATAGTATGGATTCTCCACAACATTCTCCAAGTTTTTATGATCATATTGATCTTGAGCTTGTGGAATATATTTTTGAAGAAGAAGGTTTGCCACCAAATTCTCCACATCAAAATCAAAATCCAAGCAGCAATGAAGTAAGTTTTTAAAGTTATATTTGGTGTTTTGATCAAAATCGCAATAAAAATCCAATGTTGAAACGAAATTGTTTTTCAAGATTGGATTTTTAAATTCTGATATTACTCTATTTCGTGTGAGATTATACGAGTTTTATGCTATTTGTCGTGTTTTTATACACGAGTTATGGCGTATTACCTCGTATTATATAACACGAGATAAATGTGTTTAAGTCGGGTACATTTATACGAGATGTTCAAGGAACATCTCGTATAATGTTACACGAAATGTCATACAGCCTGTTGCTTATTGTGCAATTTTCTAATTAATGGTGATACAATTTGTAGGGACCGGATGTCAGTGATCAATTCGATACATCCCTATTATTTTCAAATAGGGATGATCTTGTTAAACACGTACGGGATATCGCGGCCCGTCAAAATATAACCCTTTCTATAGGAGATTCGAGGAAGACAAGTGGCAAGATCCTAGGCTACGCGAAGATTGTATGCCATTTTGGTGGCAAGTACAGGTCTGGAAAAACTAAAGATGTGAGGTTGACTAGTACGAAGAAGATTGGGTGCAATTTTGAAATCCGGGCTAAAGATAGGGGTGATGGGGTATGGGGTTACGTTGTGAAGCATGGTTCTCATAATCACGACTTTCCGACGTATCCCGAAGGTCATCCGTTGGGTAAATTGACTAGTTCTAAATATGAGGAGGTGTGTAGCGCAAGTCAGTCTTCGGTGCTGTAAGTACCCAAATCTGGCTCATGCCTTCCGGTTAAATTTCCCGGCAATTTCGGTAAGTTTTTCGGTAATTCCCCGGACCTTCCTAGTGTTCCGAAAATATTCCGGAACTGTTCCAAATCAAATAAGGGCTGAAGGGGAAGCTTCCTAATTAAGAAACACGTTTTTCTTAATTAGGAAATGTTCTAGAATTTGCCACCTTGCATGGTTCTAGAAACATGCTGAGTCACAAGGGATAATGCCGCACGGCTGCATTAGCCCAAGGTCTCTGGCCGCACGGCTTCATTGGCCTTATCCAGACTGCCTATAAATAGAGCCCTCCTCTACCCATTTTCACAAGAACAACAATACCATCAATCACACATAATACGAAGAAGACACTCCCAAGAGCTGCTGGAAGTCCAAGAAGGTGAAGAAGAAGGCCAAGAAGCCACCTCCCTCCTCCTTGAAGATCCCAAGATCAACCTTTCCACCTAGCTCAATCCAAAGAAGAAGAGGAAGCCATTGGTAACCTCTCACGCCCGAAACTTGCATCCTAATTGCTTTATGTGATTCTAATTGCTCATTGCATTTCATATAATTGCTATTATCTTGTTTGGGACTTGGTAGATCAAAGATCATATCTTTATACCCCCTTTCCCCCTTTGCATGCATTAGGCATCCTTTGCCATTAAAGATGTAGTCTTTTGAATCAAAGGTGCATCCTTTGCACCTAAAAACCCTATTTTTACATAAAAATATCATCTTCATGCATCCTTTGCATATAAAAATCCAATCTTTATGATAAAAATGCATCCTTTGCATATGAAATCCTTTTTCAAGCATCCTTTGCATTAAAGATCATATCTTTATCCTAAATTAGCATCCTATGCTTTTCAAAATACAATCTTCATGCATCCTTGTAAGTGCTCCAATTTGAGCTTGTTAGAATTTTCGTTAGAAAATTAACGAAAGTTATAACATTTCTAACAATTCCTAACATTCCTAACTTTTCTAACAAAGTGAGGGAAAAATGGGGATTACCAAAAAAGATAAACCAAGGAAAGGAATCAAAAAAGCAAAAGAAATAAGAAAAACCAAAAGAAGAAATGGCTGGAAACATAATCTGGCTGGTTAATTTGAATTTTAAAAAAGATTATTCCTCTTGTCCAAAGCCTGGAGCAGCATTTAATGAACAGTGCACGCTGCAGGTCCTATCCGCGCGGATGAGATTGCAATTTCAGAGGGCTATAAATTGAGCCCTCCAGTCACAAAAATAAGAAGAAACAAGAGCACAATTCACAGTATTTGGCGAATATACTCGAGAAAACAGTGAGAATTCCATAAGAATTGTCACCTTTTTCTCTTGAATCTTCCCAACTTTCACTCACTCAAATCAAACCCAAACACTCTTGCATTCAAGCCTCAAACACTCATACATTCAAGCCAAAGCCCCAAAATACAAAGAAGATAGGTATAACCTCCCTCTTCTTACCCTAAATCTCTCATCCATGCATGCATTTTCAAACTACAAAATGTAGTTCATTCATCTTCTTGTCTTAGATCCAAGAAGATCACCATGGAAGTTCATCTCCATGGATGATCTTCTACAAGGATCAACATTATTTTTAAGTTCTCTTACTTTCTTGCAAAGAAAACACATTTTCAAAACCCTAAAAAATATTTTCAAGCATCAAATCTCATTTTCAAAGGATAAAAATCCCCTTCCCAAGCAAATGAAGTGCTTAGTCCTAATGTACCCCTGAATGTGCGCTCGCCCGAAAAAATAGGAAAGGAGTCGCCACGCCGTTTTAAGAGGAAACATTGAAAACCTTTGTTTTAGAGAGAAAACATGAGTTCGGGGGTCAGGTTACGTGTTGGGAAGAACCGAGAGTTCACCCAACACGCCTCGTCCATAGACGAGTCTTTCAATCAAACACACCCAAGTAAATCCAAAGTGTGTGCAAATATTGATAATAAACGAAATGTGATAAAATGCATCTTATTAATTATGAAACGAGAAGTTACATATTGTGAGCCCATTATTTAGGGAGGCCACATCCTTGATACAAACAGACTAAAACAGATTACAAAGGAAAAGGGTCACTGCAGATGGGTCATGTGTGTCGCATGACACATCGTACCAGTGACCACATGTGTCGCGTGACACAGGATCACTTGAGGACGAAGGTGTCGCGTGACACATATGAGCTTTCTGCGTAAAACCTTACAATATGAATTCGTAAATTAATGTAAGCTATACAGATCTAATTAACAAGTTGAATTATGAACGAAAAACATAAACAACATCGAATCGACCCAGGGAGTGTGGATATGGGTAGATCCACACCCCCTTGGGGGCTCAAACACCAAATTCAACCAAGTCAATCAATATGAGCTCAATTACACAATATATGCAAGTTAAACAGAGAGATTGCGATTGGGATTCAGTAATTCAGATAGCTAGGATCTGATTACTGAATCCAAACAAAAATAGAATTATGAAATTGCAAGGAATTAAATGAGAGAGAGAGAGAGAGAGAGAGAGAGAGAGAGAGAGTTAGGGAATTGTTACCCTTGTTGATTCCACGAATTCTATATCTAGTCAGATATAGAATCCTTCAATTCTTCGTTGTAGATCTCACTCCGATCCAAGGGTTCCAATTGGTGTGGGTAGAGAATTGGGTTTGGAAGAGAGGGATTAGGGGGTTGGAAAGGTAGGAGAGAGAGAGGTTTGGTGTTTGGGATGTTCGTCACAATGCTATTTTGGCAGAGTAACAGTAGGCTGGAAATTGGGGATCCATTTCAATGAGGGGGAGGGTCTTATTTATAGGCTGCAGTTGGCTGCCTTAGTATGTCGCACGACCTTACGCGTCCACTTTCCATGCCTCAAGCTGTCGCGTGACACAAGGTGGCTCAAACGCTTTGGCGCCAAAAACCGCTCGGAACATTCCGGGAAAATACCCAAAAGGTCCAACAGGTTTTATTCCCAAGGGGTCCTTCGGCATGAATGATGTACCAAAAGGTACTTCCTTCAAGGGAAACTCATGGAACGTTTCCGGAAGTCTCGGATAGGCCGAATTTACCAAAACGCCCTTAATGCAGTTTTATTATGTTAAAATGCATCGAAAAGGTTGCGAATTGGATTGGCGTACTTACAGAGCCCCTCGGCAACGTCACTTTTGGAAAAAGTGGAGTTGTCGATAAAATAAGACCCAATCTCAATGAGCGGCTGGGGTTAAGGTGAAGGGCTAGAAGGGTGAGAAGGGGAAAATTATGGCTGGACCTTTCTGAGAAAGGATTCCTACGTATCCCTTTAAGAAGGGAATCAAGCCAAATCGTAGTTCGGAATTACCAAAATCAAATTCATAAGCAAGAAAAGGGGTAGAGACGTGTCTTCATACCTTTGCTGTGCTTACCTGTGACTTCTGTTGTGCTCCGCTTGAGAGACTTTTCCTTGGGCTTGGCTCTGCTTGAGAGGCTTTTCTTCTTTGGGTGCTCCGCTTGAGAGGCTTTTCTTCTTTGGTTTGGCTCTGCTTGAGAGGCTTTCTTGGGTTTGGCTCTGCTTGAGAGGCTTTTTTTTTTGGGTTTGGCTCTGCTTGAGAGGCTTTTTTTTTTTGGGTTTGGCTCTGCTTGAGAGGCTTTCTTGGGTTTGGCTCTGCTTGAGAGGCTTTTTTTGGCTCGCTCGCTGAGAGGCTTTCTTGGGTTTGGCTCGCTTGAGAGGCTTTTTTGGGTTTGGCTCGCTGAGAGGCTTTCTTGGGTCAGCTCGCTTGAGAGGCTTTTTTTTTGGGTTTGGCTCTGCTCGAGAGGCTTTTTTGGGTTTGGCTCGCTTGAGAGGCTTTCTTGGGTTTGGCTCGCTTGAGAGGCTTTTTTTGGGTTTGGCTCGCTTGAGAGGCTTTTTTGGGTTTGGCTCGCTGAGAGGCTTTCTTGGGTTTGGCTCGCTTGAGAGGCTTTTTTGGGTTTGGCTCGCTTGAGAGGCTTTCTTGGGTTTGGCTCGCTTGAGAGGCTTTTCTTGGTTTGGCTCGCTTGAGAGGCTTTCTTGGGTTTGGCTCGCTTGAGAGGCTTTTTCCTTGGTTTTGGCTCGCTGAGAGGCTTTTCTTCGGGTGCTCCGCTAGAGAGGCTTTTCTTCTTTGGGTATGGATACGCATGCTTTTGTTTTGTTCTTTCTTCTCCAGCTTGGTCTGAGGGCCACTGCCGAGACTCAATTGATTATTGTACTGCGGGGTAAAACAACAACTCCAACACGCTACACTTGAATAAGCCTATCTTGTTAGCAAAGATTACTATATGTTAGCTTGGTTTGCGTGAATCGTCTGTTCGGGAAAGCGAACGCAATTATTGGGTTAAAGATTGGCTTTGTCGGGTTTATGTATGGTGTTTTGGGATTGTTTTAGGTAAGTGTGTATAGTAGGGTCCTCTCCCGTATATTTTCAGGGTATGTGTATGAGGGTAAGGGGTATATAGGCGACGGCGAGTCGGAAAATGCCTGGGGTAATCACCGCAGTTTTTCCACCTTGTCTCGCTATCAACCAAAGTATGTCGCCCGACATGTCGTGTCTGTTTGGCTTCTTCGTCGCACGACTTAGGGAGGCTCGTGATGCATTCTTTTCAAAGTCGGTCCAGCTCCATTCTCAGCCATCGTCTTCTTAGCAGAGAAAACCCAAAGCCCTTATTTGGCGGATAATCGATTTCTTTGGTCAAGACTAACACTTTTTGCCGAAATGGAACATTATAACCAAGAGATTGCTTCCTGGGAGTGCCAATTTCATCGGGACTTCGTCGAAATTTGGGGATTTCATCTCGAGGCAACATAGAAGTATCATCGACAAGCGGTACAAGATGCCTTGCATTTGGTCCTTGAAAGATTGGAGGGTTGATCGGGATTTGCTTCGGCCGCATCCCGCTTCGGGATTCCGAGTGTCATGCATTCTCTTTGTCATACAATTACCTCGACCCCAACTATGGAAGACTTCGTGTGGCGTTGACAGGCTGGGTAAGGCGGCCACCGTAGCATTCCCACGGGACGGTACGGTTGGTTGAGGAGCAGCCTATCTCGACTTTTTATCTCTCGCTCGCGGATCGTGTATTGCCTATGATTCTCGGGTGATGGGTCCATAGATTTGACTCGGATGGCTAGGTTGCGCCGTCCCGTCCCCGATCCGTTTCGACCTTTCTACCACTCGGGATATGTTCATGCCGTTCACACCGTCGGCTTACTATTTTTGCGGGTATGTCGGGGTCCGCCAAGCACTTTGTTGGAGATCGTTAGGCAAATGAGAGGTGACCGGGTATAGATTCTCGTCAAATTCGTTCCGGCCAAGGAGAGATGGATGTTGTACCACCGCCGCCGGGCCGAGACTTATCACGGTATTGACAAAGCTAGCAGGGGGATCAGACTTTATGGGAGCAGCAGCCCCAGCCTTGTTATCTCGTGGTTCTCTCGAGAGGTTACACCCGATCGGGCCATTACCAGAGGGTCTGACGGCAATGCCATGGGTGACTCGGCCACGCAGCCGACGAGGGACGAGGTTGTTGATAGTTGGCATGTGAGGTTGTCACGGTACACGACCACCGATCTCGAGCTGATTCCCGCTTGGAATATACAGACTACGAGAGATATCCAGATGGATCGCAGTAGTCCGGTTGCCTGGTTTGCATGTATCCTCTTTCGTGTCCCATCATTGGTGAGCAGACAAGATAGGTATCCTCAAAGCAGATCATACGAGCCTCGAGGGAGAGACCGGTGACCGATACCGTTCCGATGTCCACGACCGAGCCCTGTGCTATACAGCTTTTTCAGCAGATCTTTTCTCGGAGGGCTTTCTTCCCACTCGTGTGCTCCTTCGGCAGCCTAGAGGATTTACATTTCGACCACGTAGTATCCGGGATTGGTATGAGGAGCATCGTGGTTCTGTGCAGCTTAGCTATAGAGGCTCGCCGCCGGAATACTTGGGAGCAGACTCTCCCACCAAATCTCGTAGATACAGAGGCACGAGGAAACCTGCACAATGTCACCGGCAATGCCGCCGACGATTATGAGAGGCAAGAGATCCGGAGAGCCGCTTTAAGGGATGATCCAGAGATGAGAGCTCGCAGAGAGGCGTTGCGGCAAGCGAGGATTGCTAGGGCCGCCTTGAGAGAGACTCGGTCTCGATTGAACCGCCGCCGCGAGTTATTCCCGAATTGGGACGGGCTCAAACCGACTTGTTTGACATTCCTAAGCCAAAGACCTCCCGGGACCGAGAAAGAGGAAGGATAGAGGAGCAAATTCGGGAGCGGGACGAGTATCTAGACACACATTTTCTTTTACTTCGAGAGTTTTGAGACTCTTTTGCTTTATGTCTTGAGAGTAGGAATTATCTCGTATGAAAACCGAGTACCCTTTGATTACTTAATGCGCATGTAATAGATGTTATCAATGTTTTCTTTTATTCGCAATGCCTTTTGAGTCAAAAAGTAGGCCGTGCTTGAACTCATCAAAAGAATATTAACTCAAAATGATCCTTTGAAAAGCCTTGGGACTCGTAATCAAAACGCATTTTGGTAAAAAGAGAGATTTTTGCAAAGAATTTTAGACCGAACCACAAGTGGTTGCCTACGTTCCCTTTTGTAAGAGAACTAAGGGGCTCAGTCTCCGTAGTTCGACTCAATTGACTTTAGTGTTTAAGAAAGGGGAAGATAGAAGGGGGAAATGGTGCAACCTCGTTTTTTACCTAGACCGCCCTCTTTTGGGTTTTCGGTCTAGTTGGGTATATTCTTTAGCACCGGCGCGTCCCTTATTTTTGCATGGACCGCCTTTTGAGAGGTTTTCGCCTCATCTCGGGACAATTTTGTTGCGCCTTTATTTATTCATTTTTTTATTATTTTTTTTTTTTTTTTTTTAGAGGGGGAAAGACTCGATCATACAAAATACCTCCGCAACTTATCGCCGTTGACGGGGTGCGTAAATGGGTTGCCATCCAAGTCTCGACAATGCATAGCTCCTCCGGAGAATACTTTCTTTACCAGAACGGTCCGACCCAAATGGGTGCCCACTTGCCCAACGCACCGCTTTGATTTGAGGGCTTCATTTTAAGAACCAGTATCACCGACTTTGATATCCCCGGGTTTCACTTTCTTATCGAAGGCACGGGCCATTCTTCTCTCGGTATGCCCCGTTATGCTCCATGGCTTTTAGTCTCGCGCTCATCTAGCAAAGCCAACTCATTATATCGACTTTGGAGCCATTCGATCTCGTTCACCTCGTTTTCGAGTAAGACCCCGAGGGAAGGAATTTCTAACTCAATAGGCATGACGGCCTCCATTCCGTAAGTCGAGCATACGGGGTTGCACCCGTGGCGCTCGGATCGAAGTGCGATAGCCCCACAATGCTAAGTGCAACTTTTCTCGGCCAATCTCGTCCTCGCTCGGCCATCTTCCTTATGATCCTTTCCAAGTTCTTGTTGGCGCTCTTCAACAAAGACCGTTTGTCCGTGGCCCGTACGGTGAAGATTTGTGGCGCTGACTCGTATTCGTGAGCAACCGATCGCTTTCTCCTCGAAATGAGTGCCATTGTCGAAATAATCTCGCTCGGGACCCCATAGCGGCGTAAGATCTGTTCTTTTATGAATCGGGCAACCTTCTTGGCGGTGAGCACTTTATAAGATGCACTTCTACCCATTTTGTGAAGTAATCCACGCCACTAGTACAAATGCATGCCCATTGCTCCTGTGCGGAGAAATCTTCCCAATGACATCAATACCCCATGTTGCGAAAGGCCACTGAGTTGTCATACAAGATAAGTCGTGAGGCGGGATGTGGTTCGATTGGAAAATCTTTGGCACTTGTCACAGTCCGCACGAAATGGATGCACCGTCTCCATAGTGATCCGTAAGTAACCCACTCGATGATGCTATGCATGAGGGATCGAGCGTTCATATGAGGTCCGCAGCACCGTTGTGAACGTCTTCCATTACTCTTGAGCCTTTTCTTTACCGATGCAGAGTAGGAGCGGACAACCTTCTCTTTTCTTCCATAATTCATTGCCGAGTATGACATATTGCGCCGATGCCTCTTTAGGGCCTCGCAAGCTTTTGGCATGTACTCTTTTTGAATCTCCTTCTTGATCCACAGAAAGGATGCTTCCCCATACTTGAGGTATTGAAAGATCTCGATTGTACCACGGTTCACCGATGCCTCGATCTCAATCTCACAACAATATGCAGGATTTTCTTCTCGCCGACCCCGAAAGGCTTGATTAATTTTCCTTCCGGGATTTCCATCAAAGAGGCTAAGGTAGCCAGAGCATCTCGCGACCGTTCTTGTCCCGCGGTAAGAATTGGAATGATACTTCCTTGAATTGGCCGACAAGTTCCGCGATGTAAGCATGGTACTTCCGGGAGACATGGGTCTATAATTTTCCATTTGTTGGCGGCCCGGTTGATTATCAATTGGGAATCGCCGAACACTTCCAATTCTTCCACATGTCGCTCAAGGGCAGCTTCTAGACCGGCTATGCAAGCTTCGTACTCACCGCATTGTTGGTGACCGAGAAATTCAACTTGATTGCTATGGGAGTATGCCTGCTGCTCGGGTCTATCAAGACCATTCCAATGCCATTTCCTTTCTTGTTAGCCGCTCCATCAAAGAATAACCGCCACTTGTTTCCGCTTTCTATAGTGAGGATCCCTTCATCTCGGAAACCGGAGGTCCGGCCCTCGATCTTCAGATCGGGAATTCAGCCAACCGGTCCGCAAATGCTCGCCCTTTCGATCGATTTGCGAATCACATATTTGATGTCGAATTCTCGCCAGAAGAAAGTCCATTTTGCCAATCGGTGGAGATGTTTCCTCCGTCACCTTGGAATAGATATCTCGATCGGATCCATCTTGGAGACTAAGTGTACGGTGTGGGACAAAGATATAGTGTTTTAGCTTTCCAACTACCCATACCAAAGCCGCGCAAGTCTTCTCGAGGGCGTAGTAATTCACTTCACTCCCTTGGAATTTACTACCGACGAAATAGATGGCATTCTCAATCTTTGAATCCTTCTTTTCTTGTGCTAGCATAGCCCCAAAGAGCCGTGTCCGTGACTGCCGATATAGAAGTAAAGGCTTGTCTCCATGAGGTGGGCAGAGAATGGGAGGATTGACGAGGTAGGCTTTGATCCTTTCAAAAGCTAGCCGGCATTCCTCGTTCCTGCATCACTTCCCGATTCTTCTTTAGCAGCCTTGAAGATCGGCTCACATATGGTGGTCAATTGGTTGACGAACCCGCCGATGTATTGCAGCGACCCATGAATCCTTTTACTTCGTAGACGGTTCGGGCGGCTTCATTTCAATAATCGCCTTAACTTTCCCCGGGATCTATTTCAATGCCGCGCCGGTGACCATGTATCCTGTAACTTTACCTCGAATAACCCCAAATGTACACTTGGCCGGGTTCAGCCTCATGGAGTGTTCTCTGAGTCTCGTTAAAGAATTTCCTCAAATCAATGAAATGTCAGTCCGTCCGATCCTTTCGAATGAATAATCATGTCATCCACATACACTTCAATCTCCCGTGGATCATGTCGTGGAAGAGGGTAGTGATCGCTTCTTCGATAGGTAGCCCCGGCGTTCTTCAAGCCAAATGGCATTACTGTAACAATAAGTACCCCATGGGGTTGTAAATGCCGTCTTGTCTTGATCCTCTTCACCATCTTAATCTGGTTGTAACCCGCAAAACCATCAACGAAAGATTTGACCTCGGTTCGCGGTTGCATCCACTAGCATGTCAATGTTGGGCAAAGGGAAGTCATCTTTAGGACTAGCCTTATTGAGGTCTCGAAATCTACGCAGACTCGAACCTTTCCATTTGCTTTGGTGATCGTTACGATGTTCGCCAACCAGCCGGATATTCAATTACTTTGATGAAGCCTACCCGTAGGAGTTTTTCAATTTCTTCTTTCACTTGTAATGACCATTCAGGTTTTATCCGCCTCAATTTCGCTTGACCGGCTTGATTTCTGGATCCAGAGGTATTCGGTGTTCCACAATAGAAGCATCCAGCCCCGCATATCTTTGTAGGACCAAGCGAACACATCCACAAATTCCTTGAGCAATTCAATCAAAGCAACCCGCTCATCTCCGTGAGAAGAAGCTACCAATCTGCGTTTCTTTGGGTTCTTCTACTGCTCCCAAGTTCACCGTTGTTAATACCTCGTCAGCCTGGGCCCGCTTTCCTTTTGCTCACAAGTCTGCTTTTGAATCTTTTTCTAAAAATTGTTCATCGATTAAGTTCGCATTATCTTCAATTGAATTAGGCTTAATTATTTTTAAATCTTGATGATTATTTTTCGTTAAGCATTCAATTGTTAAATTGGCAATCACGGGTACTCGTAAAGATCAACCACTTTATTTAAAGCAAAGGGAAATACGGTGTTTACAACTCGAAGACGGTCTTCGCCGTGAGGACATCGACCGGCCGAAGACTCAAACTCTATGACAAGAGACTCGGGAGACTCGACTCAAGATACAGGGGGTGAATTTAGACTTGGAAGGACAAGGACGGGGTTTGAGCCCTAGCTTTTCAATCATAGTCTCTTTGTCGGCGACCGGTCCCCGAACGAAGTCCAGCTTCCGCAACGGTCCTTCGCGGCGCCTCCAAACTTGACTATCTCCACATTAGATTCCTTCCCGAATTCTAGCATAGCTATCACTTCACCGTCGTAGGGAAAGTCAATCGATCAATCGGCTCCTTAGCACCATCTCTCATTTCTCGCCAAAGACGTACCGCTCATGTGCTCGATGTACCCGTTCTTCAAACAAATCTCGCTAACTCTCCATCAATATCTCAGTGGTCGCACCGCGAATTTTACATATTGTGGGTTCATCCAAGTCAAGCTTTTCAAACCGATTCTCACATTCGGGTCCCCGTAAGTGGTAGCCGCTCTCGTAGGTGGCGGTCACACCTTGTCTTTTGGGCAAATTATCAAACATTTCTTTCATCGGATTCTCGCTATTGGCGAACCTCCGGATCATCTTCATTCTTTCTCCCGCTGGAGTAAGCTTTGGCTCAGACAAACAAACATATCTCCATCCTCTCTCGACAAAGTGCTTATTCGTAGACCAACCGTATGGGCGCATTTCGTGCCTCTTGTACTTTCTACCGGCCGCAGAGGTCATCTTCTCTTTGAAAGCCTCGGTTTTGTCATACACCTTATCTTCCTTAGTCACGGCATACCCTGCACCTTGCCTATTTCTCTTGGCCGCCGGCAACACAAGCCTACACGGTCCCTCGTTGGCGTTTCCCAGCCCTGCACTGTGGATATAGCTCATACCTCTTAGCATTTTCAACACAGGAGGAATCTTGTCTCAAGATGTCGTCAAGTCTATAGTACGTACTTGCCCCTTAGGTTTCTCGATTGTGAATCCGCCGAGCATCGGATTTTCTTGGTCAAGCTTGATCTCCATTACCGGTAAGGTATTTGCGCCGGTTTCTCCGATTGTAACACTATCACCATAGATGGTTGTCGCACTCCTCTTGCACAAACTTTAAGCATTGGTGAAGCGTGGAAGCTACGGCTCCAATCTCGTGGATCCAGTGGTCTACCCAATAATGCCGAGAACGTAACAGAATGTCTATAACCCGAAACTCCACCATCATTTCCTTGCCTCCAAACATCGATTAAGGGAGACTATCCCTAACACCGCCCGGATGTTGAATCATAAGCCTTTATGGTCTCGGTTAGAGGGTTTGAGGTTCTGCGCGCTGATGTCCAACATACTCATCATTTTGGCGGGGAGCACATTCATGGCCGATCCATTATCTATCAACACATGGGGAATCAACCGTCCCTCCAGAGGCACCGTAATGTGTAAGGATTCGTTATGTTTCGCACCGTAAGGTGCAAGTCAAGATCTCGTGAAAGTAATGATATTCCCATACCGAGCCGTTCCAATCAACCGACATGCTTCATCTCGGGGTAGCGTTGACGGATACCTTTGTCTTGGATAAGGCTTCTTCCAGCTTTAATTTGTGAGGGTAGGAGGATGTAAGTAAGGACCACAAAGAAATATCGGCTTGCGTTCTTTTCAACCGCGCGCATCGGGTCTTCCCGAACTTCTTCGTCTAGCCTCGCGAGGATTCCGAGAGGACCGAGGGTTAGAGCCTCGCAATCGTTTCCCTTTTCCGCATGGATCTGGATTACTTACTCCCAACATTCTTCCCGAGCGCGTCAACAGATTAACTTCTTGCCGGTCATCAACCACGAACTCTTTGCTAGCTTCCTTGAGTTCTCGATAATGTTAGCGGGACAGAGTGATTGCGGTATGGCCAAGCCGCTTGTCGTATCTCATTAATGGTCAAAGGTGTTTCCCAACTAGCCGCTATTCTCGAGTTCCTCCAAGGAGATTGGGGATTCTCTAGAGTCATTGAAGATATAGCATTAACAATCAAGCGTTCTTCGTAATCATCAAGTTCAACAATATTATTCACATCATGTAAATCATCGAGATACGTAACATAATGTAAGTTATCTTTCATTTCATCGTAACAGAAATTACATCGCCGACCCCATTACATCCATTGCTATCATCCCCAACTACGGGTTCCCCAAATTCTAATACATTAACAAAATAATCATTCTCAAAGTCAATAAGGTTCACATTGTCGTTCTGCAGAGGATTGTTGACAATATTCGGGCGAGGAGATTTTTCTATCTTCTTGTCGTCCACTAAACCCCGGATTATCTTCGAGAGTCAAACAGAGTTCGTAGTGTGCCCCGGAAATTGGTGGAAACGGCAATACTTGCTAGCATCCATGTGAGGATTAGGGCGAGCAGATCGTAGTTCTCCAATGGCTTTATCATGCCGCTCGTAGCAAACCGTTAAAAACTTCCTCCGTTGACATACCCAAATCATCAAACCTATTGTGGCTTAAAGGGAAGCCTCATCACATTCTCGCATGTTGTTACTTCCTTTTGAAGATTATTGATACTATTATCTTTGGCCGGTTCTCTTCCTCTCGGCGCCATTGCCGAGACAGATTGGATGCCCGATATCGGTAACTTCCACCACCGTTGTTGTTAGTGGTGTTTGCACTTGGAGTTTGGTTAAACAACTTATTCTCACTCCTTGCTCCCATCCCCACCATCTCTCGCAGATCCGGGTACCATCCTTTCCCAATGGCTTCTCTAAGTGCCGGCTTAACACATGATAGAAAGATGTCCTTCTCGGTCTTGGGAGGGGGATTGGTTCCGATAACTCGTTGAGCTTAGCATTCCAACGCTTGTAGAATTCTCGTGATTGACTCATCCGACTTCCGAATTGTCCCCACTAGATCATCCCGCGTGGTACGCCACTCCAAATTACCCTTGTACTTCTCTAGGAAGGCTTCGTTATCTCGACTCCAAGTAGTACGGCATTCTTGCTTCAAAGCTAAAAACTATGTAAGTGCCGATCCTTTCAAAGTTAGGTGGAAGTGGGAAGCCATGAATTCGGGAGTGCACCCCATTGCCCCCATTGTCATCACATAAGTGTCTACATGCGTCTTTGGACAAAGCGGTACCATCAAAATCCAGCTTGGGCATCTTAAACTTGTGCGGCAAAGGTGTCACTTGGGCGGGATCCACGACTTTAAGACCACTAGAACCCACGGTTAATCTGTCAACTGTTGTTGCATCTCGTTTCAAGAAAGCAACTACTTCGGTGCCAAACTTGAAGTCCGAGGAATTGCAGTGAGCCACCGTTGACGACGGTATTGGGAAATCGTAATTAGGTCCCACGGGCAAAGCGGTTGGTGGAAGACCAAAAGTACTAGGAATTCCAATATTGCCGTCCAACAAGCTAATCGAGCTCGAATCTTGTTCCCATACATATCATAACCGTTGAATTGCCTACCGAGATTCTCGGGAGTCAGATTGCGCCGACCGACTTTTGTACCGATCAAAAGAAGATAATCCCGAGCCGACACCTGAGCCGAGTAAGGGGTGGAACCATAAATATGCCGAGTAAGGGTGGAACATACCGCCGGTTGAGAAAACCGTCTTGAGTCTCGGAACCGCCGGTACCTTGAGACACCGTCCCGAACTATTCGATTTCCCGAGAGCTTCGGCATCGACCATTCTCGCCGAACACCATACCGAACACCCCGATAACCATCCGGATACACACCGTACCGAGGCCGGGAAAAGCCGGTTCGAAACCGAGGTCCATGCCGAAACCGTGGTGCCGGAGCATTAGGAGTTGGAGAAGCAAAGTGAGATCAAAGAAATTTGTGGGCCGACCGTCATTTCGCCGACACCTTGCCGGATAACCCGGCCATACCTCGAGAAGACGGGGAATGAGTCTTCCTTGGTCACTTGCCACCATTCCCGTAGAAGCTACTTGATCGTAATGCCGAACGTAATTCACCGGGGAGGCATCGTATTGTAGCTAGGCCGGTTTGGCCGAGCAGTGAAGCGGATCCGATTTCGTTGTGGCTATCTTCCGTAATCTCTTCGTAGGAACCATCCTCCCGACGAAGTACCGCAATCCCTTTGGCTCTCATAGCTTCTACGAATCGGTTGTGAGCTTCTTCTTCACGAGACTTGGCATTTTGAACTAAGAGACAAGCCTCACGCTCCCGAGCTAGAGCGGCTTCCAAAGATCACCCTCAATTCTTCCGTAGTCATCTCATTCAAACTTGTCTCGACCCACTGTCACCGAGCCTCCAATGGATCGAGAAGAAAAACATCTCCATTTCCACCATTTCGATTCTAAACCAACCGACACCGCTTGTACACGGATTAAACGACCTCCCGAAACATGAGCGGACCCAACTCGCCGTAGCCGCAGTGTAGAGAGGGGTTTATAAGGTGCTTGAAAGGAAAATTTTTTTCTTTTTTTTTTTTTTTACGGGAGAGGGAAAGAAACGGGACAGACTCACGCAAACACAAATTTATTTATGTTCAAGTATAAATCAAGCATTTTAAATCCTAAATACGCTTGGGAAAGGATAAGCCTTTATTCATGCTAACTATGCCTCGGGGGAACCTAGTGACGCGACGTTCGAATTACAACAAATGTCTTGTTTTGAAACATATAATAGGTAATGATACCTAACCAAACCCTAACATCTTTATGGAACGAAAGAGGTTCGTCCAAATTTCTAAGGAAATTTGGGCAAAGATAACGGGTCTTTTCGAAGAATTTCAAGAAAAATCCTAAGCATGACCTTCCGTCGGTACATGTTGGCAATGCGGCATGACCTTCTCGTTTAGAACACGCCACGAGAGTGACATGTTCCCACGTGAAATCATGTTGCATTTGGCAACATGCCCACAAGGTATGAGGTTTTGGGAGAAGGTATAAGAATCTATGATATTTTTCAAAAACAATTCATTTTTGTTGTAATGAAAACATCGTATCAAAAACCAACCGTGGGTAAGGTTTAGTGTGGTGCCACCTATAACGCACTAGGGGTTTAGGTTTGATTTCAGGCGCTCAAGCGTAGGCGAATTTCATGGCCGTCCGCGATGCCGTCAATCGCACCCGAGGGTTCTGACTCTAAGTGATGTAGTGTGCGGATGACTAATTCGTTTATTTGCAAAAACAAGATTTTTTTTTTTTTTTGTTTTTTTATTTGTTTTTTTTTTTTTTAAGAAGAACACACACACCCTCACACAAGGCAAACAGGGAACAACAACCAAATGAGTCACGCTTTGGTCCAAGGGATCGCCTCAAACCAGCCTTCCGATGATCCGTTCTTGGCCACCTCTTGTCGCGTGACACAGACAACCAGAGACAAAGGTGTCGCACGACTTGGGTGGTCACCGAACCAACAGCCTCCTCAAATCATCAAATCAGCCCCCGCTTTACCATATCAAGAGCAACACAGAGATACTAATGCAGAACAAATGACCACAAGCACAAAGGGCTCACAAGTTCCATAATCAACAAAATGTAGGTATCACAAATGATTATCGAATAATGTACACAACATGGATGTATTGGATGTTTTTTGACTAAACGAAAGCTTGACTCCACTTAACACTTGAAAAACAGTTTTCAAGTGAATTCCCCAATGAGTCGCCACTGAATGTGCGCTCGCCCGAAAAATATAGAAAATGAAAAAGAGTCTCCACGCCGTTTTAAGAGGAAACATTGAAAACCTTTGTTTTAGAGAGAAAACATGAGTTCGGGGTCGTTACGTGTTGGGAAGAACCGAGAGTTCACCCAACACGCCTCGTCCATAGACGAGTCTTTCAATCAAATACATCCAAGTAAATCCAAAGTGTGTGCAAATATCGATAATAAACGAAATGTGATAAAATGCATCTTATTAATTATGAAACGAGAAATTACATATTGTGAGCCCATTATTTAGGGAGGCCACATCCCCGATACAAACAAACTAAAACAGACATAAAGGAAAAGAGTCACCGCAGATGGGTCATGTGTGTCGCATGACACATCGTACTGACCGACTACATGTGTCGCGTGACACAGATCACTTGAGGACGAAGGTGTCGCGTGACACATATGAGCCTTCGCAGTAAAACCTTACAATATGAATTCGTAAATTAATGTAAGCTATACGTATCTAATTAACAAGCCGAATTATGAACGAAAAACATAAACAACATCAAATCGACCTGTGGAGTGTGGATATGGGTAGATCCACACCCTCGGGGGCTCAAACACCAAATTCAACCAAATCAATCAATATGAGCTCAATTACACAATATATGCAAGTTAAACAGAGAGATTGTGATTGGGATTCGCAATTCGTATAGCTAGGATCCGACATCGAATCCAAACAAAATAGAATTATAAAATTGCAAGGAATTAAATGAGAGAGAGAGAGAGAGAGAGAGAGGGTTAGGGAATTGTTACCCTTGTTGATTCCACGAATTCTATATCTAGTCAGATATAGAATCCTTCAATTCTTCGTTGTAGATCTCACAGCTCTGATCCAAGGGTTCCAATTGGTGTGGGTAGAGAATTGGGTTTGGATGAGAGGGATTAGGGGGTTGGAAAGGTAGGAGAGAGAGAGGTTTGGTGTTTGGGATGTTCGTCACAATGCTATTTTGGCAGAGTAACAGTAGGCTGGAATTGGGATCCATTTCAATGAGGGGGAGGGTCTTATTTATAGGCTGCAGTTGGTCGCCTTAGTATGTCGCACGACCTTACGCGTCCACTTTCCATGCCTCAATCTGTCGCGTGACACAAGGTGGCTCAAACGCTTTTGGCGCCAAAAACCAGTTTCTGGAACATTTCGGGAAAATACCCAAAAGGTCCAACAGGTTTTATTCCCAAGGGGTCCTTTGGCATGAATGATGTACCAAAAGGTACTTCCTTTGCAGGAAACTCATGGAACGTTTCCGGAAGTCTCGGGATAGGCCGGGAATTTACCAAAACGCCCCTTAATGCAGTTTTATTATGTTAAAACGCATCGAAAAGGTTGCGAATTGGATTGGCGTACTTACAACCCCAAGGATGGTTTGGTATAGTTGATTCACCACTAAAATGTCAAGTGATCACTAACCAAAACCTAGGGAAATGGGGACAAGCATGGATGCAAAACCCCCCTTAAAATCATATTTTCTTTCTTGAGAAGTTGCTGTCCAGTAGCAATTTTCCAAGATCCCAGTCCATTGTCTTAATTTTTGGACACAGATAAACTTGGAATTTGGTGTTGACTACAAAACACTTTTTGTAGCCAACATCCAGAGCTTTCCATACATATTTTTACTTTATTTTTTGGGTGAGTGAAACTATCTTTTTCAAATTTTCTTTCAGAGGCTAGTTCATCAGCTTCTGGAAATCCAGATTGCATATCTGAGATTTCCAGAAGGTTTTGACCCCTCAAATCTTCTCCAAAATGGAAAATTCATTCGGAAAAATCTTATTTAAGGTGTCTGGAACAACTTTAATTCTCTGAGTTTATCCAGATTATGAAGTTTTAAGACCCTTGAATCCATTTCAAAATCAAAGGTCCACTGCCATTTTCATTCTGGCAGAAGTGACTCTCAACTTCAAAAGGTCTTTTGAGTACCAAATATCAATCCAAAAATCTTCCAAAAAATCATGGGATCAGTTTAAAGTCTTAAAAAGATATCCCAATTTTTACTTTTCTGAGTTTCAAATTATTTTGGCCAAAACACACACACACACACACACACAAATGATTTTCAGCTTGGAAGACTCGTTTTACGAGGCATTCCGGGTGCACACTAACGTCCTTCCCGGCGTGTAACATGACCTCCGAACCCAAATCTCTGATCTCGGGCATTTTTCAAAGTTTTGGCCCTAAAAACAAAAATGGCGTGGCGACTCCGTTCTTTTTCCCGGGTTTTATTTGGTTTTTTCAAAGAAACGCGAAAAATCGAATTTTTTCCCGCGAAATGGCGACACATCATCACAATCCTTTGCATATTTAAATCCCAATTTCTTCATAAAAATGCATCCTTTGCATAAAAATCATGTCTTTATGCATCCTTTGCAAATAAAGATCATTTCTTTAAATCAAATGCATCCTTTGCAACCCAAAAATGTCATCTTTTCACTAAAAATGTCATTTTTACATGCATTCCCCCATATCCCCATTAGCAACCTTGGAACGGACCGGTGTAAAAGATCCTATCTTTACATCGTTCCTTCCATAAAGGTTCCATAATTTCTTTAGAAAGGGACAACCTTGAACCCTATATCTCCGATTATCACTTAAGATGAGTATGAAGCATCTATATGAGCTCGACCGTCTTAAAGTGTAGGATTGATGGGCTAAGGACCCTCCTTTTCTAAAGAACCTCATCTTTGACTATAAAGAGAGTCATTCTCTCGATCATGCAAGTCCCGAGGTTAAAAAATGCAATGATCACAAGTCCAAGATGAGGACGGGATCATAATCCCGAATACATAAAATCCAAGAAATCCCGAGCGACAACCAATAAATGGTTTGTACGTCCGGAAGACGACTTGGGACATTCCCCCCTTTATTTTCAAACACATGCACACAAGAAAGCACGCAAGCAAGCACGATTAATGGAATCTTGGGAGACTTGCTCCGGCAAGGCACCTTGGGTGAACGACGATCCGTTCTTCCCAAGGGGTAACTTAACCTCCGAACCCATAAAACCTTTTTTTCAAAGTTTTGAGGTAATCAAAATGGCGTGGCGACTCCGTTTTTCAAATTAAACCGGATGTCTTCAAACTCGCGTGAATTTCCAAATACAACCGAAATTTGGGGCACACATTCACAGTTTGGCGACTCCGCTGGGGATATCCCAAAGGAGAAAAGCTTTTTCAAAACAAAAATCGATACTCGGTATATAGGTGGAAACCACTTAACCTTCTTGTACACTCCCTGATGTGGGAGTTGGGATAACCGGTGGTTTAACAATCCCACGTACCAGTATCCCTTTTCGAAAAAAAAAAATTTGAAAAATAAAAGAAAGCTTTTCCCTTTGAGCGGGTTAGACTCCCGTCGCCGATTTCATTAATCGTGCTTGCTTTCTTTACCTTGCATTGCATCATTTGCATCTTGGAATCTGTGCATACTTTGAACAGGAAATAACCCGAAAAAAATAGCAAAGGAGTGGAACCTCGGAAAATTGATCCATGCAATCGTACGGCTCAATCCTCCTTGGATTCTCGACCGGGCGACCTCGGTGGCAATTCCACCAGAAAATCATGGTTAATCCGGGCAGTCCTAGCAGCTTGGGGCTACTCACTCCATGACTCGATCGGGGCTCCTAAAAATTTACGTGCTTACGTGCCGCATTTTCCCCGTCCCGAAAATCATTCCTTTAAAACACATTTCATTAAAATCTCTCGTTTTAACTCAAAAAGGAACATTTTTAGGAGACCACACACTACGCGCACCTGATATATCCTGTACACTTTGCACGCACGTCCTTCAAACCCGGAGTGGTTCCAGCTGCAGTCACGGACAGCCTTACGATGCTCCCGGGCGCGCACGGAATCATTCCAACCTCCCCATGGCAGCCAGTGTCGACCAATGCACAGTCCGTGTCACACGTTTCAAAAAACCGTGACTTTTGGTTGGTTTTTGGTCTAGTCCGTGTCATATAGCCCAGTTGCATACCCTCGTAAAGGTCAAACCTTAGTTCATAACGGAAGCCAAGATTTTTGCTCAAGCGGAACTCCGCCAAAATTCCGACAAGGAAAAATTGGTAGGATCTTGACTCCGACATTGACTTTGACCTTGACCCGCACGGAATGCGTAAAGAGTCGAGACCGAGTCTTTGCCAACAAATCAAAAGATCTTTCGCTCAAGCGAAGCTCTGCCAAAATTCCGACAAGGAAAAATTGGCAAGATCTTGACCCGACATTGACTTCGATTCTGACTCACGCCCGACGTATGCAACGAAGTTCAATGTGACACTGTGTCATCCGGCTTTTGCCGCCCGACCCATGCCTATTATCTTCTCGGACATTACCGAAAGTCAAAACGTCATTCGCTCAAGCGAAACTCTGCCAAAATTCAATCAAGGCTGAAAGACGAGACTTTCCCGGTATTGCCTTGACTATAATCCGCATCGCTCGTGCGTTGAAAGTTCCTATGACCCGCTAGACCCGTTAGGAGCGTTCTTTACTCTCGGTCGGTGGGATCCGCGTGCCCTATAGGACCCTCGCCCGGGCCGTCCACCCCGGGAGGTCGAAATACAGGTGGAATACGAGGGGCTTATAGACGTAGTGACGGAACCCACCGATCCAGATCTAGAGTAGTTGCGAAAAGAAGGGCAAATCCCCTTTTCCAACCAAATAGATATTAATAAAAGACACCGTTTTAAGTAAACCGGAAGATTCTAATTTGCATATTGCCCGAGCCTTCACCCTAAACACCTACCCCGAGTCTAAACCTTTCCTATCCCTTTCCCGCAGCCGAGAAAGAAGTGGGTGAGAACACCGGTCGCCGACTTGTTAGCACAGTAATTCTCAGACGCTCGCGAATCCTCGCTTTGTCGGCTTTTCAAAGGTCAAAATGTCCAACATGGTAATCAACAATGGTAATGACCAAGTAGTCGGAGAAGCCATCCTGGCTCAACCCAAGCCCCACATATGGTATGATGTATGCGATCGTGAGGATTGTCTGGAGTATGAGTATCAAGAATGGATTAATGAAGACGCTCCTTCAAGAAAGAAGAAGAAGAGAAAGTCCACGCAAAGAAATTAAAGGAAAGGTATGAAGCCGGGGACAAGAGCGTAGGAACTTTAGGGAGCCTTCAGCAAATTTGACTACTACGTCGCTTATGCCAAATGTACCCGCCAAGGAACCCATCATTCAAAGCACACCACTCGATACCCCTATGGACAAAGTGATCCTCTTGAAGCGTAAAGTGCTGAATTTGTGGCCATCGTGAAATTCAATGAGAAGCTAGCGCATCTAGAAGCGTAATACGTAAAGCCTATCAATACGTAGCGCCCAAGGAAGAATTAAGATCCCTTCTCAAGAAGACTTCATCAAGCATTATCCAAAGCCAACCTCCGTTGGCTATACCGACAAGGTCGTGGTGTCCAAGATCAAGAAAGAGAAAATGAGTTATCGCTAAAGGCATTGATAAGATGAGCCAGACTCTTCACCAATGAGCCCAGCTTGTCACTGACGAGCTCGCCGAGAGATTGCATCAAGCTACTCTAGCTCCTCTCACCATCTTTCCACTGCACCGGCCTCGTCAATGATTTCCGGCAAGTTTTTGATCAATTTGAAGTCTCCAACTTTCTCAAGAATGCCGACAAGATCGCTACTCCCTGTGGCAACAAAGAAGAAGGAGTGAGATCCCTGGTCCAACCCTTGTCAAATACCCTCGAGTCAATAAGTAGTGTAGGGTCCAGAGTTAGCGTCTATTCGCCGAGTCAGAATCTTTGAATTCCAGCCCTTCCGAGTCATCCGAAGGCCTCACGCCCGAGGACTATCAAAATGTAATCGATGTCATCTTTCCCCTTATTTTGAATGAAATGACAGATCTTTCGAGTATCCTCTTATTGCCAACTTAACAAATGATAAATTAACTCAAAACTTAACAACAGCTTAATAATGAATCATTTGAACAAGATGCAAACACACTAAATGAACAATACATTAAAGAAATCTTTAAGCAGTTTCGTAAAAGAGGAAAACCGGGCCCAAGCCGCCGAGGAGGTTTTGACAAGTGTGAACTTGGGTACCGTCGAGGAACCTAAAGAGACACAGATCGGAAACTTCTTCCAGGGGGTCAACGGGACAGACCGATCGATCCGCTCGCAGAATACGTCGACGTGTTTGCATGGTCATACAGGATATGCCGGGCTAGACAGCTCGATAGTAGAGCACGTAATCCCTCTAGCACCGTATGCTAAGCCGCAGCGTAAATTGAGGAAGATCAAGCCGTAATGGTCTCTACAGTCAAAGAAGAAATTGAGAAGCTATCGCGGGTAGGATTCATCGTAGTCATCGAATATCCGACATGGTTATCCAATATTGTGACCGTCACCAAGGCCAATGGGAAGGTGCGCCGCCGTGTGGATTTCCGAGATCCGAACAAGGCCACCCCCAAGGACGACGATTACCCTTTGCCAAACATAGACATCCCGGTGGACTCCACCGCCAACTACGAAGTCAAATCCTTCGTTGATGGCTTTGTGCTACAACCAGATCAAGATGGCCGAGGAAGACCAAGAAAAGATGCCTTCACCACACCGTGGGAACTCATGCTATACGGTGATGCCATTTGGGCTTAAGAACGCCGGCTACTTACCAAAGGGCCGACCGCGCTTTTTCATGACATGATCCACAAGGAGATTGAGGTCTATGTAGACGACATGATAATCCACTCCAAAGGCGAGGATGGGCAAGACTTTGTTGACCTCGCGAAAGTTCTTTGAGAGGCCGAGACAACATTCCATGAGACTAAACCCCGCCAAATGCACCTTCGGAGTGACAAGGGGAAAAGTGCTTGGGTATATGGTCACTGAGCGAGGTATCGAAGTTGACCCCGAAAGATCAAAGCCATTATGGATATGAGGCCACCTCAAACCTGCATTTAAGTCAAGAGCTTTATGGGAAAACCGCAAAGACATCGCCATTTCGTCAATCGCTGACCACTATGTGCGAGCCCATCTTCAAGCTCATGAAGAAGAATGTAGACACGTAATGGACCGAAGAATGCCAGGATGCTTTTGACCGCATTAAGGCATACTTGGTACATCCTCCAAGCTATGCCCCCACATAGACAAAAACCTCTTCGCTCTATCTCACCTGTCACCGATACGGCATTGGGGCTATGCTTGCTCAGAGAAGAAAGACTCTCGCAGAGAATGCCATTTACTTTGTCACCCGGAAGCCGCAGTGGAAGTGAGCTCAATTACTCAAAGATGTGAAAAGACTCGTGGATCGGTCCGGGTAGTCGGCAAGTTGAAGCATTATATGCAAGCCCACCCCGTGAATTTGGTCTCAAAAATGGACCCCATCAAGTACATCTTTGATAAGCCTTCCCTCTCGATGCGTCTAGCAAAGTGGTCCTTCTTCTTAGCAGAGTACGACATCAACTATGTGACCGTAAAGGCCATCAAGGGTCAAGCGTTGTCGACCACCCGGCGAACTTCCCCAAGAATGAAGACAGAGGGCCCGAACCCCAATTCCTGCATGAAGGGATCTTCGCAGCTGAGCCCGAAACCGATGGCAATTATTCTTTGACGGAGCCGCTAACAAAAGAGGGAAACGGCGTCGGGATGCTACCGGTCGATCCGAAAGATGAGCACACGCCAATAGCCCTCAAGTTGAACTTCCCGCCACGAACAATGTTGCCGAGTACGAAGCCTCGCATTGCCGGTTTGGAAGCCGCCTTAGAAAGGAATGTCAAGGAGCTCGAAGTTTACGGAGACTCACCCGATCATCAACCAGGTTTCCAACAAATGGAAGATCTGTGGACCCTAATCAGCAGCGGTATCATGCCCATATGGAGGAGTTGATCGGACAGCTTCGTAGAAGTGACTTTCCACTACTTGCCAAGGGAAAAGAACAGATTCGCAGATGCCCTAGCTACTCTAGCCTCACCGGTAGAGATCCCCGAGGGAAAAGCCATAAAACCCTTCCGAGTGGGTAGAAGAGAAGCCCCACTTTCTCGTCAGGAAGTAGACTTGGGACCCGAGCCTATAAAGGAACCCCGGTACAATCAAATTTACCGCTCCTCAAAGATGGAGAGTCACTTTCGTGAGACGAAGAAGGTAGACCAAAAGAAGGTATCGAGCCAAGAGCTTGCAAGCCTTGAAAAGGTTGGCCTCCCATTATGTCATTCTAGGAGGCAACCCGTACAAGAAGCGGTACCAAGGACCACTCCTCTTGTGCGTCACTCAAGAAAGGGCCAAAGAGTTGATGACCGAAGTCCACAATGGTCCCCGCGGTCCTCATATGAATGCCGTGAGCCCCGATGCAAGTCATCCTCGAATGGGTTACTACCGGATTTCCATGGAAACAGATCGTGTCCAAAGACGTCCGAGCATGCGACAAGTGCCGCCGGTTTGCCAACCTCAACCATCTCCCGCCTCATGACCTGTACTGCATGACGACTCCTTGGCCGTTTGCAACCTGGGGTATTGACGTGATAGGGAAAATAGCCCCGGCAGAAGCAATGGGCATGAATTTGTGCTAGTAGCCATCGACTACTTCACCAAGTGGGTAGAGGCCAAGTCCTACAAGGTCCTCACTTCCGTAAAGGTTGCCCAGCTTTATCAAAGAAAACATAATGTGCGTATATGGGGTGCCCAACGAGATCATTTCCGATAATGGGTCGCATTTTGAAGGAGACTCGCGATAGGTTACCGTCGTAATTCGTAATCACTCGCCACAAGTCGTCCCCGCATGCACTCTCGACTAATGGAGCCGTGGAAGCCGCTAATAAGACGCTCGAACGGATCATCCGGAAAATGGCCACCCGTGGTCGTGATTGGCCCGAAAAGTTGCACTTGGCACTCGGGGCTACGTAACGTCTCGTCGAATCAGCCTACAGGAGAAACTCCTTTTGCCCTAACCTACGGGATGGAAGCAAGTGTTACCATGAGTTGGAAATCCCGTCATTAAGGGTCCTCCGGAAAACAAAGTGTCAATGAAGTAGAATGGTTGCGTAGCCTAAGATGATGAGTTGGCCCTCGCTTGATGAGAGAAGGCTAAAAGCCATGGAACACACCCGAGCCTACCAGAGGCGAATGGCCGAGCGTTTGACAAAAAGGTTAAGGCCAGAGACATCAAAGAGGGTGACTTAGTGTTGAAAGTGAAGCCCCTACCGCAGAGACAACCCCTCGGGAAAATGGGAACCCGTTTGGATCGGCCCTATGTGGTGCGTAAGATACTATCGGGAGGAGCCATGAAGCTTGCACTGGACGGCAATCCCTTTGTCCACCCGCCAACGGTGATAAGCTCGTAAGATACTATGTCTAAAAGAAAAATAAAAAAAATAAAAAAATATATATATAAAAAAAAAGTGCAAAAAGAGTAATACCCACTAGGCCGAAAACCCCAAAAAGGGCGGTCTAGGCAAAAGACAAATGGTTGCACATAAAAAAAAAAAAAAAAAAAATCTTAGTGCAAAAAGAGTAATGCCCACTAGGGCCGAAAACCCAAAAAGGGCGGTCTAGGCAAAAACAGGCCGCACATAAAAAATATAGTTCACTGTAATGAACTACGAAGACCCGAGCCCCTTAGTCTTTCTTGTAAAAGGGGAACGTAGGCAGCCATATATGGTTCGGTCTAAACAATAAAAAGGGCAATCAAGCTTCCATGAAGTGCGTCCTAAACAATAAATAAAATAAAGGGTATTTCGCTTTTCACAAAACGGGTCCCAAGCAATAAGACATTTGAATTTCCATGAAATGTGTCTTGATTAATTTCTAAGATAATATTTCTTGTTCATTACAAGTTAAAAACTTCTTGATGAGTTCAAGCACGGTCTACTCTTGACTCGCTAACCTCGCTACAAAGATCTAAAATACAAAAAAAATGCCTAAATAAACTAATGTGTTTGCAAAATGGCAATAAGTGGAATCCTAAGAAAAGATCCGTCGCCGTCATTCGCCGAGTCTTCTTTGGTCTTCTTCCCTTTACCTCGACCCCGTCGAGTTTTCTTCCTCTTCTTCTATAAGGTCGGTATCCCTCATCCCGATCTCCGGTATCCTCACCGGAGCCTCCACCAAACCCGTGTCAATAAGTGCCCTCTCTACACGAGCACGAGTCCGCACTTCCTCCCTCTCGAGCCTCGCCAAAGGAGCAACCTCGACAATCTCTTGTATCGAGCCTCCATATCTCTCGATCAGTCACCCGACCGGTTATGGCGACTCGCCTTAGCCTCGCCTCCTCGTAGTCCTACTCGAGTCACGCCGCCCCCAATAAAGCCCGACGTCTCTCCCCGTAATGACTCCGAGTCGCTCCCATTTCCTCTCGTACTCCCAAGTAGACAAAGTGGTCAAGATGGTGCTCTTCCCGCTCCCGAAGATAGCCCCGGGTGGGAAAGCAAAGGTATGTCCAAGCCCTCGAGAAGAATGAGAAGCCGGGCCGGATCTCTCATATCCAATGGCATCACCTCCATGGTCCGAATGTCCTCCCAATCCGCTCAACGGCTCCCGTAAAGCCCCGAACCGCCCGGATACCAAGTGGAATGTAGAAGGACGACCAGCAGTAACCTCGGAACCCTCACAAAGATAGGACTCCCGAAATATCCTCCTTGTCCGCAACCTCCAAAGTGAGGTATCCACCAACGGATGTCCGAAGTGGATAGCCTAGCCATCGTCGCCTCCCAGCCTACCCCGGTCCCGTTGCCTCGGTGCACCTCTCCGAGAAATCACCCAAGGGCACCGAGTCGGCAAAGCCCCCGGCAAAGCCCCGAGCCTCTCCCCGCAGCCCATAAAGTCGCACACTGGACTCCTGCACCTCATGAAATGGTCTCCCTAGCCATCCCGTCAATGCCATGCAATGTCTCTCCCAAAACCAAGTGGGACAATGTCTTTCCCCTTGCAGCCTCTCGACCATGTCCAAGAGACCACCATGACAGATCCCCACTGACTCGCCGGTGAACAGAGCAGTAAAATATGCAGAGAATAAAGGCATCCATAGCCACCGTGGTCGCAGCCTATAGCCGGAGACCCAAACTCGCCCGGATATCGTAAAGGTCAATCCCGTCCGGGCTATCATCATCCCCTCAGCCTCTCCTGCAGAAATCCGTAAAAGATGCAAGCTTTGCCGCCACCGGCACGTCTCCGATCACCGGAATAGATATAGCCTCAATTTTGGACCCCCAATCAAGGCTCGGAAGTCTTCATGTGTTGGGACAATCTCGTTGTAAGAAAAGCAAGAAACGTGTTCCTGACGTCCCAAAACCTTGCCACGCTCTCAAAAGGTCCCAATCGGGCGGGAGATCCCTCAAATGCCATAAAGACTTGATCTTGAAGGAAGAATCAAGCAGCCCCTTGTGAAATTGGAAGTTGTGCTTCACCCAAGATTGAAGATCGGACGTAAAAACGGTCTCGCTTCCCCTTTGCAATCCGACGGGCTTCTCCATTGCAAAATGACCAAAGATGGTGCCTTTAAGTCCAAAATGTGCTCGGGAACAATTGGGACAAGTCTAAGTTGAAAATGAAATGAAATGGCCAAGCCTTGCTTTTATTCGTAAAATAACCAGCCTCGCAGTAACCGTGAGCCGCACGGCTTCATTTGCCCTCAGACCAAACCGCACGGCCACATTTGCCATCTCGCAGAAAAAATCTGCAGCAACCATAGTTGCTGCCCAAGGGAATTTTCACCCCACTTTCTCAACCAAGACCTGTACAAAAACATGTTCAAAGGTCACCCAAGCATTCATATATCATTATATATCATTTTGGCCCAGTTTCAGCCCCAATTTCAAGCAAAAAACTGCCCCGAGGCTCAAGTAATATGCAAATTAAAAAAGCATAAATTAGAAAAGCAAATAAAACAGTAATACAATGTCTTCGCCCCATCGGCGCCCAAATAAAGCAAAAAATAAACAAAATGTGCATAAAAATGTGTTCATTGTTTGTTTTGTTCCTAATCCACTCTAGAGACCTCCTAGGCCTCCAATTCTTCTTCTTCTTCATCGCTGCTCAGCTCGTAAATGCTAGCCTCTCTCATCAAGTCCTCCTGGTCGCTCACATCAGACAGATGGACATTATCGTGCCCGTACTCACCGCTCCTGCACGTCGCATTGGGTCCCCGTCCCCGAGGCATGGCACCGGAAGAGTACTCCGAGGCCGATGAGGTCGACGCTGTGCCCCCGACATGCCTTCTCTTGTGCCCGAGCTCCTGTGCGTCCGCCGCGCGCTTTGAAGTGCAGCGGCTTCCTCGAAGGGACCGGCACATGTCTTTCCGGCCCCGCTCGCCCTCGACCAATCTGGCCATAGGTGCGAGCCGGAACTCCGAGAAAAGAGGAGAAAAATCTCGTAAAATCTCGTAATTGCAAAAAGCAAAGAAAGCCGAAAAAGGGAAAGACCCTAAAAGTATACTTACAATGTCACAAGCAGGTATACTGGGGCTCCCTAGTGTCGGGGACAGAATCCTCATCCTCCTCGGTACTCCGTGGACCACATAAGACAAAGTGCAGGAGGGATCGGCGGGTCGCAGGCTCATCCTCCCCATATCCCCGAGTGACCGCCGCCTTCATCGCCTATGTGGCGTCCTCAGCGCCGCTCCACAAACACAACGTAGGGGGTATCCATGTCAAAATACTCCGCGGCGGCCACGCCCGCCCGGTACCTAGCAATCTCTATCCGCATGCCAATCCCCGGGCCGTAGCATCCGTGCCGGGAGGATCATGGGGAGTAATGGCGTCCAATGGAGGGATACGGCCACGCCGCCTAGAAAAGCGATCCCCCAAATAAATGACATCACATGTCAGCCCTGTCAGCCACCTCCTCTGCCTCGTCGCCTCAATGGCCTCTCCTAGCAGAATCTCTGGATACCTGCCCCAAGGGTAGAAGTCCACTCCATCGTGTCCATCCCTGTTGATGACCGGCCTCACCATCTTGTAATCAAAGGTGATCCGGGTCTTCCCCGTGAACTTATCCCTTGCATCTCCCCTCCAGCGAACCATAGCAGGGAAGATGGTGATATCACTCTGTTGGTTCCAAGGAAAGAACCTGATCACCTCACAGAACCAGACCTGCATGTTCAAAACAGCAAAAAGGGTCATTTCTCTCTCATAAAAGTCTCAAGACAAGAAGAGAAAGAGAAAAGAAAGAGGGACTACCTCAAGGGCAAAGGAAAAGCAGTCCATCGAAGCAGCTTTATTCCGGCTGTACATATCCAGAGAGAAGTAGAGCTCCACCAATCCGGCCTCGCCCCACGATACCGTCCCAATCCCATCAACATCCTCCAAAGAGTCAAGGAGGCTAGTCATGGCCAGAGTCCCAGAATTAGCAAAGATGGTGACCGACAGCATCAACCACACAAAGGCTCTAGCAAGCTGGTGGGCAGTCACCTCACTAACAGCAAAATCCCGTATGCAGCTTACGGGATCGCCACCTCGACGTTCCGCGTCTCCATCCCTAGCCCCTTGGGAATCAACTCAAACCCGACCAAAACTCGGAACTCCTCCGCCGTGATATGGTCCTCCAAGTCACGGGCCTCCCAGTGAACCGTAGGCCGCTGATAGCTGTGAAATCAGCGGGAGTCACTGTCAACTCTCCCCAGCTCAGATGGAATCTATGAGTGGTGTCCCACCAAAACTCAGATAGGGCCTGGACCAAGCCCTTGCTCTTAGAGGTGATATGAATCCCCCTGCCGATAGCCTCAATGAATATATCTAGGCCGGTAGCCCGCACCAGCTGCTTGGGGTTCGCCCCATTCTCCTCGAAATCTGGCATCCTCTGCCAAAGCCTGACTGCTATCTCAGATGGCCCTCTAGACTTGTTCTCCTGTAGACAAGCACAACAAAGAGATGCATCAGTCTTTCATCTCATTTCAAAAAGCATGCATATATTCAAAAGGTGCACATGTTTTCAAAAGAAAAGCATTCAATAAAAGTTTTTCTAGCATCCTTTGCATGAAAAAACACGTCTTTCATCACTTGAAACACGTCATGTCAAGCCCCATTGCTTTCCTAAAGCACAAAATCACAATTTTCAAAATTCTTTGCACATAAGCATTATTTTTCAACAAAGTGGCATGCATGAATCCTTTTCATCTTCCAAAATCCTGTTTTCTCATTGATAATCAAAATTTTGACTTAGTTCTAGCACATGCAAGAACTCCGTCTCATTTTAAACAATTATCATTCTTACTTTATTATCGAGAAAAAAGTGGATCATTCTCATTATTTTTGTCAAATAAATTGCACATGCATGTTCTTAGCCTCATAGGTTAATCATCAATGTCTCAAAATCAAAAATCCTAGGAAAATCCTAGAAAATTCCTAAAATTCGGGTCAAGCCCTAAATCAATCAAAATCGACGGAATCGAGCCAAATAAGAACGCTTACCCCAACCGATCGCGGGTTCGTCGATTTGTGCTCTCTTCTCCCCGGATAGAGCTCCGATGGAGGAGTAAGAAAATCATACTTTCTCTCCGTTCGAACGAGTTCCTTCCTCCTCCTTTGAGCGGCCGCGGAGATGTTTCTTCTAGCTTGTCTCGGCATAGGATTGCCCTCCGGATCCATTCTTGATCAAAGGAAGCAAGGGAATTGAAGGATTTTCAAATTTTCTCTCCTCTCTCTCTCTTCCTCGGCGTGTTCTTGGGCGGCAATAATGCCCAATGCCCGTTCAAATCAGGTTTTAAATAATCTGGAAAAATTAATCTTCCAGCCGTACGACTTCTTTTTCCCCCATCTCATGCCGGGCGGCCTCATTCGCTATGAGCAGAAATTACAATTTTGCCCCTGGACTTTCCACTTGGGCCTACAATTCTCGTTATCCTTTAACTAAGATAACACCCTTTTCAGAAGATATCCCTTATCTCCTAAGCAATTAAGCTTTCTTCCCAGTCGCCTTCGTTAATTTCGTTATAACGGGATAACGCTAGGTGACAACCTCCGAATTGTCGAAATCCGAACTTAAGCTACCTCTATCACGAATAGTGAAGTATGCTAAGTTCTCTAAACTTAAGCTATCTCTATCACGAATAGTGAAGTATGCTAAGTTCTCTAAACTTAAGCTACCTCTATCCCGAATAGTGAAGTATGCTCAAGTTCTTCTAAACTTTAGCTACCTCTATCCCGAATAGTGACGTACGCTCAAGTTATCTAAACTTAAGCTACCTCTATCCCGAATAGTGAAGTATGCTCGAGTTCTTCTAAACTTAAGCTACCTCTATCACGAATAGTGAAGTATGCTTCAGTTTTCCAACTTTAGCTACCTCTATCACGTATAGTGACGTAAGCTCTAGTTTCTTCAGTGACAACCTCCATTAATTGTCAATCGATGACAACCTCCATTAATTGTCAATCGTGTGACAACCTACATTAATTGTCAATCGTGTGACAACCTCCATTAATTGTCAATCGTGTGACAACCTCCATTAATTGTCAATCGTGTGACAACCTCCATTAATTGTCAATCAGGTGACAGCCTCCATTAATTGTCAAAACCTTCAAGGATCCTAGACATCGTTCCTAACTATCTAGTGATGCTTGAACTACGATCAAGGCTTGATTCCTCCAGGATACGTAGGTAGCCTTTCATAAAAGGTCCAGCCATCCGGCCACTTTGGTCACCCCCGTTCCTTCGTCACTCATCGTTGATGAAGTAACCCCTCATAGAGGTCTAGATATCCGATCACATCGGTCACTTCTAGCATATCCCCGTAGGATCAATTGCTTGACCTCTTAGGGCATTTTCTCTTCTACTTCCCCAAAGAAGAGACCGCTTTCTTCTCCATTCCTCGCCGGATCTATTCCGAACTACGGCCCGGCTTGATTCCCACCCGGGATATGTAGGTAGCCTTCCGCAGGTTCACCACTCGACCACCTCGGTCTCTCAATCCGTCTCGGCATTCGCCAGATCGGATCCTTTTCTATCGACAACCCCACTCGCCCTGCAAGTGACGTTGCCGAGGGCTTCGTAAGTACCCAAATCCGGCTCATGCCTTCCGTTAAATTTCCCGAAATTTCGGTAAGTTTTCCGGTAATTCCCCGGACCTTCCTAGTGTTCCGAAAATATTCCGGAACTGTTCCAAATCAAATAAGGGCTGAAGGGGAAGCTTCCTAATTAAGAAACACGTTTTTCTTAATTAGGAAATGTTCTAGAATTTGCCACCTTGCATGGTTCTAGAAACATGATGAGTCACAAGGGATAATGCCGCACGGCTGCATTAGCCCAAGGTCTCTGGCCGCACGGCTTCATTGGCCTTATCCAGACTGCCTATAAATAGAGCCCTCCTCTACCCATTTTCACAAGAACAACAATACCATCAATCACACATAATACGAAGAAGACACTCCTAAGAGCTGCTGGAAGTCCAAGAAGGTGAAGAAGAATGCCAAGAAGCCACCTCCCTCCTCCTTGAAGATCCCAAGATCAACCTTTCCACCTAGATCAATCCAAAGAAGAAGAGGAAGCCATTGGTAACCTCTCACGCTCTAAACTTGCATCCTAATTGCTTTATGTGATTCTAATTGCTCATTGCATTTCATATAATTGCTATTATCTTGTTTGGGACTTGGTAGATTAAAGATCATATCTTTATACCCCCTTTCCCCCTTTGCATGCATTAGGCATCCTTTGCCATTAAAGATGTAGTCTTTTGAATCAAAGGTGCATCCTTTGCACCTAAAAACCCTATTTTTACATAAAAATATCATCTTCATGCATCCTTTGCATATAAAAATCCAATCTTTATGATAAAAATGCATCCTTTGCATATGAAATCCTTTTTCAAGCATCCTTTGCATTAAAGATCATATCTTTATCCTAAATTAGCATCCTATGCTTTTCAAAATACAATCTTCATGCATCCTTTGCATATTTAAATCCCAATTTCTTCATAAAAATGTATCCTTTGCATAAAAATCATGTCTTTATGCATCCTTTGCAAATAAAGATCATTTCTTTAAATCAAATGCATCCTTTGCAACCCAAAAATTTCATCTTTTCACTAAAAATGTCATTTTTACATGCATTCCCCCATATCCCCATTAGCAACCTTGGAACGGACCGGTGTAAAAGATCCTATCTTTACATCGTTCCTTCCATAAAGGTTCCATAATTTCTTTAGAAAGGGACAACCTTGAACCCTATATCTCCGATTATCACTTAAGATGAGTATGAAGCATCTATATGAGCTCGACCGTCTTAAAGTGTAGGATTGATGGGCTAAGGACCCTCCTTTTCTAAAGAACCTCATCTTTGACTATAAAGAGAGTCATTCTCTCGATCATGCAAGTCCCGAGGTTAAAAAATGCAATGATCACAAGTTCAAGATGAGGACGGGATCATAATCCCGAATACATAAAATCCAAGAAATCCCGAGCGACAACCAATAAATGGTTTGTACGTCCGGAAGACGACTTGGGACATTCCCCCCTTTATTTTCAAACACATGCACACAAGAAAGCACGCAAGGAAGCACGATTAATGGAATCTTGGGAGACTTGCTCCGGCAAGGCACCTTGGGTGAACGACGATCCGTTCTTCCCAAGGGATAACTTAACCTCCGAACCCATAAAACCTTTTTTTCAAAGTTTTGAGGTAATCAAAATAGCGTGGCGACTCCGTTTTTCAAATTAAACCGGATGTCTTCAAACTCGCGTGAATTTCCAAATACAACCGAAATTTGGGGCACACATTCACAGGTGCGTCCAAATAACATTCTAACAATGTTAAAGAGGAAGGATGAGAAGAACGTGAGTACTCCGAAACACGTCCACAATGCCCTCACAAAATGCAAGTCACAAGAACGACAAGGGAGATCCTCGCTTCAACAGTTCATAAAAGCACTCGAGGATAAGAAATATACCTTCTTCATGAGGAAAGCTAACGAGAGTGACATGATCGGTGACATATTCTTCTCTCACCCACAAGCATCGGATATGCTTAACTGTTTTCCATATGTAGTACAAGGTAAATTTTTGATTTTTTTGAATCTGTTTTTTGACTCTGTTTTCCACAAGTCGTATGCATTTTTTTTTTGAATTGCAATTTTATTCATTTCTAACTTTATTTCTCTTTAAATGATACAAGGTGACTGCACTTACAACACCAACTGCTATGGAATGGCATTACTTGAGATTATAGGATTTACTTCAACGGGGAAGAATTTCACAATTGCCTATGCGTTCCTCCAAAATGAGAAAGGCGAGAATTACACGTGGGCACTCAAGAATTTGCAAAGTATTTTTCATACTCCCCACATGCCAACTATTTTCTTAATCGATCGTGACTTGGCTTTCATTAATGCTTTGTCCAAATGGTATTTCCCGAGACCGCACACCATTTGTGTCGAAGGCATATCGAAGTCAATGTTAAAAAGAGAGCGTTGGCTAAAATCGGTAGCAATGAGTTTGCACTATCATTCATGAGGAGATTTAATAAAACAATATCGGCCGCTACTCGCGAAGAGTGGGACACCCGTTGGCAATCGTTTTGCGATCATTACGCATCTTATCCCGATTTATTGACCTACCTCCGCGAGACTTGGATTGCTCCATACTCTACGAATATTTTGTCGATGCACACGATTAGTTATCGCACTTCGGAACCCACACCACGAACAAATGGCCGAGAGTGAGCATAACAGGTTGAAGAAGGCCTTGGGAGTGCTTCTTCTACTTTTGACACATTATTCAAAAAGGCTCATGAGATTATGGAAATCCAAATAACAACAATCAAAGCTACTATGGAGCAATCAAAGAGTAGAATTCCAAATGATATGAAGACATGTGATCTGTATCAAGACATATTGGGGCGAGTGTCAAAGGCACTTTGGACATCATCAAAGAAGAGCGGAGTCGTTGTGGGGATAATGTCATGGATCCTTCAAAGCCGTGGGTGTTACTCGAGGCGAACACATGGACTTCCATGTAGTCACAAGATTGCATGCATACAAAACTCGGGGGCCGGATTGAGTTGTCCTCGATTCATGATTTTTGAAAGAAGTTGGACATTGAAGTAGAATACCGTCCCACCGGACCCGATTTTGAAGTTGTGTTGGAATGAACCGCAGTAACGCACCTGGACTCGTAAAGAGAAGGTTATTTCAAACGATAAATGAATGGCTACATCCACAAACCGGAGATGCTTCGAGCCGGATCATATTTCAAAGGCAAATAAACCCGGACCACCGGTTGTAGAGTCTTGTCGGATTGGGAGCGTGCCGACGAGACATTTTGGAGTCCCCACTACACCACCCTCCACTAGCGGCGGTCTAGATCTTCATTTATTGCATCAACCCAATCGGGTTTGATGTCGCGGAGTCACCAAATTCGAAATCGGCTTCAAACACTACACCATCTACCCCTACCACTCCTACATCTCTTCCACCACTAGCCGCCTGTGTCGTGGGAGAGGTCGAGGTCGAGGTCGGGGACGGGGACAGGGACGGGGTCGTGGAAATGGACAAGTCAATGATATACATACTTCTGTGCATAGGATGTTGCTTACCCCTCTCATTGTCCCATTTATTGATGGCTTCACAGATGTGATGGGTGATGGAAATTGTGGATATAGAGCAAGAGTAGGGCGCAAATATACGGAATGCAGGAGATGTGGCAAAGAGTGCGCTCGAGATTGTGCCAAGGAGCCGCTTCATCGCCGCGAGCTTTATGAGAGAGTTATGCCTTGGAGAGATATGGGACGAGCTCTATAGTCGCATTACTCACTATGCCTCCCCTTGTTCGGAATATTATTGGTTGATACTCCCAGAGATAGGGCACATCATAGCCACGGTGTATAATGTGGTGTTTGTCTCGTACTCGCAACCGCTGGCTTCACATGCCTACCAGTGGATCGTACCACAAGGAGCAGGACCACCCACGTACACACTTGTGTTGGGACATGTGGGAAACCATTTTATATTGGTATGATACTTTAATTCGTTATATTTAACTATCTTATTTAAATTTGTTATATTTAACTATATTTTCTAAATTTGTTATATTTGACTATTTTATTACTTTTGCAGCTGCACATGTCGGATAGTGATTACCCGATACCATCAGTAGCACTATATTGGGGGGAGCAACGTCATCCAAGCGCAAGTAACCTGATCATGTCATACAGAAGTCGGATAGAAACATTCAATCGACTCTCAATTATGGCGAACGAAGCACGAATTGCAGAAAATAGGCCATAGTTTATGTGTATAGCGTATTGATTATTTTTTGTATGAAGTTTTGGGACGGATATAGTATATTAAAATTGGATCACTTGATGAGGGCAACTTATCCTGAAACACAAACTGAAACAAACTGATTCCAATATTTGCAAACCAAAATGAACATATCCCAAACATATTCCAAAACATAAACAACCAAAATGAACATATCCCAAATACAAACATTGTATCCAAAATTTACAAACCAAAACGAACATATCCCAAATACAAACATTGTATCCAAAATTTACAAACCAAAATGAACATATCCCAAACATATTCCAAAACAAACATTGTATCCAAAATTTACAAACCAACATATCCCAAATACAAAGAACATATCCCAAACATATTCCAAAATAAACATTGTATCCAAAATTTACAAACCAACATAAACAACCAAAATGAACATAATCATGAACCGTCTCCGTATAGATCAATGGCCCGTCTAATCTTATCTTTGACCTCCGCGGATAAACTGTCATCCGTGAGCAGCGAAAGTAGTATGCCTCGTGCCTCTACAACCCTAGGCGGTGGTGGAACGTTAACTAGGGCATCATGATTCGGATTAGTAATCCGAACATGAGTCCTAGCCAGAACCACCGCATATACGTGGAAGTAACAGGATCGGATGCGCTCACGAACGGGCCCCGTCTACGCGGCTGGATCGAAACTCCCCAAGCCGTCCTCTAACCAATCCTCCCATACCTCATCACGCGCTCCATAGGACTTCTTGTACCCCTTTTGACCTGCTATCAATGAACAATTTTGGCCGCAAGATATGGGGTCTCTGGGGAGTTTCTGCTGGATCCCAAACTGGCGTGTAACACGGTCAGGCATATACGCCTCCGTGATATCCTGGAAGCGTATAACCCCACGGAAGTATGAGACCGGCAAAAGCGCCTCTGGGGTGGTGTCGTAGGGAGTCCAACAAACCTAAAAATGAATTTGTTAGACACCGTCAACAGAAATAATAAATTATAACAATTTGTAAAACTTTAAATATAACTAACTCACCCTATCAACCGTCATCGTGTCCAGGGTATGCCGAAACCTCAATAGATGGGGCATATCCCTACCGGCCGTATCAGTACGTACCCATCTACGAGCCCTCGGCTGGCCCTCCGTCCATAACGGGTCAATATCTCTCCGGAAAACCGGAAAGTGCTCGTATATCCAGGCCTGCAAATGTATGAAATAAATAAGTTAACAATGTTATAACCATAAATGCATGTTGTAATTATTAAATGATTGTTAAATATTACCTCTAAAAGACTCAAACAACCACCAATCTGCTTGCATCCGTATCTAGATGCCTTCCCCAACTCCCGGTATAGATATGCCAACGCAGCTGTCCCCCAGGATAGAGCCCCCACTCTGTCAATATCCACGCACAATGAAAGGTAGTCTGAGGGCATCTTATCCTGAGTCTTGTCCACGAACAGCGTGGAGCCGAGGAGGAACATGATGTACGTAGAAGCGCGCTCATCGTCAGTCATGTCGGAAGGGGACTCAAAGGACCGGCGGAGGCCATCTAAAGAGTAGGTCGTGCCCTTCCGACATGTCTCAAGGCGTGCCCTGATACCGGCTATGTTAGGCTCGGATTCGCCTTCGCAACAGTGGCCACTGAGCAGTGATGCCTACAAATTGAAAATGAAATAATTAATAAAATTGATAAAATTTATGAAATTGATAAAATTTATGTAATTTATAAAAAATAGACAACAAACAAGAATATACCTAGGATATGAGTGACGTCATGCATAGTGATCGTCATCTCACCCCACGGCATGTGGAAGGTATTAGTCTCGGAGACCACCGTTCCTGGCCGTTAGGAGCGCCATGCTAGGCCGGCGAATGGTAGCATCATGTAGGAAATGGAGGCCGGTACCCTCAACACGAGACCACCAAGCTCTATCATCCTCCGGTAAAGAAGCATGGGAGAACCTGTTGATTCCAAACAAAAAATTATAATTAATACTCCCTCTGTTTCAAGATTCAGATCAGTTTACATTTCGTATGCCAATACCCGAAATGTTGGTGACCATTCGTATGAACACATACGAAATGTCACCAACATTTCGGGTATTGGAACACGAAATGTCATCTGATTCTTGATAATGTTTTGCAAATGGCTATTTAATAAACAAATCATATACTTACTTATCTAGAATCTGCTGTCTCGTTTGGCGCTTAAACACCGGCTCACAAGTGGCGTTCTCCCATATCTTACGGGCTCGATGATGACCAAACCCGTACAACAACTCAACCTCCTCCGGGCCGCCACCGGGGTTACTCTTCAGCTGCCAGCTGCCACTGGTCATCCTTAGCCCCTTTCCCCTTTCTGCCCCGTGCCTCCCGCCTCTTGCGAGGCCTCACAGATACACTCTCCTCCGCCTCCTCCTCCTCCTCCTCTTCCTCATCATCACTAGATAAATGTGCCTCCTGCACAGATGCACCTCGGGAACAAGTACGTGAAGATGAATCCTCACTAGAATATGTACCCTCACTATCACTCTCCTCAACCACAAGCTCCTCAATCACGACTTTCTTGTCGTTCTTCTTTTTGATCCGTTTTTCTACCTTAGCTGCAGCTGCCTCCTCGGCCTTCCTCTTTCTATTAGAGGCCGTCGCAGGGTTACGTCCCTACAAAAAAATAAATAAGAGACAGTTAATATTCAAGAACCAGTTGACATTTCGTGTTACAATACCTGAAATGTTGGTGACATTTCGTATGTGTTCATACGAATGGTCACCAACATTTCGGGTATTGGCATACGAAAATGTAAGCGATGAATCGGTTACATTTCGTATGCCAATACCCGAAATGTTGGTGACCATTCGTATGAACACATACGAAATATCACCAACATTTCGGGTATTGGCATACGAAATGTAAACTGATTCATCAGTTTACATTTCGTACGCCAATACCCGAAATGTTTGTGACCATTCGTATATGTTCATACGAAACACACGCCGACAATTTCAAATTTTAGGCACACGAATTCGTATCCGATTCAAACAAAAAACCCAAATTAATGTTACGAAATCGCAATTAGAACCATTTAGGATACGTTTAAAACAACATTAAGCATTATATAATCCATTTTAGGCATAAAATTAATGTTGGGTTTTCAAATTGAAATTTTAGGTTAAAAAGAATTACTTTTGGAGCGACGAAAGAAGAGACGGACTTTCCACCGGTTTTAGGGAGGTTTGTCTTCATTTTTTCCGTCGATCGGTGGTGGTCGGCGGCGTCGAGTGAGAGAGAGAAGAGAGAGCCCGTTGGTTTCTTAGGTTTTGAGAGAGAGAGAACAGAGAACAGACGTTTGAAATGGGGAGGGAAGGGATTTTTTTTTTTTTAAGTATATATATGAGGGTATTTTGATCATTTACATGTGCCTTGTAAATTCCATGCCTTATATATAGTACTACCCATATTTGAAATACTCATATTCATTCTACTGTGTGGATAATAATTATACAAGTCACATTTTTATTTTATTTTCTGAAAGAATATACTTACTCCGTCCTGTCCTGTCCTGTCCTGTAACAACTTCCATCAGTTCCCTTTCTAATCGTAAGTTTCCTTTTCTGAAAGGTTCAATTTTTATTATATCTTTATTTTCACTATTCCACTTGTCTGTTAAATTGTAAAATTCACTATTCCACTTGTATGTTAAATTTTTTTATCTCAAAAATAATTATATCATAACATAACATTTTTCTATTAAAAAAAATAATCACAAGCGACAGTTGGGGAAATATAAAAAAATTGTTTTTCTATTAACTAACAGGTTGAATATGATGCTAAAATAATAATTTAAGAAAAATATGAACATGTCCTAGCATGCATCGACATTGACGTGCCACAAATCGTGGTTCTACTTAGCCCCACATCGAGACACGCTCTGAAGACGTCTTTATTTTAGAAAATCTTTCGAAATGTCCTTTTTAAAATTCTCAATTTCAAAAACCTGTTTAACTTAAAGAAACTTTTATACACATTCCAACTAAAGATAAAATCATACAAACTTCAACTTTAATTCAAACTAGGGGTGTTCACGGTCCGGATTGGTCCGGATTTTATCAAAATTTCAAAAAAACAGGACCGGACCAATTGTTCGGTTCTGCCTAAATTCAGGACCAGACCATTACATTACAGGACCGGTCACATTGGTCCGGTTCCAATGGTTCGGTCCATGTCCGATTCCATCGGTTCCACAAGTTACGCTGCAATATATTTTTTCTAAAGATAAAACATGCAACAACTATTTTTTTCATGAAACCAAAATATAGGACGATTACATAAACAAAGTTCAAATAAAAATATTCAGACATACAACAAATTAATTGAAATAGAGGAACAAAGTTCAAATAAAAAATATATGACGATTACGTTATATAAACAAAGTTGAAAATCGAAACTAAAAGTTTCATGCTTAATAACAGTAAATTTGAAATTATGAATATATATATATATATATATATATATATATATATATATATATATATATATATTATACATAATCGGTCCGGTCTGGGTTCGATCCAGGACCATATATATTTTTTCAAAAATCAGGACCAACCCAAATAATCGGTTCCATATAAATTTGGGACCAGAACCAAACCAATTCTATTGGACTGGTCCGATCCTTCGGTTTTTTTGCTCAGGCCTAATTCAAACAACTTTCAAACTATTTACAACTCCTTTACAAACCAAGGAACATAGGTTCCAAAATATAAATATTTACAATCCTTAGAAAGTTGTAAAATAAGGACAACATATCAAAGTGTCGAAATACTATACATTACATAATGTAACCTTACAAAATACCTTTCTCAAAATACAATCCCCACTAGGCGTCCTCTCGGTGCTCAACGTGTCATAGCCCCTGGCTCGGCTCTATCTAAAAAAGCAATAAAAGGACGGGGTGAGATAAATCTCAGCAAGTTATGCAACAATATGCCATGCAATCACAATATGAAAGCATAAAACATCAACTCATCATATATATATATATATATATATATATATATATATATATCACATTCTTGTCAACACAAAGAAAGATATACTCTCTCCGTTCCATTTCAAGCTTCACCTTTTGCCAAAACGGGTGTCCCGTTAAAAGCTTCACCTTTTCTAAAATGGCAAAGAATTTTTACTATTCCACCCACTCATTCTCTCTTCTATTTCACTTTTATACTCACAACACTTTTCAAATTTACTATTCCCTCCACTCATTCTCTCTCCTATTTTTACTTTTACAATCACAACACTTTCTCCACTTACCTTTTTCCTTAATTTGCGTGCCACCTTCACCATCATGAAGCTTGAAATGGGACGGAGGGAGTATATAACAACACATAAGTGCAATAATGTAACACTTAGAAGGATACTGAGCCAAGGTTTCATCCTCAAAAGGATATCACGATTCGAGCAGCATCAACAGCTGAAGAAGCGGTTCCGAAACCCAATCACAATATCAACAATACGGGTGAAAATGATACAAAGTCATACCCCGAAGTGAAACTAGACCTCACCCAAAAAGGGGGAGCTATCCCAAAAGTGCAACTAGACGTCACCCATAAAGGGGAGCTAGCCCACAACCCAAACCATGGCCAATGGTAGGGAAAAAGGGACCCAGTGTATGAATTATAACGAACTCGGCTCGGGTGCCATTATAATCCCATAACACTGCCCAATAATCAAGTACCAGCTGGACTTTAAACAGAAGCACCGTACTAAATACTTGCTTACAATAACCGATGATTCCAAAGTAGGGAACCATACCAATATAGCATATCAAAATAATAGCAAAATGATAACAAGTATCCATCAAAAGTAGCACAAAGGCTAAACCATCCTTGAACCAATTCAATTCAACTTAGAATTCCAAAGTAGGGAACCCTAATCAAGCACATCATAAAGATGTCAACAAATCCAAAAGGTGCAACACATAAGGTTGACACACTTATAATAATCATTCAAGGATGTATCATCAATCATATAAGGATATTAAACAAGTTAGGTTCAATGAAAATCAATGGTTTCAACCTACTTTAACCAAATATTTAACCATCTTCCAATTATCACAATTGTTATGTAAAGACATCCTTTTGTAGCTCATATGTTGTACTTTGATTATAGTGTTCAATTGGTTGAAATATATGTTATATAGTTGGACCTACATTGCTTTGAAAACAACTCAGCAAAACTGGGCAGGGCACGACTCGTGCCCCAGGGCACGACTCGTGACCCTTTAACAAGCAGCCTGATACAGTCGTCCACCCCAAGGCAGGAATGGTCACGACTCATGCCAGAGGGCACGACTCGTGCCCTGAACAGAATTCAGCACATCAGCTGAAACTTCAGCAACTCAAATGAGACATTCACAAGTCCATTTTTTCCAACTTAAACAACAATACTAAAACATCAATTTCAGTATATCCCAACCAACCATTTCCAAGTTAGCCAAAGCCATTTCAATTATTCCAAACTCAAAGTAAAATGACCAAACGTTTCCTTACAACAACCACACTTCCACAATTGTAACATTAACATCAAATGAACTAAAAATCCTTCCTTATCTCAATTTGAAATCATTCATACTTTTCTTGACTTCTTAATCCAACCTTATAATAACCATAAGAATATCAATGCTAAAAATCCATAATTGTATAGGTAATAGCTTTAAAACTCTAACGCTTGTACCTTTAGCCTACGCCGAAGCGGCCGTTCTTATTCTAGGTTTAGGAATCATTATATATACTCAATAATTTAGGATCACCATTATACCCTTTTCTAAAATAGGTCAAACCAAATAACTTCATGATATTCATTATTAAACTTCAATCAATTCCTACTCAAGGAAATTGATCAATTGCTATATGCAATACTTACACTTTCACCTTAACAACAACACAATAACTAAACTTTAATTCAACTCATTTCAATACAACCACAAATGTTCCAAAGTGCCCAAGCAACATATATATATACATATATTAACCCCTTCATTTTAAATTAAATCACTATACCCACAATTCATTTTACTCATCCCAAAACCTATTTTCCATTTATTCCAAAACCATTTCAACTCAAGACATTGCACCAATATAACATGCAACATATATATATTTCAACCCTTATCATTTTAACCTCAATTTTACTCCTATTCATTCACCTTAACAACAACACAATTTCTACCATTACAAAATCAAGTAAAAATTGATCCAAAACAACATGCAACAATATAGCCCATGATTTTAACTTCAAACAATCAAATGAGCATACATAGAAGGAAAATATAATAACTTACCTAAAAATGAAATTGAAAAACTTTAACTTTTCTTCGGATGAAAATGACCCCCCTCTTCTCCCGAATACAAAGAAACGAACGGATCGTCAAACGGATTTTTCTAGAATATTTTGGAGATTTTTAAAATAGAATATTAGGTTGGACTCTTTTTCATTTTCCATGGAAGAAGAAGAACTTGTCTGATAAGGGTTTTCTTGCTCGTTAAAATGAAAATGTTTCTATATTAACAAAATGAAGAGATAAACATTGTTTAGTTACACTAAGGCTCCTCCATGGTTTAAGCCTTCTCCCCTTAACATTCTTAAGTTATAAATCATACTCCCTCCGTCCCTAGCCGACTTAGGACTTTTTGCCATTTTGGGCGTCCCACCCGACTTAGGACGGCCCAAAATGGAAACCTTAAATCACTATTCTCTCCACTCATTCTCTCTCTTACATTATTTTAATACTCACAACACCATTATAATTTACTATTTCCTCCACTCATTCTCTCTCCTATTTTTAAATTACACTCACAACATTTACCTTTTCCTTAATCCCCGTGCCATTTCAAAAAATCCTAAGTCGGCCGGGACGGAGGGAGTATACTTTAGCATCTCAAGGATTATAAGATTTTTAATTGAATTTCAAATATCATTATTTCATTACACTACTCCTAATATTTTCATTTAGTCAATAAATAATTATATTTAATTTATTAACATATTTTAAAATATCAAATAATTTATTAAATATTAAAACTAACATATAATACTCACATATATAATGCCTAGGTTTAGGATCGTGAACTGCATCACATTCCCTTCTACATTGCTCTAACAAAAAAATTGATTTCTTTTTAATAGATGGGTTGAAAGATTCTTAGAGCACGTTTAATAACCCATTTAAGTTTTTAATTTGTAACGCTTTAAAAGATTAAAAAATTAAGTTCGTTTGCTAAAGTAAATTTAAAGAGTTGTTCTTGTGTGAAACGTGTTCTACGCTCGCTGAGCGTAGAACATGTTTTAAAATATGCATGGTGGCATTGTTATAAATAACTGGAACTTACGAAAAACGCACCAGGCATTTTTGCTACTGTAGAAGACAGTTTTCAATATTACAAGAGGCACTTTTCAACGCTACAACAGACATGTATTTTTGAACTCACTTGAAACTTACGGAAAATCACCAGACATTTTTTGATACTGTAGAAGGCAGTTTTCAATACTACAAGAGGCACTTTCCAACGCTACAACATGCATATATTTTTGACACTAATAAATACTCCCTCCGTCCCAGAGCTTAATTCACAAACACTGTTTGCACGGGTTTTAAGGAGGGAGTATTATATTGAAAATGTTGTGAGTGTGAAAATAAAATAGGAGAGAGAATGAGTGGAGGGAATAGTAAATTATAATGGTGTTGTGAGTATTAAAATAATGTAGGAGAGAGAATGAGTGGAGGGAATAGTAAAGATTCATTTCCATTTTAGGTAAGTTTTAAATGTGTGAAGTAAGTTTTGGGACGCCCAAAAGGGAAAGTGTGAAGATTGTTCTGGGACGGAGGGAGTATATTTAAATCGGTTGTAATATTAAATAATGCGGTGATATTGTTGAAAAATAGTGTCTGTTGTAGTGTCAAAAAGTGTCTTTTGTAGTATTGAAAACTGTCTCTTGTAGTATTGAAAAATGTCTGTTGTAATATTGAAAAGTGTCAAGTGAATTAAAAAACACATGCCTGTTGTAGTGTCAAAAAGTGTCTTTTGTAGTATTGAAAACTGCCTTCTACAGTATCAAAAAGTGCCTCTAGTAGTATTGAAAAATGCATGTTGTAATATTGAAAAGTGTCGAGTGAATTAAAAAACACATGTCTGTTGTAGTGTTAAAAAGTGCCTTTTGTAGTATTGAAAACTGCCTTCTACAGTATCAAAAAATGCCTTGTAAATTTTCTTAAGTTTCAAGTGAGTTCAAAAATAAATGTCTGCTGTAGCGTTGGAAAGTGCCTCTTGTAGTATTCAAAAATTGCCTTCTACAGTGTCAAAATGTGCCTGTGCAATTTTCGTAAGTTCCATTTATTTACAAAAAAGCCACCGTGCCTATTGAAAAGTTCTACTTATTTACAAAAATGCCATCGCGCACATTTTAAAACACGTTCTACGCTCAGCGAGCGTAGAACACGTTTTACCCAAGATTTTGTGAAATTTAAATTACTTTATTAATTAAAATTATCTTAAAAAAGAGTACTCCCTCTGTCCCAACATTTTATAGACTTTTAATTTTTCACTGGAATTAAGGAGGAAGTATTATATTGAAAGTGTTGTGAGTGTGAAAATAAAATAGGAGAGAGAACGAGTGGAGAGAATAGTAAATTATAATGGTGATGTGAGTATTAAAATAATGTAGGAGAGAAAATGAGTGGAGGAAATAGTAAAGATTTCTTTCCATTTTAGGAAAGTTATATACTCCCTCCGTCCCAATAAAAGCTTCACTAATTACCCAAAAGAGCGTCCCGTTAGAAGCTTCACCTTTCCTTTTTTGGCAAAGAATTTTTACTATTTTCTCCACTCATTTTCTCTCCTAATTCACTATTACACTCACAACACTTTTCAAATTTACTATTCCCTCCACTAATTCTCTCTCCTATTTTCAAATTACACTCACAACATTTTCTTTTCCTTCCCATTACCATAATTTGTGTGCCCACCCAAAAGGGTGAAGCACTTATTGGGACGGAGGGAGTATTATTGTGGGACGCCCAAAAAGAAAAGTTTATATATTATCATGGAGGGAAAGGAGGGAGTATTAATTTTAAGTTGGACAGGGGTGTCTTAATATGGTAAATGTCTCTTTATAAACACAGTTAAATGAAAAAAAATCGTTAATTAACATCATACCCAACTAAGACATTGACCTAGCATTGCATTGCATTGTTATAATTTGTGTAACGGCAAAATGCGGTTTTTTAGGCTGAGACCTTTTCCAAATCATTAAACAAATATGACACACATTCCAAAGATTAAATAAATAAGACATGGATAAGTTTCTTATTGAAAAGACCTTTTATTTTAATTTTTATGTGGAATGTGGTACAATAGCAATTACATAATTAAAAAAATCTCAAAAACCAACACTAATGCTTAAAGATGTCTTACTATTTGTAACAAAGATGTGTAAGTACCAATAACTGCTACACAAACACCCATCAGGACAATGCTCCCTATAGCAACTAACTCAATTCCAAGCCTTCTATAACTACCTGAAATCTTTAAATAGCACAAACATGGCACTATAATCGAAGCCGTGACACTTAGAAATGCGCCCACAAGGGACATTAAATACGCAAAGAAAGGAATCAGGAGAGCTACCAGAATAGTGCTGATTACCAATGTGGTTCGTATCAAAAAACTCAACTTTCTCTTCTTGTAAGATTGAAACCGAGTTTCAATAGCGTTGACTATCGGTGTTACCATTAATGCGTATTTAGAAATAGGGTTGACCAGGGTGGTGTAGATTGCCACTTTCGAGCTAACCTTGTTGGTCGGAAGGTTTAATGTGATTTGTGACTGTACCTCTGAACCGAACATCATGTACCCGAAAACTGCCATTGCTGAGTAGGTTATAGTGCATAAGAGAAAGCAGAAGAGTAAGACCTGCAAAATAAAACCATGTCAGATAGGATTTGGGGCCTGTTTAGTCTGACTACACACGACTGCTTAGAAGTCTGAATAAAATGTAACTCATGTTATTGTGAGTAACTCATGTTACTGTAAGATCTATCTCATGTTACTGTAAGATATATCTCACGCCAATAAAATGTAACACATGTACCGTAAGATGTAACTTATGTTGTTATAAAATGTAAATTGTTTAATACTCCCTCCGTCCCTGAATGATCGTCTCATTTGCCATTTTGACTTGTCCCAAAAAGTATGTCCCATTTCTAAACTAGGCATGAATGTTAGTGCAAATCTACTAAGGTACAAGAAGGTGAAGCTCTTTCTTAATAATTGTAAAATGTACAACAGAACAATCTTTTAGGGACGGAGGGAGTATAAAAGTGGGACTTTTGTGTAGTTTACCCAGGATAGGGCTCTAAATGAGCTAAAGGTGATCCAAGCTTTGAATTTTCTGAGAAATTGAAAGATGAATCTTTACCTTTGAGAATTCTCTTTGGTTTCTCATCGAAGTATAGAGGGTAGGGAAAACCGGGTGAGCGCAATAACAGAAAGCATACAAGCTAATAGCCGTAGGGATTCCCTTCCAATTCACAACGCTTCCTGTTTCCTTGAACCCAACACCATCAAATGCTCCGGTCCACATAATTGAACCAAGTATGATAACCGAAGCTAGAACTCCACTAGCCGATATATAAGAGAGAATGCTCATGTTGTTTAACCAAATTGTAGGCAAAATAATGAGACCAATGATAACAACAAAGCTTTGTCGCCCTCCAACTGTGAGCCCTCCAAGTTGGAATGACATGTTTGGTAACAAGTTACTCAAGTTATCCCCTTCTAGAATAAGAAAACCAGTGGCAACCAAGTATAGTTCTATATTCATAGTAACTGATACAATTATTCTTCCTTTTGTTCCAAATGCCCGCTCCCCAATGTCTGGATAGCTTCTTATTGTTGGATCAGAATCCATACATCTTTTAATTAGCAAGCCTGTGTAGAAGGTTGAGCTGGCAATAATGAGAAGAAGTGCTAAACTCAACCACCCACCCGATGCCAAGGCATATGGAACAGACAATATCCCAACTCCTGGAAAGAAATTACAAGATTTATATTAGACCATGATTTGAGCTTCAATTAGCTCTAATTTAACTTGCAAAAAAATGATAATGCATGGTTTAATCATTCTAGTTTATTTAAGAAAAAAGAAAACTGTAGAATAATCCATAAAAGGTGATAGCATGATCCAGTTCATGTGGTGGTCCTGGAAACCCATTCTATCCCTTCCAAAAGAGATGACACAAGTTCTACTCTCTTATCCTGACTGGGAAACGAACATATGACAGCAATCTATATACCGAAAATGACCTGTAATAGATAGCAGACTGCATACCCCAAGACACAATGAAAACAGAATTCGCGACTGCTCTGAAAAATAAAAGCAATTCTTCCTCTCATTCGCTCTCTGTAGCCAGGACAATTATTGCTATGAAAGGGTGTAACTTTTCTTATTGGTCGCCGCCTAATTCTTAGATCAATTTAAAGTGCATTTTTTTAATAAAATTAAGCATACTTTAGGTTCACATCAACATCAAACATCCTTATAATTCCATGATACATAGGAGTGAAAAGGGTCATTGGTGTTATATATTGATGTAATTGTATAGACAAAAAACAAAACCGGCTTCAATGCCACGCGCAGAAAGCATACACTAATATTGTTACTTGTTTATAGTTTTTCCTCATAATTAAATAACACGTTTCCTGATTATTGTTTCTAAGTTCTAACATAATACTGTACTCAATTAGACGGGACGAAAAGACATCATAAGAAGAAAAGGAACATTAAGTTTCATATGATATTTATAGTTTGTAATTATAGAGCTAGAATTAATTATATAGGCTCCGTTTGTTTGGGGGAAAATGTTTTTCGGAAAACATTTTCCTCATTTTCCGGTGTTTGTTTCGCACCAGAAAATGGAAAAAACTTCATTTTTATCTTATTTTTCGGAAAACGTTTTCATTTTTCGGAAAACATTTTGTCGGAAATCATTTTCCGGAAAATGTTTTACACTAAACAAACGGAGCCTTTGTGTCCCATAATAAATATTGCACTTAGTTTTATGTCGGTACAAATATTTTTATAACAAGTATAAAAAGTGACATTTATTCTGATGATACTGAGGGAGCATTAATATAGTAACAATAATAGAATTGGGTCATCGTCTACTAAAAAGGCTTGTTAATTAAGGTGAGACTATCCAATCATATATGTCAAATCAATTACTTTCTCCTCCGTCCCACTTCAATTGAGTCATGATATTTTTGCACGCTTTTTAAGAATTTTTTTTAAAAATAAGTAAAGAATTGAAAGTAGGTAGAAGATTAGAGGAGAGAAAATGTAAAAGTTAAAAATATTTAATAAGAGAGAGAATGTGTGGAAGAAATAGTAGGTTAATGATTGGTTTTTTTGTAAATATATTAAAATTATAAGGATATAATGAATGATTTATTTGTAAATATATAAACATTATTATGAGGGTATAAATATCCGGAACACTATTCTCTTCTTTTTTTTTATGAAATGGCTCATTGAAGTGGGACGATCCCAAAAAAAATGAAAGTGGTTCAATTGAATGAAGTGAGACGGAGGGAGTATTAAGTAAATTGTAAATTTGCGAAGGATGTATTGGTCAAGTTGATGAGGGAGATAATGTTAATTGCAATTACCAGACAAAGCGTTGAGGCCATTGAAACAAGTCTTGGTAAAAGAGGTGTCGCCGCTTTTGCCAATGACGGAACGGCCGTGGACGGAGGATGAGTAGTGTAGTAATCGTAGTAATCCGACGTTCACGTCCTCCTCCTCCTTGGGCGGCAACAGAGGTATTGTGACCGTGTAATCGTAATCTTGGTGGTGGTGCTGTTCTTGTGATTGGGATTTCGCCGCCTCCATTATTAACTACTTGTAGCTAGATTGGTAGTTGCGGAGGAGGAGAGAGGAAGTTTGTGTACGATGTGTGGGAGAGAGTAGAGAAAATGAGATGGGAGGGAGAGGCTGTATAAAAGAAGAGGATTGTTATATAAACCAATTTTTTTTATCAAGTTGGCTCCATTTCATTCTTTAATACTTCCTTCGTCTCAAAATCTCAAAATGATCTCAAAATGATTGTCTCACTTTTTTTGTATTTTTTACGAAAAAGAAATTTTGAACAATAATTTTAGGTTGATTTAATTATACAAATGAAAATCTAAAACTTGCAATTAATAGTATTATTGATGATGTATCAATAATGAGTTTTAGATTTTCATTTGTATAGTTAAATAAATCTAAAATTATTGTTCAAAGTTCATTCGTAATAAAAGTAAAAAAAAATGGGACAATTATTTTGAAACGGAGGGAGTACCAATAATGATCGAATTCATAACAATTGTTATTAAAAATGAACGTGCGCGATAATTTAGAAAAGTTGTCTAGTATTATTGTGGGAGGGCGACTCAGAGTCAAAATTAGGGAATTAACAAACTACATTTTTCAGAAGTTTAAAAAAATGAATAGTTTTCTATTTAACTATCTACATTGATTAAAAAAAATATATTAAATTTGTCTCTTACACATTTTCATACTATGAAAACATTTTATTACATCATCATATCATATATAATGCTTCAAAACAACTCTTTTTCAATAAAAGACACAAGAAAATCATTTAAAAATTGATCACCAGTTCGATTACATAAATATGTCTTGCTAATGCTCATAGTTGAGAAACATCTTTCCACACTTGCTGTTAATACCGCCAAAATCAAAACAAATTTCAAAAGTCGATACACCAATGGATATGACAAGTTTTTTTTTATTCACAACTTTGAACATAAATCTCCAAGCCCCTTCAATTCATTATATATATCATCCGATCGCACATCCATTATATATCTCTAGTTGAGACTAAAGAGACAACAATTCAATTGTATAGAAGTCATCCGAATAAAAGTGAACCAACTTTATCAACTTTGTTTTATCAAAATCAATAAAACCATCACTTTGACTCAAACTAGCAATACAAGTAAGCAACTTGGAAGCATTCCACATGGTAGTGAAAATCGTTGTTAACATGTGTTATACGTCTAAAATTGTGGCTATCAAATATATTTATCATCCTTATAAAAACATGCAATCTCATCTTGTTGCAAAAATCTATTACATTTTGATGAATAGACTCCCATCTATCATTTCTTGTATTTTGTAATCATTTCCGACTTACTTTGACAAGATTCATAGCATTCAAGACAGGGGCGGAGCCAGGAATTGGCCGAGGGGGGGCAAGATTACACGGGGGTTCGGGGGCAGCGGCCCCGAAAACAAATTTTCGGGTCGGACAAGTAAAAAATGGGTCGGATCCATGAAATACAATGTATTTTAGTTAACAAAAATGATAAAAGTAAATAATTCAAAGAACGATTGAAATAATGTTGAAGTATTTAACGCAAACAATTTATTAAAATATATTACTCGTACAAAAAAGAAATTCAATTTTGCTAATTAAACTTGGGATAATAGGAAGAAAGACCAAAAACAAAAAAAATGGAAAAAGCCTAACGAATTAATTAAGATTGAAAAAATGTGAGGAAATTAGGAGAAAGAGAAAAACAAAACTGTTAAGAGAAAGAATAGCAAAGATGGAAGACAAAATTAATTGAAAATGTAGGTAGCAGGGTTCGAACATGGATTTGAAAGAAAACACCAAAGGCTTTATCTTTACCCCTTCTACCGCTGAACCACACCACTCATTGGTGTTAATCTTGAAGTTAATTATATATATACATATATAACAAAAATATGGTGGGGGCAAAAAAAAAAAATTTCACTGCATTTCCGCCGCTGGGAGGGGCGAGTGTCCCCACCTGCCCCCCCTGGATCCGCCCCTGATTCAAGATATCTGTATCTTTCCTTTGCAAACTTATTTATGATGACAAGTATAGTCAGCATAAAATTGCAAATAAAACATATTATCGAATGAACACAAATATTTCAATAAATCACGTGATTGAGATCTTTTGGATGGATCCGCAATTAAACCATTATCAATTGCTTTAGCTAATTTTTCTGCTTGTCTTTCTAGAATCTCATTCATGACTTTATGCTTATAAGAGGCTCCAACAACACTCATTAAGCTAGAAATCATACAAAAAATTCATTTAATTCATCATGTTATTTAGCTACAACAACAAAAGCTAATTGTAGCTGATGTGCAAAATAATGAACATAATAAGTAAACAAATTTTCTTTCATAATCAATGTTTTCAAACCACCTAATTCACCCCTCATATGTATATGAGCGGACTGATTAATAAAATATGAGATTTTTTATGATTTTCTTAAAAAATGTGAAAAATTGTGATTTTTTTACTCTTATACCTTGGGTATAAGAATAATTCTAGTCTTAATCTTAGTTATAAGAGTGCAATGACAGTTTTGTAAATAAATGCATCGGATGACATTTATGTAAATAAGAGACTTAACTATTAACTAATGTAATTTATGTAAATAAGTGACACTAGAGGGTAATAATAAAAAAATATAGAAGTTTCCCAAGTACTATATTTCAAAATTATAATTTAATTAAAATTTATTTAATTTTTAGGTCTTTCATATTTTTATAATTTTTCTAATTAAACATTTAAGTCTTTTAATAATTTTTAATATCTTGTTTTTTAATTTTCTGATTATTTTTTTTAAATGATATTTTTGTGAATATTGAATCTCAATAATTGATTGTGAAATTTCATTTTTTTTCTCATTTATTTTCGTTTACTCCCTCCGTCCCAATAAGTGCTTCACCCTTTTGGGTGGGCACGCAAATTATGAAAATGGGAGGGAAAAAAAAATGTTGTGAGTGTAATTTGAAAATAGGAGAGACAAGTAGTGGAGAGAATAGTAAATTATAATGGTGTTGTGAGTATTAAAATAATGTAGGAGAGAGAATGAGTGGAAAAAATAGTAAAGATTCTTTGCCAAAAAAGAAAAGGTGAAGCTTCTAACGGGACGCTCTTTTGGGTAATTAGTGAAGCTTTTATTGGGACGGAGGGAGTATATCGTTTGAAGTAATAATAGATATTGTAAAGCTAGCATAAACAAAGCATTTGATGAGTGGTTATGATCTAGTTTTCACAATATTGATCCTACGTTCGAATCCCACTACCTATCAATATTTTGTTTTTAATTTTCTGGATAAAATGGGCAAGCAGGGATCTGGTTTTCTGGAATAAAATGGGCGGACCAGACAAACGCGCGGGTCAGGGCTGGCTGTGCGAGCCGGGTGGTCTATGGGTCATATAAAGGAGTGGGTTTTAGTAGAATCTTAAATTTGGCGTGAATTTTTATGGATTTTTCATGTGTCCAAGTGGCATAGGGTCCAAGCCCCTATCTATAGTATAAATGGGAACTTGTCCTTGCTACAGTATAATGAACAGTTTCAAGTGTTAAATTTTTCATTTTGCCCTCACTAAGTTGTCCCTTTCTCATTTTGCCCTTAATTTTTTTTTTTTATTTAAATTAAAAAAAAAAAAAAAAGTGTCCTCAGACACGGGCTTAATTAAAAAAAAAATGTCCTCGAACACGAGCTTTTATTAGTTTATAATATCGTAGTGGGATTGTGGGAAGGAGTCACAGACTGCCACAAGAAAAATAAATTCAAAAAATCTTTAGAAAAGATGGCTAAGAAGATAAGAAAGGAAATTAAAGTGTACTCCCTCCGTCCAAGTAATTACTTCACAGTTACTGTGCTCACGTAAATTAAGAAAAGAGTATTATATTGAAAGTGTTGTGAGTGTGAAATTAAAATAGGAGAGAGAATGAGTGGAGGGAATAGTAAATTATAATGGTGTTGTGAGTATTAAAATAATGTAGGAGAGAGAATGAGTGGAGGGAATAGTAAAGATTCCTTTCCATTTTGGGAAAGAAACAAAGTGTGAAGTATGTAATTGGACGCCCAAAATAGAAAGTGTGAAGTATGTAACTGGACGGAGGGAGTATGTTATTGTTCTTATCTTCTTCTTGTCTACGAGGGAAGGAGACGTGAAGTAGTTGTGCATAATGTTTCCCCTCCACTGTTTCAGTCTTCTGTGTTTTACAAATTTTGATTTGTTAATTCGATTTTTTTTTTAATACAGAAAATTTTGGAAAAAACTAGTTTCTCCAAATATTATAAAAAGTCTTGTTTTTCATTTAAAAAAAAATTGTATGTGCCTTTGTTTCGGTTTTTAAAACAAGACTTTTTATAATGTTAGAGAGAAACTAGTTTTTCCCAAAACCTTCTCTTTTAATAAATACAGTATTTCTAAATCTATATTGTAGTATTTAATTTCGGTGAAAACGTGTCTTGTTGTGCCACGTCACGCATTTTTGGAATATTTTGAATTTGCATGCTTACAAGTGGGTTGATATTTCAAATTCTTTTGACGATTCAAATTCTACATATTAGTTGATATCTTCTATCGATAAGTATAGATATGCAAATAAATAACTATTATAGAGTAATATTAAATATCCAATTAAATAGAGATGTATATATTTGACTACTATATGCTATATGCTATGAATAGTTATTTTGTTATATAATAGACTAAATTATATGGTCATTTAACAAAGTACATGTATCATGTATTATTAAGGATGTAAACGAGTCGAGTTCGAACGAGTTTTCTATGTTCGAGCTCGAAATCGTTTAATAGTTATCGAGTTCGAGTTTTTTTCGAGTTTGAGTTCGAATTCAATTGGTGGTTCAAACTTGAGCTCAATCAAGTTCAAGTTGTTCGCGAGCTACTCGCGAGCTTCTCGAGTCGATTTCGAGCTTAAACGATCCGAGTTCGATTTTGAGCTTTTTTGGAAATAAATTTTCGGGCTTAAGGAGGCCACGGCCAAGACCGGAATAAGATTGCCTTCCCAGCTTCAGCATATATAACCCAGGCGCCACAGTCCAGTTTGATTTCTTTTTGATGTGGGATATTTGCTTGTAAGGCACGGCCAAGGCAAGGGCCGGCCAAGGCCGAGCCAAGGCCTGCCCAGGCGCCTCATTTACTTAGATTTTCTTTTCGATGTGGGATAATTAATTGCAAGGCCACGGCCAAGGCCAAGGCCAAGCCAAGGCAAGACAAGACAAATGCTCATTTTATTTTTTTTTGAAAAATAAATATTTCATAAATTTATATATATATTTATTTTGGATATATATATAAATTTATGAAATATATTTAAATTTTATCGAATTTCTCGGCCCCGCCTAGGCCCCGCTTAGGCCCCTAGGCGCTAGGTCCGACTCCGCCGCCTAGCCACCTAGCGCTTTTTAGAACACTGGTATTATTAATAATAATATGATAATAATTTTTAAATTTTTATTAAGATCATTATTTTTTATTTAAATTATTGATCAAAATTATATCTAATTGACCAAAATTGACAGTTATTTTGGTTCGGGGGGAGTACTAATTTAAAATTGACATACCCTCCTATCCAAAATAAATATTTTGTTACTAATTTAAAATTATTATACTCTCCTTTTCAAAATAAATATTAAGATAATTTTGTTAAAATATCATATATACACTAAACCCTAAACCCTAAATCTACATTTAAGATTTAGGGTTTAGGGTATAGCATATATATGACATTTTAGTATATGATTTAGCATTTAGGGTATGAAATATATGATTTAGGATTTAGGATATGTAGTATATGGGTTAAACTGTTAAAGTATAGATTAGGATTTAGGGTTTGGAGTATATGATCTACAATTAGGGTTTAGGGTTTAGCATATATATGACATTTTAGTATATGATTTAGCATTTAAGGTATGAAATATATGATTTAGGATTTAGGATATGTGGTATATGGGTTAAAGTGTTAAAGTATAGATTAGGGTTTAGGGTTTGGAGTATATGATCTACAATTAGGGTTTAGGGTATAGCATATGTGAGCACCCCAACCCGGGACCTAACGCGTGTCCCGAGCTTGAGAAGCTCAAACTAAGAAAACCCATCTTAGATTTTTAAAACTTTTAATTGCCTTTACAAGAAAACCAATTCTCAATTTTTTTCCATAAACAAAATCAAATAATAATATCTCCACTTGGAGGAATTTAAACAAATACTTTAATAACCATACTTGATTAATTACATTGAAAACTCTAATTAACATTGTTTAACAAAAGAGTTTTCCTTACAACTTATAAAATAGTAATACTTAAATATGACTCCCGACAACCCACATATATACCTATCCTGACAAGTCCCAAAAGCAAGAGTCCAAACTCTTTTCCCGGCCTCACTGGTTCAGGTCACCTGTCTCAGCACAATCTAAAGCAGTAAAAGGGAAGGGGTGAGAATAAATCTCAATAAGCTATTATGAATGCAGCAAGATGCAACACATAGCATGGTATCACGTAACACATTATGAAAGCGGTAAACACCTTACGTTACCTCATTTTACCTTTCCCGTCTGAACAATAAATCGTACAACGTGGGAGTGAAACTCCTCTCTTTGGTGAACTTGCCTCGGCACATTCACCTCTTATAGGACTCATACTCCGGAGATCCATATAAGAAAAGATACCTATATCGAGTATCCAACAATAATATCGCTAATCGTAAAGCTTTAGGCTTAATACGTAAGCATTCCCCCTAATCACCAATCGCAACGGTCCGTAAGGCTTCTTCATGCTCAATACGGTCGTTAGCACACCCACTCGCGGCACAGAGGGGACGGTCACAGTATAATGAACCTTCAATCACTTATAGAACAAATCAATAATTGATTGAATTCCATTATACCCCCGAATATCAACACGTTCAAGCACATAATAGATACTTGAAATAAATCCACAAAAAGGGATAATCATATATCAACATGGTAATGTATACTCATGCTAATCAATACCATAGTGCAACAAACATTTAATACACTATGCATAGTATCATCAATAAATATGAATGATAACAAATAAATCCACAAATGGGATAACCATGCAACCACATAGCAAGCATATCCACACATTGGAATAACATAACAACGTGTCAAATAATCCACACTTGGGATACAATGAAACAACAAGCCAAATAATCCACACTTGGGATACAATACAACCATATACCAAATAATCCACAATTGGGATACAATATATTGATGTAACACATATACATTCCTAACCAACACAATAGTGTGATTAAATCTCTACACCGTTCAACTAATCACCAAGGTATGGGAGCAAGTAAGGCCACCCTAAACCATAAACCATTCTTACTAAGTCATTACTCAACCTTGAATAATATTCATAAAAGTGCAAGACCTACTTCCAACAATTCCATTTTGACCAAATAAGACCTCATGGCCTAGCCAAGGTATTCTACTTTAACTTAGGTTAAAAAGGATTAATTCATATTCGGGTTGGACTAGGCTCTACTAATTTATAACGGTTGGGATTCAAGCCACGAGGTTATTGGTGAAAATCAGCAAGAAGGGAAACTGAGGAAATTCTGGTGACATGGGCGACCGCCCAAGTCACTATGGGCGACCGCCCAAGAGGGTCTAATAAGGGTTACACTTTCTGGTGGGTTGGGCGGCCGCTCAAGGGCCTATGGGCGACCGCCCAAGGAAGATTTCAGCACTTCGAATTTCTAACTCCTTTTCACATATTTTCTTTTCCCCATTTATAATCTTTCTTAAAATTTCCCAAAAGGATTTTCTAACTTTACAAACCTCAATTTAAATCATTAAATCCCCAAATAACATAACCCTAAATCATTTACCCCTTGATTCTCCACCCATTTCACTACCACAATTCAAGTTTAACCTCCTTAATTTAACTTAATCCATTTTCTTACCCCATTGATCATCTTCCTTAACAACCATATCATTCTATAGCATAAACCACTTTCTTAACTACAAGGAGGTTTCCAAAGCATCTAATAACCCTTTTAGTCATAATAACAACACCAAATAATTCATGAACATTAATTAGAAGAGAAAATCATAATAACCCCAATCAAGTCATTAACATATTACTCCCATTATAACCTCATTCCTTCAACTTAAACCCCCATATCATAACTAAAATCAATTAAATCTTGAATAATCATTTTACTCAAATAACCATATTAAAAATACAATATACCTTTTCTTTTCATAAAACATTCATTATAGAGTGTGCAATATTTAGAAAGAAGTCATAATAACCTACTTAGCAATTATTGGATGGAAAGAAGATTTTTCTTAGCTTGATGAATTCCCCTCTTCACCCCGAACACGGAAGTACACCCGGATCATCAATTGGAGAAGACTTGAATGCTTTAGAACTTTGAGAAGAAAAGCTTTCATGGAAGAGTTTCCATGGAATTAGGAAGAAGGAAGGAAGAGGAAGAATGATGAGGAAGAAGTGGGGAGGTGAATAAGAATGATGGAGGAGGCATGGGGAGAGTATGGGAAAAAGTAGGGTAGTGTGTTGACTAAGGAAAAAGGGGAGGAAATTAAGGGGATAAATGGACCCCCACAAATAACCTCCTTCTTACTTCTTACTTCTTTTTCTATTCTTTATATTTTTTCCCACACAAAATAACTACCCATATTTTATTTATTTTATCCATTTCTAATATTATATTTCTCCCAAGAATATTATTTTAATTCCCAATCATTTCATTTTAATATTAAGGAATCAAAGATATAAATTAAACACATAATATTAAAAATAATATTAAAAGCACATTTTATGATACTAAAATAGGTGCCTAGGTTTAGGGTCGTTACACTCACTCCCCCTTAAGGAAAATTCGCCCCGAATTTTAAACTTGATTACCTTAATGATCAATAACAAAGGCTACTTCTCCAAGCATTTCAAATTTCAACCTTCAAATAGTTTCCTTAATGTCATGATTCTTATATACATTCTCACAATCCAAACACTCTAGAATTAAATCTCGGAATTGAAATCCTAATAACTCTCAACGTTTTTCCATACATAATTCAAATTTGCCTAAGCATCCTTAATTGCAGAATTCCATACGTACGAAGGATCATAAATAAATTTTCTCATACCAATCTTTAGACAATACCCATTCAATGCTAAACTAAACTGCTATTATACTAAACTCCCTTAAGATTAATAGAACCTCTCCAGTTGAAAGGAAACCCAACACACAATCTATTCTTCAAAAATCTGGATAATCTTCTCATCCTGAGACTATCCTCTCATCCTATTAAATTCTGAATCACCGTTGAACTTCCCTTAAAGTCTCCACATTCTATGGGTCTAACTTGACTAATTGCAACAATATCTCGCCTTACGACTCAAGGATACACTTTGACGACACATAAGCCTTTCGGCTAATTGCATTCGAAATCACAATAACTTTTCCGGATAATATAAAATGACGCAACTAAAATCTTTTAATAGTTCCAACCCTCGCTTAGGCTTGTAGATCTCTCCCCCTCGAATAATTAAATTATCCAAACTCATAGGGTCGGTCACAAATCCCAAAAGGAAACTTCAAAAAGATAAGATTCTTACTTAGATAACACAACACAATTGTAGTCACTCTTAAGTAAGGAGTAAGAAAATTTCCGCTTTATCTAAGTTAACTTCCTCAAAGCATACGCTATCACTTTCACATTTCTCTTAATATCACAACCAAATCTTTCTTTAATACGCACTTAAAATTCACAAAATTCTCACATTCATTAGGTAAGGTAAGGATCGGATCTATAGTTAATCTATTCTCCATTTCTACCAATATGATTCATTCTTATTACATTTTACACCATTGATATCCTTCCGAGTTATCTAAACCAACGATTTTATAATTCTCGAGAATTCCTTGAAAATTCCTTTGGTAGCACTTTGCCAACCTCAAAGATTACGGACACAATCCTCATAAGATCCATGGTAACTTCCAAGCTTAAGACAATAGAACCCCAAATTTTGGAAACTTCTCGAGCCAACTCACACTAGCTAAACTTTACATACAAGGATTTCTCACCAAGGAGTATTAACCCTATCCTCCAATGATTTTCATGATTCTCTCGAAACTTTAATTAACAAAGAGACCATTAATTTTAATTACCATAAAGCCATCAAAATAAGGCTTAAAATTATGCTTATCATACCCATAACCAACACATGAGATACCTCGATGGAAGCACCAATACCATCTACTCACAACAAATACATAAAAATTTTTAGAGGGACTCCTTATTCGAGTCTAGCACACACCAAATACCCTTCACACTTTTAACCAAAATTTTCTGCCTTTAACGCATATATAACAAGTATGCCACATAAAGGTTCATCTGTATCAATTACCAATATAAGCAATTCTAGGCACAGAATAGAAGACTCACTTATTATGATAGTCTACCAATGCACAACAACTACTTACCCATCTAGGTCAAGTATATCTCACAATCAGAAATTGGTAATCATACCAAATCAACTGGCAATATATGCTCAGCCATAACCACATCACCACCGTGGCAAACCAAAGGAGATTCGAGATATTCTCTCATAAGAGCAGAATCCTCTAACAATAAAACAAATTCTCAAGTAATGTATGCCACATAGAAGCAACATGTGATGCCAACATAAATGATATGCAACAGGATCTATAAAATATGACCCCTACTTCTGAGACAGGGAATATACCTCTAGTGACCAATGAGGAATCTATCTCTCCTGGACCCGAAACACATACTCGATCACAGACCTTTTCTTTCGGTTCCCCTTCGTTATCTCTTTTGGTACCACCTCTTTGTAGTCCACCCGGCTGACCGCTGCTTAAAGCTCGTCCCCGCTGCAACCTTGGGCAATTTCTCCTAAAGTGTCCTATCTCTCCACAATTAATACACTTGCCTTGCTTACTCCAACACCGATCTTCGGTATGTCCAACCTTCTTGCAAAATTTACAAATCATCCCATACTGTTTGGATATTGGCCTAGACGAAGAAGCTACAACAAGTTTCTCTCTCACACTTCACGAAGTTAAAGCCCTCGTCGTCCTCTAATGATTTTGGATCCTTGTCCTAGATACTTTGGCTTGTTTCCAATTCCACCTTTCGATTTCTCACTATTTTCCTCAATGCTATTCTCGATCTCATATGCTCTACCTATGGCTGTCTGATAATCGGTGAAACTATCAATCCATAATTTCTTCCTAAACTCACTCCTCAAACCTGTTACAAACTTCTGAACCCTTTTCACTTCATGCGATACCAAATGAGGGCAACACCTAGCTAATTCCTCAAACTCCGATCGAATACTGATCCACCGTCATGTTCCCTTGTTTTAGTCCTAAGAATTCAATCTCCTTCTTATCCCTTGTAACCATTGAAATGAAATAGTCCTCGAATTGTTGAGTGAAATTATCCCAAGTCTGGGGCGTATGATCCCGCTCCCAACTTCCCTTCAAATTCTGCCACCACTGATCAGCTGGACCCTCAAGTTTGAAAACGGCATACCTAACTTTCTCTTCGTTGCGACTCTTCATAACCTCAAAGATTTTATTCATTCTCTCTAACCATTTTTCTGCCTTTAACGGACCCGGATATCCATTAAAACTCGGTGGATTCATCTTCACAAACCTTTCCCATCCATCACTTAGACATCCCTCAGGTTGATTCGGAACTGATCCTCTAGTCTCCATATTCTGTACAAACATCCTAAATAATTTCATCATCTCTTCATCCTGAATTCCACCTATACCCATATCTCCTTCAGTTTCTAGAACCTTTCGCTGATCCTTATTGCTTCCGGCCATTAGAACGAACTCCTGCATTAAACACTCGGCATAAATTTCCACACATTCCCCCTTAGTTTAGACATCTATCCTTGACCTCTAACTAAGCTCTGATACCAACTGTGAGCACCCCAACCCGGGACCTAACGCGTGTCCCGAGCTTGAGAAGCTCAAACTAAGAAAACCCATCTTAGATTTTTAAAACTTTTAATTGCCTTTACAAGAAAACCAATTCTTAATTTTTTTCCATAAACAAAATCAAATAATAATATCTCCACTTGGAGGAATTTAAACAAATACTTTAATAACCATACTTGATTAATTACATTGAAAACTCTAATTAACATTGTTTAACAAAAGAGTTTTCCTTACAACTTATAAAATAGTAATACTTAAATATGACTCCCGACAACCCACATATATACCTATCCTGACAAGTCCCAAAAGCAAGAGTCCAAACTCTTTTCCCGGCCTCACTGGTTCAGGTCACTGTCTCAAAGACAATCTAAAGCAAGAAAGGGAAGGGGTGAGAATAAATCTCAATAAGCTATTATGAATGCAAAGAAGATGCAACACATAGCATGGTATCACGTAACACATTATGAAAGCGGTAAACACCTTACGTTACCTCATTTTACCTTTCCCGTCTGAACAATAAGTCGTACAACGTGGGAGTGAAACTCCTCTCTTTGGTGAACTGCCTCCGGCCACATTCGCCTCTTATAGGACTCATACTCCAGAGATCCATATAAGAAAAGATACCTATATCAGAGTATCCAACAATAATATCGCTAACTGTAAAGCTTTAGGCTTAATACAGAAGCATTCCCCCTAATCACCAATCGCAACGGTCTGTAAGGCTTCTTCATGCTCAATACAGTCGTTAGCACACCCACTCTGTGGCCACAGAGGGGACGGTCACAGGTATAATGAACCTTCAATCACTTATAGAACAAATCAATAATTGATTGAATTCCATTATACCCCCGAATATCAACACGTTCAAGCACATAATAGATACTTGAAATAAATCCACAAAAAGGGATAATCATATATCAACATGGTAATGTATACTCATGCTAATCAATACCATAGTGCAATAAACATTTAATACACTATGCATAGTATCATCAATAAATATGAATGATAACAAATAAATCCACAAATGGGATAACCATGCAACCACATAGCAAGCATATCCACACATTGGAATAACATAACAACGTGTCAAATAATCCACACTTGGGATACAATGAAACAACAAGCCAAATAATCCACACTTGGGATACAATACAACCATATACCAAATAATCCACAATTGGGATACAATATATTGATATAACACATATACATTCCTAACCAACACAATAGTGTGATTAAATCTCTACACCGTTCAACTAATCACCAAGGTATGGGAGCAAGTAAGGCCACCCTAAACCATAAACCATTCTTACTAAGTCATTACTCAACCTTGAATAATATTCATAAAAGTGCAAGACCTACTTCCAACAATTCCATTTTGACCAAATAAGACCTCATGGCCTAGCCAAGGTATTCTACTTTAACTTAGGTTAAAAGGGATTAATTCATATCCGGGTTGGACTAGGCTCTACTAATTTATAACGGTTGGGATTCAAGCCACGAGGTTATTGGTGAAAATCAGCAAGAAGGGAAACTGAGGAAATTCTGGTGACATGGGCGACCGCCCAAGTCACTATGGGCGACCGCCCAAGAGGGTCTAATAAGGGTTACACTTTCTGGTGGGTTGGGCGGCCGCTCAAGGGCCTATGGGCGACCGCCCAAGGAAGATTTCAGCACTTCGAATTTCTAACTCCTTTTCACATATTTTCTTTTCCCCATTTATAATCTTTCTTAAAATTTCCCAAAAGGATTTTCTAACTTTACAAACCTCAATTTAAATCATTAAATCCCCAAATAACATAACCCTAAATCATTTACCCCTTGATTCTCCACCCATTTCACTACCACAATTCAAGTTTAACCTCCTTAATTTAACTTAATCCATTTTCTTACCCCATTGATCATCTTCCTTAACAACCATATCATTCTATAGCATAAACCACTTTCTTAACTACAAGGAGGTTTCCAAAGCATCTAATAACCCTTTTAGTCATAATAACAACACCAAATAATTCATGAACATTAATTAGAAGAGAAAATCATAATAACCCCAATCAAGTCATTAACATATTACTCCCATTATAACCTCATTCCTTCAACTTAAACCCCCATATCATAACTAAAATCAATTAAATCTTGAATAATCATTTTACTCAAATAACCATATTAAAAATACAATATACCTTTTCTTTTCATAAAACATTCATTATAGAGTGTGCAATATTTAGAAAGAAGTCATAATAACCTACTTAGCAATTATTGGATGGAAAGAAGATTTTTCTTAGCTTGATGAGTTCCCCTCTTCACCCCGAACACGGAAGTACACCCGGATCATCAATTGGAGAAGACTTGAATGCTTTAGAACTTTGAGAAGAAAAGCTTCCATGGAAGAGTTTCCATGGAATTAGGAAGAAGGAAGGAAGAGGAAGAATGATGAGGAAGAAGTGGGGAGGTGAATAAGAATGATGGAGGAGGCATGGGGAGAGTATGGGAAAAAGTAGGGTAGTGTGTTGACTAAGGAAAAAGGGGAGGAAATTAAGGGGATAAATGGACCCCCACAAATAACCTCCTTCTTACTTCTTACTTCTTTTTCTATTCTTTATATTTTTCCCCACACAAAATAACTACCCATATTTTATTTATTTTATCCATTTCTAATATTATATTTCTCCCAAGAATATTATTTTAATTCCCAATCATTTCATTTTAATATTAAGGAATCAAAGATATAAATTAAACACATAATATTAAAAATAATATTAAAAGCACATTTTATGATACTAAAATAGGTGCCTAGGTTTAGGGTCGTTACACTCACTCCCCCTTAAGGAAAATTCGCCCCGAATTTTAAACTTGATTACCTTAATGATCAATAACAAAGGCTACTTCTCCAAGCATTTCAAATTTCAACCTTCAAATAGTTTCCTTAATGTCATGATTCTTATATACATTCTCACAATCCAAACACTCTAGAATTAAATCCCGGAATTGAAATCCTAATAACTCTCAACGTTTTTCCCTACATAATTCAAATTTGCCTAAGCATCCTTAATTGCAGAATTCCATACGTACGAAGGATCATAAATAAATTTTCTCATACCAATCTTTAGACAATACCCATTCAATGCTAAACTAAACTGCTATTATACTAAACTCCCTTAAGATTAATAGAACCTCTCCAGTTGAAAGGAAACCCAACACACAATCTATTCTTCAAAAATCTGGATAATCTTCTCATCCTGAGACTATCCTCTCATCCTATTAAATTCTGAATCACCGTTGAACTTCCCTTAAAGTCTCCACATTCTATGGGTCTAACTTGACTAATTGCAACAATATCTCGCCTTACGACTCAAGGATACACTTTGACGACACATAAGCCTTTCGGCTGATTGCATTCGAAATCACAATAACTTTTCCGGATAATATAAAATGACGCAACTAAAATCTTTTAATAGTTCCAACCCTCGCTTAGGCTTGTAGATCTCTCCCCCTCGAATAATTAAATTCTCCAAACTCATAGGGTCGGTCACAAATCCCAAAAGGAAACTTCAAAAAGATAAGATTCTTACTTAGATAACACAACACAATTGTAGTCACTCTTAAGTAAGGAGTAAGAAAATTTCCGCTTTATCTAAGTTAACTTCCTCAAAGCATACGCTATCACTTTCACATTTCTCTTAATATCACAACCAAATCTTTCTTTAATACGCACTTAAAATTCACAAAATTCTCACATTCATTAGGTAAGGTAAGGATCGGATCTATAGTTAATCTTGTTGGGTTTCAAGGATCCATGCGCAGCGGAATTTTAGCATTAATAACTTAAAACCCATGAGCCTAGGATCCGTTCTATACGATTAAATTGAATTCCTACGAGATAGAATTACCAACCTTAATCGCTTTCCGGTTTTGATCTATCGAACGTATAATTATGTGATTCGTAATCACAAACTTTGATCTTCAAATCTTCGAATCTTCAACTCCTTTGGATCTTCAGATTTGAACTCTAGGCCTTTGATTTGTTTGAACAAATTAAGACCCTCTTTTGGTAATCCACACAAATATGAATGTCGAGAACGATTCTCGGATTGGGAATTGCTAGATTCCAAAAACTTATGGAAGAATATTGAGAGGACTTTTGATTGTGATTTTTATTGAAAAATTTCGGCTAGCTTTTAGGGTTGACAGCCCTCTCATATTTATACTACAATAGCATGAATATGTTTCCTAATCAAATTAGGAGAACAGGCTGTCACCCACGCCTGGTGGCTCAATATGTCGCGCGGTATACTTAGCCACTGGCTAAGTATGTCGCACGACAAAGGTAGCCGCTTCGGAGACTCTCAATCATTCTTCCTCTAGTTTTAATCAAAACATTCTAAGTGTGTGTGACCCAATAGGATTGTATTATGTTGGCAATGAGTCCGATCACATCGATCCTCATAAGACATAAGCGGACTCTAGCAAGCCATTATGTCTACCCAAATAATACAACATAAGAGTTCATGCTTCCATAATAGTAATAGTTTCACAATCCCTTTGTCACACGATGTCATATTGAACATAAGTCATGGTTATTGTCAACTTACATTGTTCAATGCTTTCTCGATTCCGAATATGTTGATCAACCAAGTATCCATGATCTTTATCATGTTCCTTGAGTGTGGCCACACATTTCATCAACACTATTCTACGAGGGGCCCAAGCCAACATCTCTCTTACGAGGGACAAATCCCATCTTGACTTATCATTCTTCCCTACGGGAATCCCGTAATGCCAACATAGTCCTTATTGCTACCCGGTTAAGGATAACTTTAGACTACATCTAACAATACGTTCATCAAGTGGAAGACAATGATAATCTCAGGTCTAAGGATTCTAATGACACTATTATTTTGAGATTTAATTATGACATTTGACCATGACATAAATCTCAAGCGGGTCAAGTCCAGTCACTTGTTCTCTAACAAGTACCCATAAATCTAATGTGCATCTTTATGCAAATAATCATCATATGATTATCCATTAGCATTTATACCAGTTATTTACAAGTTTGTAATGTGCATCTCTATGCATATGATCATTCTTATGATCATCCATTACCAACTTACACTAAATAACTAGGGACACAGATTAATATAATAAACATGCAAAACATATATTAATCAAAATAAAATTTCTCTTTTATTAATGATAAAGACGATACATAAAGGTTTATAGAAACTATAAGCCTAGGGCACAAACACTAACAGCTCCCACTTGCACTAGGCCCAATCTCCCATGTATCGTATACCCATGGACCTAACATGACCATCATGCTTCGCTTGTGCTAGCGGCTTTGTAAGTGGATCGCTAATGTTATTGTCGGTTGATACTCTGCATATCTTGACATCTCCTCTTTCTATGATTTCTCGAATCACATGGAAACGTCTAAGAATGTGTTTGGATCTTTGGTGTGACCTTGGTTCCTTTGCTTGTGCAATGGCACCATTGTTGTCACAATAAAGCTCTATCGGATTAGTGATGCTTGGAACAATTTCCAAATCACTAACGAACTTCTTGATCCAAACTGCCTCTTTAGCTGCATCGGATGCTGCTATGTACTCGGCTTCAGTTGTAGAATCAGCTGTGGTACTTTGCTTGGAACTCTTCCAACAAACCGCACCTCCGTTAAGCATAAACACAAACCCCGATTGCGACTTAAAGTCATCTTTGTCGGTTTGGAAGCTAGCATACGTGTAGCCTTTTACAACAAGATCTTCTTCCATTCCTCCAAAAACCAAGAACGCATCCTTAGTTCTTCGTAAGTACTTTAGGATGGTCTTGATCGCTATCCAATGGCTTTCGCCGGATTAGATTGGTATCGACTCGTGGTGCTCAAAGCATACGAGACATCCGGTCTAGTGCATATCATGGCGTACATGATGGATCCTATTGCCGAAGCATACGGAATCGCAGTCATTCTCTTTTGCTCATCAATAGTCTTAGGACATTGATTCTTGCTAAGAGTTACGCCATGACCTATCGGCAAGTTCCCTCTCTTAGAATTTTCCATCTTGAATCTTCTAAGGACCTTGTCAATATATGTACTTTGACTCAAACCAATCATCCTTCTAGATCTATCTCTATAGATCTTAATGCCAAGGATATAAGAGGCTTCACCCATATCTTTCATTGAAAAACACTTTCCTAACCAAGACTTGATACCAAGTGCGGGAATATCATTTCCAATGATTAAGATATCATCGACATACTGATATTAGAAAAAGCACTTTGCTCCCACTCGATTTTCTTGTATACACAAGGTTCATCTTCGTTTTTGATGAAACCAAACTCTTTGACCGATTCATCAAAACGTAGATTCCAACTCCTAGAAGCTTGCTTTAATCCATATATGGACCTTTGCAACTTGCACACTTTATTAGAATTCTTTGGATCGACAAAACCTTCGGGTTGTATAATATACACATCCTCAAGTAACTTCCCATTTAGGAAAATTTGTTTTGACATCCATTTGCCATATCTCATAGTCATAATATGCGGCTATGGCAATCGAATTCTAATAGACTTAAGCATCGCAACAGCGAAAAGGTTTCATCATAGTCTATACCATGAGTCCGCCTATATCCCTTTGCTACAAGCCTAGCTTTGTAAGTGTGCACCTTCCCATCCATGTCGGTCTTTTTCTTGAAGACCCACTTGCACCCTATGGTTTTTACACCTTCGGGTGGATCAATCAAGTTCCAAACTTGATTATCATCCATGGATTGGATTTCGGACTTCATGGCTCCAAGCCATTTTTCCGAATCCGGAGCGGACATCGCCTCTTGATAGGAAGTTGGTTCGTCATTCTCAATGACTTCCACTTCATTACTTTCCGATACAAGAAATCCATATCTCTCGGGCTCGGATCGTAACCTATCAGATCGACGACGGACTTGAGTATCTTGAACCGGTTCCACAACTCCTTGTGAACTTGGTTCCGTCTCTACCCTTGGCTCAATGTTGTCTTCGGGTTCTTGAACTTCTTCAAGATCAATTTTACTCCCACTAGTTCCCTTATTGAGAAACTGTTTCTCAAGGAAGGTACCATATTGAGCAACAAATACTTTGTTCTCAGTGCGATTGTAAAATTGATATCCTTTTGTTTCCTTAGGATAACCCACGAAAACACATTTGTCAGATTTTGGTTCTAGCTTATCGGAGACAAGTCTCTTCACATAAGCATCGCAACCCCAAATCTTCATGAAAGAAATATTCGGTTTCTTTCCCCACCACATCTCATATGGTGATTTAGGAGCCGATTTAGTAGGAACTCTATTTAGTGTGAAAGCTGCAGTCTCTAATGCATGTCCCCAAAAGGATATAGGAAGGTCAACTTGACTCATCATCGATCGAACCATGTCCAACAAGGTTCTATTTCTCCTCTCCGACACCCCATTCCATTGTGGTGTCGCAGGTGGAGATAACTCTGAAACGATTCCACAGTTTTTGAGATGATAGTCAAATTCTTGGCTCAAATATTCGCCACCTCGATCGGATCGAAGTGCTTTAATCGTCTTGCCAAGTTGATTTTGTACTTCATTTTGAAATATTCGAAATATCTCAAACGCTTCACTTTTGTGCTTCATCAGATAGACGTAGCCATATCTTGATAAGTCATCGGTGAACGTAATGAAGTACCGAAATCCGCCTCTAGCAATGCTGCTCATTGGTCCACATACATCGGTATGTACTAGACCCAATAAGTCACTAGCCCTTTCACTACTCTTAGTGTAAGGTGGTTTAGTCATTTTTCCCAATAAACAAGATTCGCAAACATCATATGATTCATAATCACATGAGTCTAAGTATCCATCTTTATGGAGTTTAGAAATGCGTTTCTCATTTATGTGACCAAGCCGGCAATGCCACATGAATGTGTTGTTCACATCATTTGGTTTGGACTTCTTACTCACATTATAAATATTTTCAATATTACTTTCTTTCTCAACATTTAAGACATAAAGGCCATTAAATGAGTTTGCAATACCATAAAGCATATCATTTAAATAGATAGATAACTTATTATTCGCAATAATAAAGTTAAATCCTTCTTTGTCCAAATAAGAAACTGAAATAATATTTCTACTCAAATCCGGAACATAATAACAATTGTTCAAAACAAGTATTAGTCCACTAGGTAAAGTGACTTCATAAGTCCCTACGGCTAATGCAGCAATACTTGCTCCATTCCCTACACGTAGGTCTACTTCACCTTGTTTGAGTAGCCTTCTATCTTTTAGTCCTTGCACATTTAGACAAATGTGGGATCCACATCGATATCACATACCCAAGAACTAGAAGTAGAAAGGAAAATATCTATAACATAGATACTTGAATCAGTAGCAATCATATTGCCCTTTTTCATACCTTCCTTATTAGCCTTGCAGTTTTGCTTCCAATGATCAATCTCATTGTCATGGAAGTAAACCGCATCCTTTTGAGACCTTTTTAGTTTAGCCTTTGTGGCAATGGCAACATTTGCCTTAGGCTTAGCAACACTTGCTTTACCTTTGCCCTTTTCAATGACGGATCGCAGTGACAGAGTTTTGTTTAATGCCATTTGATCTACAATAAGATATGCAACATATGAACACATATAAGTATCCAACACATTTATCATTCAAGAGACAAATATAGTATTTCACAAATACTCCCACTAAATTATACACCTTCAAATACAAGCATGTATTATATAATTACAATGGGCTAAGATCCATAGTTCACTTCAATTTTGGTTTAACTGAGTCAATGCCCAAAATTAAGTTATTTAGGTAGATAACATTTATCAATCACATCATATGTGACTCTTAGATCCTTTATGAGATTTTAGACATCATATGTCAAAACATGTTTTAATCTCATCTTATGCCTTGGGTCAAAACTCTTTTGAAAGCACCAATTAAGTCTAACCAATTTCAAACGTATGAGATACTTAGAACGATGCACTCAGGCGAGTCGAAACTACATCAACCCTTATCTCATCTTGCTCCATACTAGAATAGAATGATGTACCCAATCGAGTCGAAACTACATCAACCTATCCCAATACTTCTCAAGTGTTTTACTTTCGGGGTGGCATAAAACTTAAACATTAAATGAAGGTTCTTTAAAAAATAGATTATAAGCATATCAACAAAGATAATAGTAAAGTACACCGGGTAAGTTCCCAGAAAGCGGTGAGCCACAAGGACTACTTAAGTACCCAATCCTTAGACAGAACTCTCCTAGACATGTACAACTACAATATCGGTTTGATTGCAACATAATTCTACTTTGTAAAGGCGACTTGTTTCATAAACAATCGAGACACTAACTTGTTTCTCATAAACAATTAGTAAACCATAATTCAATGTTCAAAACATTCTAGAATTATAACAGTTCTTCATGCAATGCAATAATTAATAAAACACCTTTTTAAACAATTAAGCAAGCATAAGAACACAAAATAATCATGCAACGCAACAATTAAATAAACATCTTTTAATTAATTAAGCAAGCATAAGAACATATAATAATCATGCAACGCAACAATTAAATAAACATCTTTTAATTAATTAAGCAAGCATAAGAACATATAATAATCATGCAACGCAACAATTAAATAAACATCTTTTAATTAATTAAGCGAGACATAATTATTATACAATTCTAGCATAGATTTATAAACAGATTTGTTTCTCATAAACAATCGAGATTCCTTCAAATTTTGCGTAAAGCTGACTTGTTTCTCATAAACAATCGAAAACCAAAATTTAATGTTTCAACCAAACATTTAGGAATTCTCAATTCAATGTTTCAACTAAACATCTAATAAAATTCTTAACACTTAAGAACAAATAATTCATGCATCGCAATAATTAATAAAAACACATTTAAATTAATTAAGCATGCATAAATAATGAATTAATCTAGTATAGACCTATAAACTTAATTTCCAGAAATTTATAGCATCCAGATTAAGACATAAAACATCTCGGATTATTAACATAATCATAGATTAGCGAGAAAATTTAAACAAACTGATCACCGCCAGATCGGCTTATTATGTCGCGTGACATAATCGGCCGGTGGCTAGTTATGTCGCGTGACATAGCGGCGGATAACCGAGATTTCCTCAAGTGGCCTATTATGTCGCACGACATAGGTGGCCGGTTCGCGAGATTTCAGTTTCAATCAATTCGGATTATATGCAATTAAATCCTATAAACAACCTTTTAACGATTTAATTCAACATAATCGAAACCGATTTAACATAGATTAGCAAATTGTTTCACATAAACAATTAAATCTAATTCATACAATGCAAGCCTAGAACATTTATAAACAATTTATAATGACTTTCTAGCATGCCAATTCGAATCTAACCATACGAACGGGGCTCGATACCCTTTGTTGGGTTTCAAGGATCCATGCGCGGCGGAATTTTAGCATTAATAACTTAAAACCCATGAGCCTAGGATCCGTTCTATAAGATTAAATTGAATTCCTACGAGATAGAATTACCAGCCATATTCGCTTTCCGGTTTTGATCTATCGAACGTATAATTATGTGATTCGTAATCACAAACTTTGATCTTCAAATCTTCGAATCTTCAACTCCTTTGGATCTTGATTTGAACTCTAGGCCTTTGATTTGTTTGAACAAATTAAGACCCTCTTTTGGTAATCCACACAAATATGAATGTCGAGAACGATTCTCGGATTGGGAATTGCTAGATTCCAAAAACTTATGGAAGAATATTGAGAGGACTTTTGATTGTGATTTTTATTGAAAAATTTCGGCTAGCTTTTAGGGTTGACAGCCCTCTCATATTTATACTACAATAGCATGAATATGTTTCCTAATCAAATTAGGAGAACAGTGTCACCCACGCCTGGTGGCTCAATATGTCGCGCGGTATACTTAGCCACTGGCTAAGTATGTCGCACGACAAAGGTAGCCAGTTTCAGAGACTCTCAATCATTCTTCCTCTAGTTTTAATCAAAACATTCTAAGTGTGTGTGACCCAATAGGATTGTATTATGTTGGCAATGAGTCCGATCACATCGATCCTCATAAGACATAAGCGGACTCTAGCAAGCCATTATGTCTACCCAAATAATACAACATAAGAGTTCATGCTTCCATAATAGTAATAGTTTCACAATCCCTTTGTCACACGATGTCATATTGAACATAAGTCATGGTTATTGTCAACTTACATTGTTCAATGCTTTCTCGATTCCGAATATGTTGATCAACCAAGTATCCATGATCTTTATCATGTTCCTTGAGTGTGGCCACACATTTCATCAACACTATTCTACGAGGGGCCCAAGCCAACATCTCTCTTACGAGGGACAAATCCCATCTTGACTTATCATTCTTCCCTACAGGAATCCCGTAATGCCAACATAGTCCTTATTGCTACCCGGTTAAGGATAACTTTAGACTACATCTAACAATACGTTCATCAAGTGGAAGACAATGATAATCTCAGGTCTAAGGATTCTAATGACACTATTATTTTGAGATTTAATTATGACATTTGACCATGACATAAATCTCAAGCGGGTCAAGTCCAGTCACTTGTTCTCTAACAAGTACCCATAAATCTAATGTGCATCTTTATGCAAATAATCATCATATGATTATCCATTAGCATTTATACCAGTTATTTACAAGTTTGTAATGTGCATCTCTATGCATATGATCATTCTTATGATCATCCATTACCAACTTACACTAAATAACTAGGGACACAGATTAATATAATAAACATGCAAAACATATATTAATCAAAATAAAATTTCTCTTTTATTAATGATAAAGACGATACATAAAGGTTTATAGAAACTATAAGCCTAGGGCACAAACACTAACAAATCTATTCTCCATTTCTACCAATATGATTCATTCTTATTACATTTTACACCATTGATATCCTTCCGAGTTATCTAAACCAACGATTTTATAATTCTCGAGAATTCCTTGAAAATTCCTTTGGTAGCACTTTGCCAACCTCAAAGATTACGGACACAATCCTCATAAGATCCATGGTAACTTCCAAGCTTAAGACTATAGAACCCCAAATTTTGGAAACTTCTCGAGCCAACTCACACTAGCTAAACTTTACATACAAGGATTTCTCACCAAGGAGTATTAACCCTATCCTCCAATGATTTTCATGATTCTCTCGAAACTTTAATTAACAAAGAGACCATTAATTTTAATTACCATAAAGCCATCAAAATAAGGCTTAAAAATTATGCTTATCATACCCATAACCAACACATGAGATACCTCGATGGAAGCACCAATACCATCTACTCACAACAAATACATAAAAATTTTTAGAGGGACTCCTTATTCGAGTCTAGCACACACCAAATACCCTTCACACTTTTAACCAAAATTTTCTGCCTTTAACGCATATATAACAAGTATGCCACATAAAGGTTCATCTGTATCAATTACCAATATAAGCAATTCTAGGCACAGAATAGAAGACTCACTTATTATGATAGTCTATCAATGCACAACAACTACTTACCCATCTAGGTCAAGTATATCTCACAATCAGAAATTGGTAATCATACCAAATCAACTGGCAATATATGCTCAGCCATAACCACATCACCACCGTGGCAAACCAAAGGAGATTCGAGGTATTCTCTCATAAGAGCAGAATCCTCTAACAATAAAACAAATTCTCAAGTAATGTATGCCACATAGAAGCAACATGTGATGCCAACATAAATGATATGCAACAGGATCTATAAAATATGACCCCTACTTCTGAGACAGGGAATATACCTCTAGTGACCAATGAGGAATCTATCTCTCCTGGACCCGAAACACATACTCGATCACAGACCTTCTCTTTCGGTTCCCCTTCGTTATCTCTTTTGGTACCACCTCTTTGTCGTCCACCCGGCTGACCGCTGCTTAAAGCTCGTCCCCGCTGCAACCTTGGGCAATTTCTCCTAAAGTGTCCTATCTCTCCACAATTAATACACTTGCCTTGCTTACTCCAACACCGATCTTCGGTATGTCCAACCTTCTTGCAAAATTTACAAATCATCCCATACTGTTTGGATATTGGCCTAGACGAAGAAGCTACAACAAGTTTCTCTCTCACACTTCCTGAAGTTAAAGCCCTTGGCTGTCCTCTAATGATTTTGGATCCTTGTCCTAGATACTTTGGCTTGTTTCCAATTCCACCTTTCGATTTCTCACTATTTTCCTCAATGCTATTCTCGATCTCATATGCTCTACCTATGGCTGTCTGATAATCGGTGAAACTATCAATCCATAATTTCTTCCAAAACTCACTCCTCAAACCCGTTTACAAACTTCGAACCCTTTTCACTTCATGCGATACCAAATGAGGGCAACACCTAGCTAATTCCTCAAACCTCGATCGAATCCGATCCACCGTCATGTTCCCTTGTTTTAGTCCTAAGAATTCAATCTCCTTCTTATCCCTTGTAACCATTGAAATGAAATAGTCCTCGAATTGTTGAGTGAAATTATCCCAAGTCTGGGGCTTATGATCCCGCTCCCAACTTCCCTTCAAATTCTGCCACCACTGATCAGCTGGACCCTCAAGTTTGAAAACGGCATACCTAACTTTCTCTTCGTTGCGACTCTTCATAACCTCAAAGATTTTATTCATTCTCTCTAACCATTTTTCTGCCTTTAACGGACCCGGATATCCATTAAAACTCGGTGGATTCATCTTCACAAACCTTTCCCATCCATCACTTAGACATCCCTCAGGTTGATTCGGGCTGATCCTCTAGTCTCCATATTCGTACAAACATCCTAAATAATTTCATCATCTCTTCATCCCGAATTCCACCTATACCCATATCTCCTTCGGTTTCTAGAACCTTTCGCCGATCCTTATTGCTTAGGCCATTAGAACGAACTCCTGCATTAAACACTCGGCATAAATTTCCACACATTCCCCCTTAGTTTAGACATCTATCCTTGACCTCTAACCTAAGCTCTGATACCAACTGTGAGCACCCCAACCCGGGACCTAACGCGTGTCCCGAGCTTGAGAAGCTCAAACTAAGAAAACCCATCTTAGATTTTTAAAACTTTTAATTGCCTTTACAAGAAAACCAATTCTTAATTTTTTTCCACAAACAAAATCAAATAATAATATCTCCACTTGGAGGAATTTAAACAAATACTTTAATAACCATACTTGATTAATTACATTGAAAACTCTAATTAACATTGTTTAACAAAAGAGTTTTCCTTACAACTTATAAAATAGTAATACTTAAATATGACTCCCGACAACCCACATATATACCTATCCTGACAAGTCCCAAAAGCAAGAGTCCAAACTCTTTTCCCGGCCTCACTGGTTCAGGTCACCTGTCTCAGCACAATCTAAAGCAGTAAAAGGGAAGGGGTGAGAATAAATCTCAATAAGCTATTATGAATGCAGCAAGATGCAACACATAGCATGGTATCACGTAACACATTATGAAAGCGGTAAACACCTTACGTTACCTCATTTTACCTTTCCCGTCTGAACAATAAGTCGTACAACGTGGGAGTGAAACTCCTCTCTTTGGTGAACTGCCTCCAGCACATTCACCTCTTATAGGACTCATACTCCAGAGATCCATATAAGAAAAGATACCTATATCAGAGTATCCAACAATAATATCGCTAACTGTAAAGCTTTAGGCTTAATACAGAAGCATTCCCCCTAATCACCAATCGCAACGGTCTGTAAGGCTTCTTCATGCTCAATACAGTCGTTAGCACACCCACTCTGTGGCCACAGAGGGGACGGTCACAGGTATAATGAACCTTCAATCACTTATAGAACAAATCAATAATTGATTGAATTCCATTATACCCCCGAATATCAACACGTTCAAGCACATAATAGATACTTGAAATAAATCCACAAAAAGGGATAATCATATATCAACATGGTAATGTATACTCATGCTAATCAATACCATAGTGCAATAAACATTTAATACACTATGCATAGTATCATCAATAAATATGAATGATAACAAATAAATCCACAAATGGGATAACCATGCAATCACATAGCAAGCATATCCACACATTGGAAGAACATAACAACGTGTCAAATAATCCACACTTGGGATACAATGAAACAACAAGCCAAATAATCCACACTTGGGATACAATACAACCATATACCAAATAATCCACAATTGGGATACAATATATTGATGTAACACATATACATTCCTAACCAACACAATAGTGTGATTAAATCTCTACACCGTTCAACTAATCACCAAGGTATGGGAGCAAGTAAGGCCACCCTAAACCATAAACCATTCTTACTAAGTCATTACTCAACCTTGAATAATATTCATAAAAGTGCAAGACCTACTTCCAACAATTCCATTTTGACCAAATAAGACCTCATGGCCTAGCCAAGGTATTCTACTTTAACTTAGGTTAAAAAGGATTAATTCATATCCGGGTTGGACTAGGCTCTACTAATTTATAACGGTTGGGATTCAAGCCACGAGGTTATTGGTGAAAATCAGCAAGAAGGGAAACTGAGGAAATTCTGGTGACATGGGCGACCGCCCAAGTCACTATGGGCGACCGCCCAAGAGGGTCTAATAAGGGTTACACTTTCTGGTGGGTTGGGCGGCCGCTCAAGGGCCTATGGGCGACCGCCCAAGGAAGATTTCAGCACTTCGAATTTCTAACTCCTTTTCACATATTTTCTTTTCCCCATTTATAATCTTTCTTAAAATTTCCCAAAAGGATTTTCTAACTTTACAAACCTCAATTTAAATCATTAAATCCCCAAATAACATAACCCTAAATCATTTACCCCTTGATTCTCCACCCATTTCACTACCACAATTCAAGTTTAACCTCCTTAATTTAACTTAATCCATTTTCTTACCCCATTGATCATCTTCCTTAACAACCATATCATTCTATAGCATAAACCACTTTCTTAACTACAAGGAGGTTTCCAAAGCATCTAATAACCCTTTTAGTCATAATAACAACACCAAATAATTCATGAACATTAATTAGAAGAGAAAATCATAATAACCCCAATCAAGTTATTAACATATTACTCCCATTATAACCTCATTCCTTCAACTTAAACCCCCATATCATAACTAAAATCAATTAAATCTTGAATAATCATTTTACTCAAATAACCATATTAAAAATACAATATACTTTTTCTTTTCATAAAACATTCATTATAGAGTGTGCAATATTTAGAAAGAAGTCATAATAACTTACTTAGCAATTATTGGATGGAAAGAAGATTTTTCTTAGCTTGATGAGTTCCCCTCTTCACCCCGAACACGGAAGTACACCCGGATCATCAATTGGAGAAGACTTGAATGCTTTAGAACTTTGAGAAGAAAAGCTTCCATGGAAGAGTTTCCATGGAATTAGGAAGAAGGAAGGAAGAGGAAGAATGATGAGGAAGAAGTGGGGAGGTGAATAAGAATGATGGAGGAGGCATGGGGAGAGTATGGGAAAAAGTAGGGTAGTGTGTTGACTAAGGAAAAAGGGGAGGGAATTAAGGGGATAAATGGACCCCCACAAATAACCTCCTTCTTACTTCTTACTTCTTTTTCTATTCTTTATATTTTTCCCCACACAAAATAACTACCCATATTTTATTTATTTTATCCATTTCTAATATTATATTTCTCCCAAGAATATTATTTTAATTCCCAATCATTTCATTTTAATATTAAGGAATCAAAGATATAAATTAAACACATAATATTAAAAATAATATTAAAAGCACATTTTATGATACTAAAATAGGTGCCTAGATTTAGGGTCGTTACAGCATACATATGACATTTTAGTATATGATTTAGCATTTAAGGTATGGAATATATGATTTAGGATTTAGGATATGTGGTATATGGGTTAAACTGTTAAAGTATAGATTAGGGTTTAGGGTTCAGAGTATATGATCTACAATTAGGGTTTAGGGTATAGCATATATATGACATTTTAGTATATAATTTAGCATATAAGGTATGGAATATATGATTTAGGATTTAGGATATGTGGTATATGAATTAAACTGTTAAACTATAGATTAGGTTTAGGGTTTGAAGTATATGATCTACAATTAGGGTTTAGGGTTTAGGGTATAGCATATATATGACATTTTAGTATATGATTTAACATTTTAGTAACAAAATATTTATTTTTTATAGGAGGGTATATCAATTTTAATAATATATTAATACCAGTGTTCTAAAAAGCGCTAGGCAGATGCTAGGCGGCGGAGTCGGGCCTAGCGCCTAGGGGCCTAAGCGGGTCTTAAGCGGGGCCGAGAAATTAGACAAAATTTAAATATATTTCATAAATTTATAAATATATATATAATATCCAAAAAATATATATATAAATTTATGAAATATTTATTTGTCAAAAATAATAAAATTAGCCTTGGTTTGACCTTGGCCTTGACTTTGGCTTGGCCAAGGTAAGCCCGTCCTCCTTCGACAGAACTTAATGAAAATTCATTCCCTTCCTCATATTCAAGCCCGACCTCCAAAGTAACGGAAGTCCCTTCCCTTCCACATTTTCAACCCCGGCCTCCAAAGTAAACCCGTCCTCCTTCAATGGAACTTAACGGAACCCCGTTCTCTTCCTCATTTTTAACCCCGGCCTCCAAAGTAAGCCCGTCCTCCTTCAACGGAACTTAACGGAAGTCCATTCCCTTCCTCATTTTCAACCCCGGCCTCCAAAGTAAGCCCGTCTTAACGGAAGTCCCTTCCCTTCTTCATTTTCAACCCCGACCTCCAAAGTAAGCCCATCCTCCTTCGACAGAACTTAACGGAAGTCCATTCCCTTCCTCATTTTCAACCCCGACCTCCAAAGTAAGCCCATCCTCCTTCAACGGAACTTAACGAAAGTGTAAGTACCCCAATCTGGATCACCCTCTTCCGAGTACACAGGAAACACTGCAGACTCACAAACGCAGTCTCGAAGACCTCTGGCGCTCAAAACCCTCAAAAAACCCTCAGCCAAACCAAGGGAGGAACTTTTCTGGAATAAAAAGGGACAAAAGGACCTCTTGGGAATTTTCAGGAAATCAGAAAAGCATTTAAGGTCCGTACGGACCTTTTTGTTTCAATGATTACTAAATCCCCTTAAAGTCCACAATATTCCCTCAAATCTCGGAGAACATCATTACCCCCTGCATGGTTGGTCCGTACGGACCTCTTTGCATGCTAAGATGGTCCGTACGGACCTTATTGCATAGGGGACATCATCATGGCTGAATCTTCTTCATCATCACATATTCCCTCAAATCGAGGAAAACCAAAATATTGGATTACCTAGGAGGTCCGTACGGACCTCTTTGCAATTTTCTGGCACTATAAAGAGAGGGCTCCCCCTCCCTCATTTTCACACAATTTCCTCTTCTCTCCTCTCTCCCCAGCCTTCAGGCTCCCCTCTAAGACCCTTCGGGGCACTCCCGGCCCCTTTCGGATCCTTCTGAGGCCTTCCGAGCCCCCTCGAGGTGCTCCAAAGCCTCCTCGAGCGCTCCCGCGATGCTCCCGCGCTGCCCCGAGGCACTCTCGAGGTACTCTGAGGCCCCTCGTGGTACTCCGAGGCCTTGCCTGGTCTTTCCCGAGGCGTCCTGGCTCTTTCAGAGTCAAACCGGCGATCCCAAACCACGCCGAAACTCTGCCCGAATCCAACCAACGATTCCAACGCACGCCGAACCTCTGCCCGAATCCAACCAACGATTCCAACGCACGCCGAACCTCTGCCCGAATCCAACCAACGATCCCAAACCACGCCGAAACTCTGCCCGAATCCAACCAACGATTCCAACGCACGCCGAAACTCTGCCCGAATCCAACCAACGATTCCAACGCACGCCGAACCTCTGCCCGAATCCAACCAACGATTCCAACGCACGCCGAAACTCTGCCCGAGTGATCCCTGCGATCCCAACGTATGCCGAAACTCTGTCCGCAGACAATCGGCCCCTTTTTCGAAGCAATCCCGGTCCGTACCGGAACACTATTCCGTCCTCAAACACTATTCCCCTGCGGAAGACAGACACGAACCAACATTGGTAAGGCTTCCTTCCTATACTATTTCAATACATTTCGATAAAGCAGTGTACAATGTAGACATCCGACACAGCATGCATTTTTAAAAGCACATGCACACACACACACACAACAGTTAAAGAATATTAGGGGTATCCGGAAGACTCGTTTTTACGAGGCGACTTGGGTGAGCTCTAAGATTCTAATATTCTCTTCCCGAGGAGTCATCTGACCTCCGAACTCAAAATCTCATCACACAACAAAAACAGTTTATTTTTAAACTGATGCCCTTTTTCAATGTTTTGGGCTTAATAAAAACGGCGTGGCGACTCTACAAAGCAAAAACACGGCGAGACACCTCCAACGCGAAAAACAGCGCCGCAAGGCCCTGCGAAATGCCAGATGCCGGGGCGCGATCGCGCTGCCTCTCGGATTCGGGCTATTTCAGTTGGCGACTCCGCTGGGGATCGTTTTGTTTTAAAATCTTTTTAAACAAAACAAAAGATTTTTAAAACGATGATGAGGGTCAAACTTTCATTTTACCCCTTTCTTTAACTATTGTGTATGTGTGCACGTGCTTTGTTTTTTTTTATTTACAAAAAAAAAAAAATGCATCAATATACATCTGTGCATACATTTAAAATTCTGCAAAACTTCTGTTTTACTCAGAAAAAGAATTTTAGAGACCGCACACTACGCGCACTGCTGCCTCGGTTACACCGCACGCTACTCACACTGCTGCCTCGGTTACACTGCACGCTACGCGCACTGCTCCCTCGGATACACTGCACACTACAACCCTTAACCCGGAGTGGTCTCAGTTGCAGTTCGTTTGGCCTTCCTACGCCTCTCGGACGCGCACGGGATCATTCCAAACATCCCATCCTAGCCAAGCGTCAACCCTGCACGTTTGAGTCTTGAGTCACACTCTGTCCAAACTCGGTTGGTTTTTACCCAGTCCGTGTCATACAGCCTGGATAATATACCATGCCGGCCATTTTCTGAGTCAAGCCTCAGAACTCAAGATCCCTTGCGCAAGCAAAGCGATGAAAGGTCATGCTAAAATCTTGACCTGATCTTGATTTCCGAAGCTACACCCGGACGATGTTCCATCCCGAATATACATCCATGCTCACATGACACCATGTCATCAAGCCTTTGATACGTCAGCCATGACAATACGACCCAGCCAACGCCTAACTGTGATGATGTTGCCAAATTTCCGAAGATTTTTCCAATTTTTGTTTGAAAAAATCAACGAAACGGAGTCGCCACGCCATTTTAATTTTGAGGGCCAAAACTTTGAAAAAAGCCCGAGATCAGAGATTTAGGTTCGGAGGTCATGTTACGCGTCGGGAAGGACGTTAGTGTGCACCCGACGCGCCTCGCAAAACGAGTCTTCCAAGCTGAAAATCATTTGTGTGTGTGTGTGTGTGTGTGTTTTGGCCAAAATAAGTTGAAACTCAGAAAAAAAAAAATAGGGAACTCTTTGTAAGACTTTGAACAATCCCCAAGATTTTTGGTATGATTTTTGGGTCGAGTCTTGGCACTCAAAAGATTTTTGGATTTGAAAAGCAATTCTGCCAGAATGAAAGAAGGCAGTTGACCCTTGACTTTGAAATGGACTTAAAGGCTTCAAAACCTCAGAATCTGGGGAAAGTCCGAGAATGAAAGTTTCTTAAAACACCCTAAATAGGGTTTCTGCAAAAGAACTTTCCATTTTGGAAGTAATTTGAGGGGTCAAAACCTTCTGGAAATCTCAGATGTGAAATCTGGATTTCCAGAAGCTGATGATCTGGCCTATAAAAGAAAAATTGAAAAAAGGAGTTTTACTCACTCAAAAAATAAAATAAAAATATGTCTGGAAAGCTCTGGATGTTGGCTACAAAAAGTGTTTTGTAGTCAACATCTAATTCCAAGTTTTACTGGGTCCAAAAAATAGGAAAATGGACTGAGGTCTCAGAACAATGCTACTGGACAGCAAGATGTTCTTGAGGGAAAATGTGATTTTTGGGGGATTTGCATCTATGTTCACCCCATTTTCATCCCTAGACTTGATACCACTACCTTTTGTTAAGTGGTTATCATATTCAAGTCATCCTTGGGGAATTTATGGGGTTGAAACATGTCCTTTGCAAAGGGAAAGGGGGTTTTGTAAAGAAGAAACCAAGGAGAAAGAATTGACTAAAGATCTAAAATGTGGACCACTTGAGATGGTCATTCATGAAGATGAACTTCAAGATGACCATCTTAGGTCAAAACTCAAGTTAAACTAGACATAAAATAAGTCAAAGTAAGAAGAACAAGATGATCAAGAGATCAAAAGAGAATTTTAGGGTTTTGAGAAGGAGGGCTTTACCAATGGTGACACCCTATCTTCCTAGGCTTGGAATTTGACTTGAGGAGTATCAAGGTTTGGTGTGTTTGGTATTTGATTGGGAAAGATTCAAGAGAAAATGGTGGCAATCTAAGGATTCCCACTGTTTTCTCTCTATATTTCGCCAGAACTTCGTTGTTGTGAGTAAGTTGTGTTTGTAAACTGAGAGAGGAGGGTTTAATTTATAGGCCCTCTGAAAACTCAAAGATGTCCGCGCGGAGGTCCCTGTAAAACGTGCCTGGTGCATTAAATCTTTGCTCCAGGCTTTGAGCAGAAGAATATTTTTCAAAATATCAGCAGAAAATGTTTTTCAACTTGCTGTTTCGGGATTTTCTTAATTCTTTTGCTTTTTTGGATTCCTTTTTTGGTTTAACTTTAAATAGCAAACCCTAACCTACCCTTGCTTGGTTAGAAAGGTTAGAAATTGTTAGAAATGTTAGAAATGTTAAAACTTTCGTTAACTTTCTAACGAAAAAGCTACCAACTCAAATTGGAGCACTTACAGTAGCCCCTCGGCGACGGTGCTTTCGAAGGAAGCGGGGTCGTCGATAAGAGTAAGGCTCCATATTTGATAGGATGATCAAGTGATCGAGTGGCTGAACCTATTCAATAGGCTACCTACGTATCCCGAATGGGAATCAAGCCGGTCGTAGTTCGGGTCTTTGACCACGGGAATGATTGTTTTTAAGGTATCAACCCGGAGATGATGGCGTTTTAGGCGCCTCGGACCTTGAAGATGATGGCGTTTTAGGTGCCTCGAACCTTGAAGATGGCGTTTTAGGTGCCTCGAACCTTAGAGAAGGCGTTTTAGGTGTCTCGAACCTTAATGGTGGGGATAGATGGTCCTCTCGGTGGACTTTGCTTGAAAGGATCGGTCTTACGTCGCTGCTTAGAAGGAAAGGATGACCATTTTGGTCGAGCGGTTTGGACCTAATGATAGGCTACCTATGTATCCCGAGTGGGAATCAAGCCGGCCGTAGTTCGAAATTTACTCGAGATTTCGTTGGCTTATTTGGGGAAAATCGACGTATTCGTTGGGAAATCGGTCTTACGTTTCTTGCGGGATGATTTTGATGAAAGATACGGGATTCCGTTATCTTTCTCGGGGAGATCGGTCTTACGTTTCTTGCCGGGGATGATTTTGATGAAAGAAACGGGATTCCGTTATCTTTCTCGGGGCACTCGGTCTTACGTTTAGCTGGGAATTTCTTTTGAGAGGGTATGAACCTAAATGGGAACTTAGTTCGGGAGTATGAACCTAAGTTGAGGTTCGGTTCGGGAGTATGAACCTAAATGGAGACTTAGTTCGGGAGTATGAACCTAAGTTGAGATTTGGTTCGGGAGTATGAACCTAAATGGGAACTTAGTTCGGGAGTATGAACCTAAGTTGAGGTCTTGTTCGGGAGTATGAACCTAAATGGAGACTTAGTTCGGAGTATGATCCTAAGTCGGGATTTGGTTCGGAGTATGAACCTAAATGGGAACTTAGTTCAGAGTATGAACCTAAGTTGAGGTTTTGTTCGGGAGTATGAACCTAAATGGGAACTTAGTTCGGGAGTATGAACCTAAGTTGAGGTTCGGTTCGGGAGTATGAACCTAAATGGAGACTTAGTTCGGGAGTATGAACCTAAGTTGAGATTTGGTTCGGGAGTATGAACCTAAATGGGAACTTAGTTCGGGAGTATGAACCTAAATGGGAACTTAGTTCGGGAGTATGAACCTAAGTTGAGGTTCGGTACGATGGAGGCTATTTGAAGGTGTTCTTCTTTGGGGAAGACTCGGGCTTACGAGAACCATCGGGAAGAAAGGTGATCAATGTCGGTCAAGTGGATGGACCAAGGATTGGCCGTATGCAGGGGTCACCCGAGGATTTGACTATTTTAGGGAAGTCGTCCTAGAGATTGACTGTATTTGGGAGTCACAGAGGATTGACTATTTTTGGAAGTCGCCTGATTGACTATTTTTGGGAAGTCGCCCTATGATCGACTATTTTGGGAAGTCGCCACATGATCGACTATTTTTGGGAAGTCGCCTAGTGGTTTGACTATTTTTGGGAAGTCGCCCTATGATCTGACTATTTTTGGGAAGTCGCCCTATGGTTTGACTATTTTTGGGAAGTCACCCTATGGTTTGACTGTTTTTGGGAAGTCGCCCTATGGTTTGACTGTTTTTGGGAAGTCGCCCTATGGTCTGACTATTTTTGGGAAGTCACCCTATGATCTGACTATTTTTGGGAAGTCGCCCTGTGGTTTGACTATTTTTGGGAAGTCGCCCTATGGTTTGACTGTTTTGGGGAAGTCGCCCTATGGTTTGACTATTTTGGGGAAGTCACCCTATGATCTGACTATTTTTGGGAAGTCGCCCTGTGGTTTGACTATTTTTGGGAAGTCGCCCTATGGTTTGACTGTTTTGGGGAAGTCGCCCTATGGTTTGACTATTTTGGGAAGTCGCCACATGGTTTGACTTGTTTTGGGAAGTCGCCCTATGATGATCGACTATTTTGGGAAGTCGCCCTATGGTTTGACTATTTTTGGAAAGTCACCCTATGATCGACTATTTTTGGGAAGTCGCCCTATGGTTTATTTGTTTTGGGGAAGTCACCCTAAGGTTTTTTGTTTTGGGGAAGTCGCCTATGATCGATGATAATGTTCTTTTAGAAAAGTAGTTGACTAAGATATGCTTTCATACTGTCTTTGTGCTTACTGTAGTTGCGGAAGGACCGAGGCTACGGGCTGATGTTGATGAAGAGTTGTTAAGTTCTTTGTTCGTGGGACGGTTTACTGGCGACGATTTCTTTGTCTTTGGAAGCATTTTGACTGAAGGAGGAGTTTGGTTGAGTCACGCATCTTCTTTGGTGATCGTCAACCTTGTAGAGGTGGTTGAGCTTGTATTCACATTGGGACTTCTTGCTTTTGAGAACTTGGTGTCTCGGCCGCATTGTATTGGAGAGCTTGGCGTCTCGACCTTCTTGCCTTGGAGAATTGGCGTCTCGACCGATTTGTATTTGAGAACTTGGCGTCTCGACCGATTTGTATGTGAGAACTTGGCGTCTCGACCGGCGGCATTTGATTTGCATTTGAGAACTTGGCGTCCACGGCCTTGTATTTGAGAACTTGGCGTCTCGGCCGAATTGTATTTGAGAACTTGGCGTCTCGACCAGCGGCATTTGATTTGCATTTGAGAACTTGGCGTCCACGGCCGATTTGCATTTTGAGAACTTGGCGTCACGGCCGACTTGTATTCGAGAACTTGGCGTCTACGGCCGAATTGTAGGCAGCTGGAGGTGGTCTTCGTTGAAACATTTTCATCCATTTGTGGACATTGGAGGTCGTCTTTAGCAAGTTGCGACGCAGCGGAGCTTGTCTTTGCCAAAGCTGTAGATGTTGGAGGGCGTCTTCATTCATTGGAGGTCGTCTTTGGTGAAGATCATCCTTGCGAAAAAGGGGATTTGATTTCACGTTTGAATTCCTGCATTCGTTAGTGAAGAGGAAGATGCATATATGGCATTCATGATGACGGATGCATGCATGGAACCAAAAATGATTATGGGATGATGCATTTACTTGCTTTCGAAGATGCACTTAGCCTAAGCTTACGGCGGGAAAATTATGATTTATGATCTTCGATGATTTAGGATTATTCCTATTGACTCAAGTTTTGTGCATGCTACATGAGCCCTTGGGAGATTTTTAGTGGGGATGCATGGGTATGGAGGCTAGCTTGGAGCAGTTTTGATCAAGTGGGGGATGAGAACCCTTGATCGCGATTTAAACGGCGGTTGTTGGTGAGGTTTTGTCGGCAATATCACATGGACCTCAATCTTGATGAGATTGGATTCGGATCCGGGTCTTGATTGAAACTTTCCCTCTCATTCTTGGTCATTTGAAGGCGTCTTTGACGGACTTTAGGGCCAACGTTGATACGAGTGAAGTTTCTTTCATTTGGATGGTGTGACCTTGGCCGAAACCTTGTCAGGAGGATGATTTGATGGAATTGCTAATGCGGGAGAAACCACGATCTTGAATTCCGATGCTACGGGAAGGCTGCCGTGTACCAAGTTACGAAGTGAAATTCTTTCTTGCGACTTGATAAAATTCGGGTCCAAAAGACCATCTTGACAAAGCCCGGATCTGAGTAGGCAAAGTCCAGATTTTGAAGAAGCGATTTGGCGAGTCTATCTCGTGGTGAAGAACCCAGCGTGGACCCAAAGATGACTATATAAGCCCCGGCTTGAAAAGGCTGCTACGGGAGAACACAGGAGAACCGCTTAGCAAGCCCCGGCATGAAGAAATTCGTGAGTAGTCTTACGAGAGGGGAACCCATCTTTTCGAGACCTTAGTCAACCGATTCTTGGACAAGACTCGAAATGTTTACGTGCGGGAGCATATCTTTTGAAAGATGGGAATGTCTCCCGAATTTGTGTATGATACTCTCGCTTTTGGTTTGACTCTTTTGAGAGAGTATAAGCATCACAAGGTGTGGAAAAGTGTATGGAAGCCCCTATGAGACGAAAGACAGTGTTTGGCTCTATTTCCCTATGATGGAGAGAGAGAAGACTTGTCGAGACACTTGAAAACTTGTCTTATTCATGATGATCACAAAATTTGCTTAAAACCCTTTGTTAATGTTCGGGTTATTCAATCCCTAAATACGATATGAACAAATATTTTGATTAATCACAAGGAAAACCAGCGATATCGAAAATCAAGCTTGGAAGGGCGGAAAGTGTATAGGGACGATCCTTGATGAGACCGGATTTTTTTTTTTGAGATTTGTTTGTGATTTCGACCGGACCATTTCTGGTTGCCTACGTTCCCTCCATTATGAAGAGCTCAGGTCGCCGTAGATCGGGCTTATCCCGAATGAAGAGAGAATGAATGCGAAAATTCAAGACTTTGAGGTCCTTTGGGGAATTTGAGGATTGAATAACATATCCCCTTAGAGTGTCCATGAAAGACACGGATGTGAAGCCCCAGTGGGACATTCACGGCAGGTGTTTGTGAGGAGAAATGAAATATGCTCACATCAGGTTTGAATTTGCACAATCTTTGATTGATAATTTTGAACCAAGATGAATTAGATTCCGATTTAAGCAAGCAATGAAGCATTAATTTGATTTAGATCTTGAAGATACTGGAATGAAATTACTTATCCGGTAAGGACTGTAGCTGGGTTTCTGGGCTTCGATCGGCCATCGGGTGATTTGGGAAATTATGACCTCTTAAGATGAGAGGTCGGCTGGGCCTTTTGCTGACTGATCCTCTAAAGATGAGAGGTTGGCTTGCAGGGATGTGTTTGGGAAATCTATGGCGGGGAAGATTAATTGCCTCTAAGAATGAGAGGTCAAATTTTGACTTTGGCCGAAGGCGAGGGTAATGGGAGTATCCTCTAAAATCGAGAGGATGGCTTAGGATTGATTTAGGGCAATGGTGAGAGGAAGTCCGAGCTATCGACCACCTTTTGCGATCTTGCGAGAATTCAGGCTCCTTTTTGATCATTGGAGAGCTTCTTGAGATGTCGGGGACTTTTGAGTTCTTCTTCTTTTTTTTTTTGGAAGGCTTCCTGAGGAGCTTGGAATTATATCCGAGATTGTGAGGATTTTAAAATCCTTCTTTTTTTTTTGTTTCTTTTTTTGTTTTGTTTTTTGTTTTTTTTTTTTTTTTTTTTTTTTTTTTTTTTTTTGTTTTTTTTTTTTGTTTTTTTTTTTTTTTTTGACTTGGAAAGCTTCCTGAGGAGTTGAGGATTATCTTTGTCCTTCCTTCATGGCTTGAGATAATTTGCGCATCGCCGATTCTCGAAGCTAACTTCTCGGGCTCGCTTGGACTTTCTCTCAGTATGGAGCAAAAATGATGGCTAAACCGGGTTTCAAAACATGCCGATCTTGAAATGAGAGGGTAGTGTTTAGTAAGGGTGAGGTAATGGCTTTCCTATGGGTGAAAGGTTTCAACCGCAATCCCCTCTTGGATGACCTAAACGAGATTAAGTCTTCATTGCTTGCTTAAGCTTTATATGAGAAAAGATCCATGCAAATTCATCGAGCAACGAGATGATGATGATGAAAGGGATGTGAGCATATGAGATGCAAGATGGGGAGTTGGTAAGCCCCAATTTGGGAAGGATATCAATTGATTTTCTCACTCCGATTAGTTTAAATATTAATCATTTTCGAAGAATTAGTGGTTGAGCGGCACAAGTGATTATTTTGGATAAAACCATTTCAATTAAGTGTAACGTGGGTGCGCGAAAGTGATGTCTCGAGTCTAGCAAGAAAAGAAAAAAGACTTATATTAAAAATTAGACACTTAACCACTATGTCCAAAATGGACTACAACGACAAATGTCCGGGGAAGGACTTAGGTGAAAGAAAAGTACTAGAACCTACGAAGGTTGACTCAAAAGACTATTTTAAAGATAGGTAGCCCCGGTCTAGCCGCTCTTTCTTTGTTGAACCATGCATCTATTCTTCGGCCATTTGGAGGCAGGGAGCTATTGCGGACCTTTCCATCGGGATTTCCTTGGCAACTTTTTGCTCAATCCAACCATCTTCATTACTGCGATAGTGGTTCATTGACCTTGCAAAGGGACGAGTCAAACTCCATTGTGCCCACAAGGCTTGAACCACCAAACTTCGATCATGTTGACACTCATGTTGTTAGGGAGCGGGTTATTGATAGTATTAGGTCCTTCGAGGCATCTCTAACCTCCCTTGCTCAATCAACCCTTGGATGGCCTTTTTCGGGGACGCAATCATCCGTCGAGGTGCCCGTAGTGCGATGAAAGGCACAATGCTTGGAGGTATCCAAAGGAGCGTTGGGGTTTCTAGGGCGATAATTTTCCAAAGGCGGAGCAAACCTTCTCTCACCAAACCTACGAAGATATCACTCAAAGGCATCCCAAAGTTTCTCAAGTCTTGGGCCGGGATGCGGATGCATCGGGCTTCTTGGGAACAAAGGAAGTGGCATTGTTCTGATCTGTCCCACGTAGCCGATCGCCTCTTTGCCTTTAGCGAAAGTGAGAGTAGTTTTGGAGGGAGGAGCCCGATATCCGTGGCGGGTGCGTGATCGAGCTGGCGATTGTAAGCCTTTTCAAACTTAGCCCGGAATTAACCATTGCACGCAAGTCGGCGTAGGGGAAGTGGGCGAGGAAGCTCTCAAATGCGGCTTCAAGCATGGCCGAAAGATGTCTAAGCTTGCTCCTCGTCGAGAGGGAGGAATGGCCATTTCGCTGAGCTTTAAGTTCCATCTCTTATAGAAATCCCCAATATTCTCATTAAGGCGCTGCATCGTTGTTTGCGGAGTCAACTCTGTTTGTCTCCCACTCCAAGTTGGCTTTATACTTATACGTAGAAAGTCTTGGTAATTTGTTCCCCAGTAGCCCTAGCTTGAGGCTGCAATCGGAAAAACCATTTCAAAGCCCACGACTTCAAAGAGAGACTAAAGTAATCGGCCAAGCTGCTTTGGTTTGTGCATCCCTTAGCCTTCATTGCCAAAGTATAGGTGTCCAAGTGAGTTTTAGGGCATGCGGCTCCCAGTCGAAACAATTCGAGTGGGCATCACAAACTTGTGAGCGGGGGACAATCGAGTCGGGATACGTAGGCCGAAGAGCGGTGTTCTTTTGGCGGTCAATTCGGCAATCTGTGCTTTCATTTCCTTGTGTTGCTCCATAAACCAAGCCAATTGGGGATCAGGCGGAGCGGGAATTCTGGCGATATTTGAGCTAGGAAGAGGACTAGGCATTGGTGGTGCATTGGTGGAAGGAATACCATGTCCGGAGCATAGGTGAAAACTTGTCCTTGGCCCAAATTACCACAGGGAGTGTAGGTAGGAGGCTGGGGCAAAAGGATAGAACCCGGCGACTTCTTTGTTGGCTTCCAATCGGCGAGAGAAGATGGAGCGAGATCTGAGGTAGCCATATGGCTTGGATTTTCGGAGTGAGGCCCATAAGTAGGCTTAAGTGCGGGCTGCTGTCCACTGGTTGTTGAATTGCATGGCTGGTTGTGGCGAGGATGCATAGCAGAGGATACTTGTGGTCTGGTGATTCGGATGAAACCGGGATGAAGGCTTGATAACCCATAGAAGTACGAGTGAATGGATTTGTGAAAATGTGTGAGGAGCAGCTGAACAGTACCATTACGAGGAGGGCTCTGGCGTGGCCCCGAACCGGATTGTGGCGGCATTCCAAATTGTGGTGTTGATGTGAAGGTCTGGATTGATCGGTTCCGAGCGAGGTGGGATTCCAATCTGCTGTGGCATTCGAGGTATCCCAACCATGAGAGGACATTCCGTGCGACTTTGCCCCAGCGAGGAGTTTGTGAGCCGATTCGTCCCATCAGTGCATGGATCCGGTGGTCGACCCGAGATCGAGGAACATGTGTTACGAGTAGCACCGAAGGAGGTTGGTGGTGGCATCCTGGAGTAATCGGGCGGCCAAGATTGGGATTGGGGTCATCCTCTTCTTCCACAGTGAAGGTGCCATCGGGATTGAGGAATTTGGCGGCCAAACCATGGCTCTTAATAGCCTCGATAAGGCTATTCGTTTGTGCTTCTGTCGCATTCTCATACATTACGCTAAGCGGATTCCATTCTTTGTTACATGCGAGGAGTCCGGGAGGCGGAGTGGCGTTGTCCCCCTCGTTACCGGTGATGCGAGACATTACGAAACCCGGAGTTGAAACAAACGGCGAAGGCGATGAGGCACTTGACTCTTCCCAGCGATTAAACGGTGACCCGGTGCAGAAACCAAGCTTTACGCGGAGGCTGGGGGAAAGACACGAGGGTTCGAGATGGCGGGAATTGAAGGAGGGTAGGTGTTTGGGCTCTTAGGCTCATGCAACATGCGATTATTTGTTCATGTTTACTTAAAACACGTTTTATTAACCTAATCGGTTGGAAAAGATTGTTCTTCTTTTTTTTTTTTCGAACTACTACGATTCTGGATCGGTGGGCCCCGTCACTACGTCTATAAGCCCCTCGTATTCCACGTATTTCGACCTCCCGGGGTGGGCGGCCCGGGCGAGGTCTATAGAGGCAGCGGGTCCCACCGACCGAAAGAAAACGATCCTAAAAGTCGGCGGGTAATCGAGTCTTAACGAGCATTCGATGTAAATTACGGACAAAGGCGACGTCGAAAGTCAAGATCATGTCCAGGAGCTCGACGAAAAGTCGACATGATTTGGGCGATAGCGTCCACAATTGATCTTGACTTGTCGTCAGTTAAGGCGTAATTAGGCATGGAATATTCATTAATCCTTGATGACTCGGTGTCAATCTTTGGGAGTCGAGTGTATAATTTGTGCCGATCGAGCCGAAGTCAAGGCGCCGGTCAATACCTTGGTCAAAGTCTGCGGCGGAAAAGCGGCAACTTCGGCGATTAGGGACCCGAAAGATATTGAGTCGGTATGCCGACAAAGGCTTGAAAGGAAAGGTCTATACACGAGACGGGGCATGACACGGACCAGACTAAAAACCAACCGGGTCTCGGACAAAGTGTGTCACGGACAAGTGCATGGTCGACACGAGGCTCCATGGGATGTTTGGGTAGTCTGTGCTCATCAGAGGCGTAATAAGACCAAACGGACCGCGACAAGGATTTCCCGGTTAAGGACGTAGTGTGCGGTGTACGGTCAACGTGCGCGTAGTGTGCAAGCGTCTATCTTCTTTTACGAGTAAAATAAAAAAAAAATTATGTGTCTTAAAAGGCATGATGCATGATTTTTTTTTTTGAAAATTTTCTTTTGAAAAAGCTTTTTTGAAAATCTTTTTTGAAAATTAATGAACACATAAGCACATAAGCACAAAAATTCCGACAGTTAGGGACATTATTCCGACAGGTCAAAATTTTGACTTTTCCGAGGCGGCCAAAAACAAACACGAAAGCGTGCAAAAATCAACACACACAAAGCAAAGGATTTTCAAATGTTGAGACGGAAGCTTGACCCTCAAAAGCTTTTCCTTTTTTTTTTTGAAAATAATGATACCGGTACGTGGGATTGTTAGACCACAATTTATCCCCGACTCGTGTTAGGAGGCGATAACGGGAAGTTTAATGGTTTCCACCAATATATCAAATATCATTTTTTTTTAGAAAAAGCTTATTTATCCCCAGCGGAGTCGCCACTGTGATGATGTTGCCAAATTTCCGAAGATTTTTCCAATTTTTGTTTGAAAAAATCAACGAAACGGAGTCGCCACGCCATTTTAATTTTGAGGGCCAAAACTTTGAAAAAAGCCCGAGATCAGAGATTTAGGTTCGGAGGTCATGTTACGCGTCGGGAAGGACGTTAGTGTGCACCCGACGCGCCTCGCAAAACGAGTCTTCCAAGCTGAAAATCATTTGTGTGTGTGTGTGTGTGTGTGTTTTGGCCAAAATAAGTTGAAACTCAGAAAAAAAAAATAGGGAACTCTTTGTAAGACTTTGAACAATCCCCAAGATTTTTGGTATGATTTTTGGGTCGAGTCTTGGCACTCAAAAGATTTTTGGATTTGAAAAGCAATTCTGCCAGAATGAAAGATGGCAGTTGACCCTTGACTTTGAAATGGACTTAAAGGCTTCAAAACCTCAGAATCTGGGGAAAGTCCGAGAATGAAAGTTTCTTAAAACACCCTAAATAGGGTTTCTGCAAAAGAACTTTCCATTTTGGAAGTAATTTGAGGGGTCAAAACCTTCTGGAAATCTCAGATGTGAAATCTGGATTTCCAGAAGCTGATGATCTGGCCTATAAAAGAAAAATTGAAAAAAGGAGTTTTACTCACTCAAAAAATAAAATAAAAATATGTCTGGAAAGCTCTGGATGTTGGCTACAAAAAGTGTTTTGTAGTCAACATCTAATTCCAAGTTTTACTGGGTCCAAAAAATAGGAAAATGGACTGAGGTCTCAGAACAATGCTACTGGACAGCAAGATGTTCTTGAGGGAAAATGTGATTTTTGGGGGATTTGCATCTATGTTCACCCCATTTTCATCCCTAGACTTGATACCACTACCTTTTGTTAAGTGGTTATCATATTCAAGTCATCCTTGGGGAATTTATGGGGTTGAAACATGTCCTTTGCAAAGGGAAAGGGGGTTTTGTAAAGAAGAAACCAAGGAGAAAGAATTGACTAAAGATCTAAAATGTGGACCACTTGAGATGGTCATTCATGAAGATGAACTTCAAGATGACCATCTTAGGTCAAAACTCAAGTTAAACTAGACATAAAATAAGTCAAAGTAAGAAGAACAAGATGATCAAGAGATCAAAAGAGAATTTTAGGGTTTTGAGAAGGAGGGCTTTACCAATGGTGACACCCTATCTTCCTAGGCTTGGAATTTGACTTGAGGAGTATCAAGATTTGGTGTTTGGCTTGAGGAGTATCAAGGTTTGGTGTGTTTGGTATTTGATTGGGAAAGATTCAAGAGAAAATGGTGGCAATCTAAGGATTCCCACTGTTTCTCTCTATATTTCGCTTGAACTTCGTTCTTGTGAGTAAGTTGTGTTTGTAAGGCGAGAGAGGAGGGTTTAATTTATAGGCCCTCTGAAAACTCCAAGATGTCCGCGCGGAGGTCCCTGTAAAACGTGCTGGTGCATTAAATGCTTTGCTCCGAGGCTTTGAACAGGAAGAATATTTTTCAAAATATCAGCAGAAATTGTTTTTCAACTTGCTGTTTCGGGATTTTCTTAATTCTTTTGCTTTTTTGGATTCCTTTTTTGGTTTAACTTTAAATAGCAAACCCTAACCTACCCTTGCTTGGTTAGAAAGGTTAGAAATTGTTAGAAATGTTAGAAATGTGAAAACTTTTGTTAACTTTCTAACGAAAAAGCTACCAACTCAAATTGGAGCACTTACACTAACGTCACAGATCCCTTGCGAAAGCAAGGTAAAGAGAGGTCATGTCGGACTCTTAACCTGATCTTGACTCAGTGGCCGTCTCGGTTCACTATTCACATGGCTAACGTATTAAAACGAACATGACAGGCTCGGTCCTTAGGTTCGGTTTTTTATTTTAGGCCGATGGAAATCGCTTGCCCTATAGGACCCTCGCCCGGGGCTGTCCACCCTGGGATGTCGAAATACAGGTGCAAAACGAGGGGCTTATAGCCGCACAGATGGTCTCCACTGACCCAGGGTCTAGCATAGTCGCGAAAAAGAAGAGCAATCTTTTCTAACCTACCTAGGACTCTGAGAAAACACGTTTTTAAGTAAATTAAAACAAAATTAAAAAAAAACGGAAACCGCATGTCACGTGAGCTTCCCCCTCTTATCCCTAAAGGCCTTCCCGTGTCTAAACCTTTCCCGTCACCCCCTTCAGCTAACAGAGAGTGATCGAGAGTACCCGGGAACCCGTCTCCCCGTGTCAAAGCCGCAAGGTCCAACATCCTTCCCACCGCAGTCGCCAGGGCAGTCCATCAGCTCCCCATGGCCAAGTCAGTGGATAACAACGAGGAAAATGGGACCTCACCCCCGAGAAATTTCCCAACCTTGGAAGAAGTTTGGCAGGTCCTTGAAATTACCCGGATTTCGCGCGGAGGCGAAAGGCGGTTGTCTTTCGCGGGGGGTTGGTGTCTGAGACCTCGCTTCATGGGAAGGAAAAATGAGGAGTCGCCACGCGGTTTTTGTATTTTGAGCCCAAACGTTGAGAAACGGCTTTAGAAAATGGTGTCGTTTTTATTGGTAGCAAAAACTTAGGAAAAGGCTTTGAAAATAGGGGATCATTTTTATTGGTAGCAAAAATGAGTAAAAAGCTTTTTTAGTACCAGAGATTTTTAGGTTCGGAGGTCACGTTACGTTTCGGGTAGAGTATTACGAGATCGCCCGAAACGCCTCGCATGACGAGTCTTTCTACCTTTCTCGAAACGTGTGTGTATTGTGTGTGTTTTGAAATAGGGGCTTGAATGACAAGCTTAATCTTGGTTTGAATGTCAAACGTTGATTAGGTGACTTTGTTTGAAAAGACGAGCGTTTGAATGACAAACGTCGGTTTTGAGACGGAAATGAGCGTTTGCGTGGCAAACGTCGACTTTGAGACGGAAATGAGCGTTTGCGTGGCAAACGTCGACTTTGAGTTTGAAATGAGCGTTTGCGTGGCAAACGTTGATTTTGAGTTGAAATGAGCGTTTGCGTGGCAAACGTCGATTTTGAGTTGAAAAGGAGTTCGAAGGTCGAACTCCGGTTTTTTAAACCGGGCGTTACATTGTTAACGATTTTTACGGGAAAAATGCGTATTAAATGATATGCGATCAACGAATCGGGTTGCGACTCGGACTTTGAAAAGTAAATACTATCACGATCCAAACGGGTCGGACTTTGTAAATGACAGTATTTAAAGCAGTGTCAACGGAATCAAACGATCCGGAATCGTAAATGACGATCAACGAGGCCAATCGGCTCGGAATTGTAAATGACGATCAACGAGGCCAATCGGCTCGGAATTGTAAATGACAGAAAGTAAATGACAATCAACGGATCGATCGATCCGGAATGGTAAATGACATAAAAAGTAAACGGAACGGGGTCGAAACGCCGTTTTAACCCGTGATTACTTCTCTTACGGGAAGAGAAGAGGATCGAGGGGCTAAAACGTATCGGACCCCGTTAGACGGAGGCGTCTACATTTTGAGAGTGAGAGAGGGAGCTACCTATGGCTAGGGTCGGCTCCTTTGGCTCGGTGGGCGTATACGGGATACGGAAAGGTTTTTGAAAGGTGTTTCAGAAGTGTTTGGGCAGAGTTTCCCCTTTTATTTGGTGTTTAGAAACCTAGGGATTTGGGCAGCGTTTCGACTTGTGTCGGTTTAGCCTACGATCAGAATCTACCGACGAGTAGCACGAGGGCCCCCGAAGAGTAGAGAATTCCGCCGACGAGTAGCACGAGGGACCCCGAAGAGCGGAAGAAAGACAATCTTTGAAGCTTGGGGTGGAGAGAGGAGGAAAAGGTGTTGAAATGTGAAGGATGGGAGGAGTATTTATAGGGTTAAAAATCATGGAGGAGGGGGGAAATACTTGGGGAGGAAGAAAATGGAGTGGAGAGGAAGAAATGTTGCTTAACCTGATGGGTTTCTGCCTTGCGGAAAGAGTCCGGCCGGACTTGGACTGAATTTGGGGGATATTTTGGTCAATTGGCCTTGAGTTTGACACGTCTTGGACACGTATTTAAGCTGCAGAAAGAGTTCGGCCGGACTGTTCCTTAAATTGGCTATATTTCCTGATTGAACAAGCCATATGCGTAGATCTCTCTCTCGCGTTCGATTTGATATGTCGTGGGCCCAAAACGGAGTTCGTATGAGGGAGTTATGACCTCCGGAAGGTCGAGACGCTCGAAAACGGGAAATCGAATCCCGGAAGACCCCGAAAAGCACGTTTTTCGGGGAAAACTGTACTTTTATGTGTGATAACGTGTGTTGAGTACGCTTTGATGTAGGGATGCCTCGTTGACTCGGGAACGGGGAACTTAGCGGGTTCCGGTTAACTTTTAACGGATTTTGACGATCCGGATTTGGGTACTTACAGTTAGCCCCTCGGCGACGTCACTTTCGAAGTAAGTGGGGTCGTCGAAAAAGATAAGGATCCAAATCGGGGGATGCCTTATGGAGAGACCTGGGCGGTCAAATGGCTGGACCCTTAGCGAAAGGATTCCTACGTATCCCGAGCGGGAATCAAGCCGATCGTAGTTCACGGATGTGAGGGAAATTGGTAGGGGCCTCGACCTGTGGAGAATGATTAGGAGGAGTTCGTCCTGAGAGAGACTGTTTTGGAGGCATCTAAACCTGAGGGTGACTATTTGAAGGCGTCTGAACCTAAATGGAGACTATTGTGAGGCGTCTGAACCTGAATGGAGACTATTGTGAGGCGTCTGAACCTAAGTGAGACCATTGCGAGGCATCCAAACCTGAATGGAGACTATTGTGAGGCGTCTGAACCTAAGTGAGACCATTGCTAGGCATCCGAACCTGAATGGAGACTATTGTGAGGCGTCTGAACCTGGGATTTCTGAAACCTTCGAGGGCGTGTGGCGCCTCAAACCGGAATTGCTGGAGCTTACGAGGGCGTGTGGCGCCTCAAACCGGAGTTGCTGGAGCTTACGAGGGCGTGTGGCGCCTCAAACCGGAGTTGCTGAATCATGCGAGGGCGTGTGGCGCCTTAAACCGGAGTTGCTGAATCATACGAGGGCGTGTGGCGCCTCAGACCGGAGTTGGCGAGGATACGCTTATCCTGAGATTAAGGCGTTCGCGCCTTGGGTGCTGGACTTATGATGACTGCCAGGTTTATCTGCCGGGGATAGGGTGGCAATGATGGGAATGGTTGTGTTAAACTGGCGTTATTAACAACACGGAAGAAGTGACGTTCCAACGATGGGGTTATGAACGGGATGTGGTCTCGAGAGAGACTGACACATTGCTGGGGAAAAGCGCCAAGAGTGCTAACGGGGTCAGTTAGGAACTGAGAGGGTTGATTGACATTTCTTAGAATCCAGCTGGGGATGAGCGTTCGGGCTTACCTTGATGGCCGAAGAGGGATTGTTGTGCGGGCTTACCTTGATGGCCGCTGAAGTGGGACTCTCGGGCTTACGACTGGCGGCCGGGGAAGTGAACGTTGGTGAAAACCAATGGGAATTTTGACGTCGGGAGATGGATTTGTGATTTGATGTCCGAAGACAGGGCTGAGCGTTTGAATGTCAAACGTCGGTTTGGGGTGGAAATGAGCGTTTGAATGTCAAACTTCAACTTGGGATGTAAATGAGCGTTTGAATGTCAAACGTCGACTTGATATGGAAGTGAGCGTTTGAATGCCAAACGTTGACTGGGGATTGAGAATTTAACATCTGGAGACGAGCGTTAGTGAGGACTAACTGAGAATTTAACGTCTGGAGACGAGCGTTAGTGAAAACTAACAGGGAATTTAACATCTGGAGACGAGCGTTAGTGAGGACTAACTGAGAATTTAACGTCTGGAGACGAGCGTTAGTGAAAACTAACTGGGACTTGACCTCGGGAGAGGGGGTCAGTTGACGTGTCCACTACCAAAAGTAGGAGAGATGACGAGATGTGAAATCTCAGGAGAGGATCTCACGAGGGAGAATGATAGGAAAGGGTCTCACGAGGAGATGGCGAGATGCAAAATCTCGGGAAGGAATCTCACGGGGAGATAGCGAGATGTAGAATCTCGGAAGGGAATCTCACGGGGAGATAGCGAGATGCAGAATCTCGGAAGGGAATCTCACGAGGAGATTGCGAGATGCAGAATCTCGGAAAGGAATCTCACGGGGAGATAGCGAGATGCAGAATCTCGGAAAGGAATCTCACGAGGAGATGGCGAGATGCAAAATCTCGGGAAGGAATCTCACAGGGAGATAGCGAGATGCAGAATCTCGGAAAGGAATCTCACGAGGAGATGGCGAGATGCGGAATCTCGGGAAGGAATCTCACGGGGAGATAGCGAGATGCAGAATCTCGGAAAGGAATCTCACGGGGAGATAGCGAGATGCAGAATCTCAGGAAAGGAATCTCACGAGGAGATGGCGAGATGCGGAATCTCGGAAAGGAATCTTACGGGGAGATGGCGAGATGCGGAATCTCGAAAAGGAATCTCACGGGGAGATGGCGAGATGCGGAATCTCGGAAAGGAGTCTCACGAGGAGATGGCGAGATGCGGAATCTCGGGAAGGAATCTCACGGGGAGATAGCGAGATGCAGAATCTCGGAAAGGAATCTCACAAGGAGATGGCGAGATGCGGAATCTCGGGAAGGGATCTCACGGGGAGATAGCGAGAAAGGATCTCACGAGGAGATAACTAGATGCAAGATCTCGGGGAAGGATCTCGCAGGGAGATGACGGAAAGATCTCACGAGGGAGAATAACGAGAAAGGATCTCACGAGGAGATAACGGGAGAGGATCTTATGAAAAGATGGGTAATCTCTCTAAGAGATGGGTAATCTCTCGAAAAGATGGGTAATCTCACGAAAAGATGGGTAATCTCACAAAAAGATGGGTAATCTCACGAAAAGATGGGTAATCTCTCTAAGAGATGGGTAATCTCACGAAAAGATGGGTAATCTCACGAAAAGATGGGTAATCTTTCTAGCAGATGGGTAATCTCTCTAAAAGATGGGTAATCTCACGAAAAGATGGGTAATCTCTCTAAGAGATGGGTAATCTCACGAAAAGATGGGTAATCTCTCTAAGAGATGGGTAATCTCACGAAAAGATGGGTAATTTTTCTAGCAGATGGGTAATCTCTCTAAAAGATGGGTAATCTCACGAAATGATGGGTAATCTCTCTAAGAGATGGGTAATCTCACGAAAAGATGGGTAATCTCTCTAAGAGATGGGTAATCTCACGAAAAGATGGGTAATTTTTCTAGCAGATGGGTAGTCGCTTTCTCGTCTTCATCAGCTCCTCTGTCAGTTCCCTCAATTCTGTTGTCAGTTCCTTTGACGAAGTAGTGGGTGAGGTCGAAACTGTAAGGTCGGAGGTTGGGTATGCCTTTGTAGGTTCCCCTTTTGCGGGCTGCTTCCTTGGTGATGGCGAGCCTCTTGTTTTTCCTGATGTCGGCTGGTGTTGGCATATAACCGAGCCTCTGGACTGTAGTGTGGTCCTTGACTTTGATGACTTGGTGTTAGCCTTGTAACCTTTTGCCGAGCCCCAGTCCTGGGATGAAGTTCATGAGTTTCATCATCTTCATGGCGGGAGGGATTTTGTCCCATAATAATGGAAGGTCCACGCTGCATATTTGGATTTTGGAGGTCTCCAGAGTGAATCCAGTTAATGCCACGTCGTCATTATGTTTGATTTCTAACACTGGAATGTCGTTGGTGCTGGTCCCCTCGGTGGTGACGCTGTCGCCGTAGACTGTGATTAGCTCATTGCCTTGCATGAACTTGAGGCATTGGTGAAGGGTGGATGTCACGCCATTTATCTGATGCAGCCAGGGTCGCCCCAAGATGGCTGTGAAAGTGATAGGAATGTCCAACACTTGAAATTCGGTGGGGATCACCCGCTTGCCGAACCAGATATTTAGAGTAGCAACCCCGAAAACTGTGCGGGAAGTAGAATCGTAGGCCTTGACAGTGTGGACTGAAGGCTTCAAATCTGTGGACTTGATGTCAAGCAGGTTCATCATCTTGGCGGGCAAGACATTCATTCCGGAACCTCCGTCTACCAATACACGGGGAAGACGACGCTCGTCCAACTGAACTGTGATGTAGAGAGACTCATTGTGATTAGCTCCAAATTTTGGTAGGTCCAAGTCTGTGTAGGTGATGATGTTTCATAGTGGATGTTACCGATCATCTGAATTACTTTTTCTGGAGTTGCGTCCACGGGGACCATGGTACGGGCCAAACTTTTCTCTAGCTTGATCTTGTGAGGATATGAAGATGTGAGCAGGGACCAAAGGGAAATGTTCGCCTAGGTCTGCTTGAGCTGAGTGAGGATCGGGTCCTCCAACATTTGAGAGGTGGAGGTTTTGGTGGTGCCTCCAGATTGCTTTGAGGTTTGATGAGTCGAACTTTGGCTTATCCTTCTGGGGATTATGCTTCTTGTTGGCAGTAAGGTTGCCGAGATTGGAGACTTTCTTATGTCCTCATGCCTGAACTGTGGTGTCGCCAGGATATTTTCGCTTTTCCACCCCGTAGGTTCTCAAGCCGTGCCGTTTGAAGGAAGGGAAGACTTGGCCGGAGAAAACTTCCCTTCAATGCTACCGTTGCCCGCAGGTGTCATGAGGATTCAGATTCGAACCGTCGAGGCCGTATCCGAGAAGCCCCAATTCTCGATTAAGACCATAATGGCGAAAGATGCTTCCGACAAGCCCCGTAAATGAAACTCAAAGTAGACCGTGGGATGAAAAAGCTCTTTTGCATGGCAAAGCCCCACCTCGAAGAAATGACTTGGTGAAGCCCCAGCTTTGAAGGAATCGCTGGTCATCTGTGGGGATTCTAGAGTGAATCTGATGCAGCCCCAATCTGAGTTGTACTCCATGTGGCCTGGCGAGGCAACCGTCCTTGATTTTTTTTCAATTGGTCAACCAAAGTGTATAAAAGGAATGGCTTATAATGTATACGCGTAAGGACGTATTTTAGAGAAGTGGGAACGAATCCCGATTTTATGTGGATGCCTAGTTTAATGCATGCACCAAAACTCGCTTTGGGTTTGACTCTTTTGGGAGAGTATGAGCGTAGAGAGGTTTGGAGCAAAGTGTATGGAAGCTCTTGGCCGACGTAAAAGACAAAGTTGTTTAGCTCTAATTTTCCTATTATCGTAGAAAAAGAAGACTTGTCGAGACATCTGAAAACATGTTTTATCCATAATGATCACAAGATTGCTTTAAACCCTTTGTTAATGTTCAGGTTGTTCAACCATTAATCCCGATATGAACAAATGTCTTGATTAACCGTGAGAAGAAAGTCAACTGATGTCGCAGATCAAAGTTGGTTGTGTGTGAAAGAAAGGTCTGTGTATGGGGAAGGTCATTGATGAGACCGGGTTCATGGGATTTGTATGTGTTTAGCTATGGACCGTTCCTGTTTGCCTAGGTTCTCCTCAGTGTAAGGAGCTCAGGTCGCCGTAGTTCCGGCGGAACAGTGCTTGGCTCTGGGAAAAAGAGTATGAACATTTGTGGTCCCTTTGGTGAAAAGGCTCAGATGGGATGTTTGGATGATGAGGTACGGGCCTCGAGGTGATTCCTTGACAAGTCGTTGTTGACGGCTTCTTCCGTGATTCCATTGCTTCTTGGTCAACTTCTTTCACCGGGGGAGAAAGAATTCGAATGTAGCGTAAGGGCTTATGTTGTATTTTTGCCTTTGCTTTGACCGCTCCATTGTTATCAACAACCTCCATTCTTCGAGCTTTAATTTTGTTTGCCCATATGTCAAGCTTGTGATTGGCGGTGCTGGGTCCTTCGCCTCACTTTTTTTTTGAAGTTCTCGCTTTGAACTTTTCTCTCTTTTTTTTTCTTTTTTTTCTTTTTGAAGTTCTTGTTTGAACTTTTCTCTCTCTTTTTTTTTTTTGAAGTTCTTGTTTGAACTTTTCTCTCTCTTTTTTTTTCTTTTTTTGAAGTTCTTGAGGACGAAGGCATGCTCCTGCTTGAACTTTCTCGATGTGCACGAGGGCGAAGGCAAGCTCCGAGGTTTTTTTCGACATGGGGTCAATCTTCCGATGTTGAGTGACCTTTTGTTGTTCCTTGATATTGCCGCCGTCGTTGACTTGGTCAAGGTGATGGTGGGGATGTGTTTTGGGAAGTGTGTGGCTTGATGGAGGCCTTTGTGGGGTAAGGAAAGTGTATGGGAGGGCACCAATTGACTTTCTCACACCGATTAATCGTAACATTAGTTATTTCCAGAGATTATGTGTCGAGCAATGCAAGTGATCATTTAGGATATAACCATTTCATTAGTTGTAATGTAGGTGTGCAAATAATGTCTCAAGTCTAGCAAGAAGAGAAAAAGACACTTATTTATAGAAAATTTAAGATTATCTACAATGTCCGAGGCGGACTTGATTGAACGAGGAAAGTACTAGAACCTACGAAGGTCGACCAAAAGACAATTGACAAATCTCGAGGATAGGTAGCCCCTACTCTAGCCGCTTCTTTTGTTGCCGGGAATTGCCGCCAGACGCTTGAGCTTTCCATCTTCCTCGTTAACTTCTCGAGTTCCATACCGTTGCACCGAGGCAAAGTGATCAGTTTGTGCCCATGATACCGGTGGAAGTGGAGGGATTTGAGGCCATGGAGCGGCCGGAGCGTATACAAGTTGTCCGAAGAAATGGGTCGGAAAAGTCACTGGGGACGAAACTTGATGACCGAGCATATTGAGAGAAGGAAGTGAACCCGGGAGGATTTCGAGGGATATTGGGATCCGTTTGAGATGGTCCAGTCACGCGCCGGTTGTATTGAGTGAAAGGGGTATTATTGGCTTGGCCATATATGACAGGGGTACTTTGAGAGGTGGCAGATGAAGCCTTGGCCTACTGCTTCCTTGATTTGAAGGCATCCCGTAAGTTGGCGGGGAGGAACCCGTGGAAGGCTCGAGGAGTTGATCGGGAGGGCTCGTCGTCCTCGATCGTAACAAAAGTACCATCCGGGCCGGGGGATAGCCGCTATACCTTGCCCATTCGTAAGCCGTACCACGAAATTCAGCCGATCTTCTTCTCGCCTTTGTGAACCTCAAAGGCCCTGGATGGCTTCTTCCAAAGGTCATATCTCGTTACGGGCGGGGTTCCATTCCCCGTCCACGATTTCTGGTGAGTCTCGACATGTCGGAAAGTCCGGGCCGAGGGAACCGAGGAAACCGAGGAACTCCGATGCCGCCGTAGTTGTAATTTTGGTGAGGCGCCGACCCGGAATTCGAACCACTCGTTCACCGCAGTGGAACGAAAGGTATGGCTTAGTTTTCGAAGGGGTATGTGGCTCAAGGCTTTAAGGCTCGAAAATTGGACCGTGAAAGGTCGAGAATTAAAGTTTTGACCGTGAAAGGCCGGGATTGAATATTTGAGATCGGACCGCGGAGGTCTCGATTGGAGATCGGAGATCGGACCGCGAAGGCCTGGGATCGACTATTTGAGATCGGACCGCGAAGGTCTCGATTGAGATCGGAGATCGACCGCGAAGGTCGGGATCGACTATTCGAGATCGGACCGCGAAGGTCTCGATTGAGATCGAGATCGGGACCGCGAAGGTCGGGATCGACTATTTGAGATCGGACCGCGAAGGTCGGGATTGAGATCGAAGATCGACCGCGAAGGTCGGGATCGACCATTCGAGATCGGACCGCGAAGGTCTCGATTGAGAGATCGAAGATCGGGACCGCGAAGGCCTGGATCGACTATTTGAGATCGGACCGCGAAGGTCTCGATTGAGATCGAAGATCGGACCGCGAAGGTCGGGATCGACTATTTGAGATCGGACCGCGAAGGTCTCGATTGAGAGATCGAAGATCGGACCGCGAAGGTCGGGATCGACTATTTGAGATCGGACCGTGAAGGTCTCGATTGGAGATCGAAGATCGGACCGCGAAGGTCGGGATCGACCATTCGAGATCGGACCGCGAAGGTCTCGGGATTGAGATCGAAGATCGGACCGCGAAGGTCGGGATCGACTATTTGAGATCGGACCGCGAAGGTCTCGATAGGGAGTGCGGAGATCGGACCGCGAAGGCCGGATCGACTATTTGAGATCGGACCGCGAAGGTCTCGATTGAGATCGAAGATCGGACCGCGAAGGTCGGGATCGACTATTGAGATCGGACCGCGAAGGTCTCGATTGGAGATTGAGATCGGACCGCGAAGGTCTCGATCGACTATTGAGATCGGACCGTGAAAGGTCTCGATCGAGATTGAAATCGGACCGTGAAAGGTCGCGATTATGATTGGAATCGGACCGTGAAAGGTCGCGATTTGAGGATTGGAATCGGACCGTGAAAGGTTGCGATTGAGGATTGGAATCGGACGTGAAAGGTCGCGATTGAGGATTGGAATCGGACCGTGAAAGGTCGCGATTAAGGATTGGAATCGGACCGCGAAAGGTCGCGATTGAGGATTGGAATCGGACCGTGAAAGGTCGCGATTGGGAATTGGAATCGGACCGTGAAAGGTCGCGATTGAGGATTGGAATCGGACCGTGAAAGGTCGCGATTGAGGATTGGAATCGGACCGTGAAAGGTCGCGATTAAGGATTGGAATCGGACCGTGAAAGGTCGCGATTAAGGATTGGAATCGGACCGTGAAAGGTCGCGATTGAGGATTGGAATCGGACCGTGAAAGGTCGCGATTAAGGATTGGAATCGGACCGTGAAAGGTCGCGATTAAGGATTGGAATCGGACCGTGAAAGGTCGCGATTGAGGATTGAGATCGGACCGTGAAAGGTCGCGATTAAGGATTGGAATCGACCGTGAAAGGTCGCGATTGAGGATTGAATCGGACCGTGAAAGGTCGCGATTGAGGATTGGAATCGGACCGTGAAAGGTCGCGATTGAGGATTGGAATCGGACCGTGAAAGGTCGCAATTTTAGGATTGGAATCGGAACGTGAAAGGTCGCGATTAAGGATTGGAATCGGACCGTGAAAGGTCGCGATTGAGGATTGGAATCGGACCGTGAAAGGTCAAAGGACAGGATTGGAATCGACCGTGAAAGGTCGCGATTGAGGATTGGAATCGGACCGTGAAAGGTCGCGATTGAGGATTGGAATCGGACCGTGAAAGGTCGCGATTGATTGAGATCGGACCGTGAAAGGTCGCGACATGATTGGAATCGGACCGTGGAAGGTCGCGATTGAGGATTGGAATCGGACCGTGAAAGGTCGCGATTGAGGATTGAGATCGGACCGTGAAAGGTCGCGATTGAGGATTGGAATCGGACCGTGAAAGATCGCGATTAGGATTGAATCGGACCGTGAAAGGTCGCGATTAAGGATTGGAATCGGACCGTGAAAGGTCGCGATTAGGATTGGAATCGACCGTGAAAGGTCGCGATTAAGGATTGGAATCGGACCGTGAAAGGTCGCGATTGAGGATTGGAATCGGACCGTGAAAGGTCGGGATTATGAGATTGGAATCGGACCGTGAAAGGTCGCGATTAAGGATTGAGAATCGACCGTGAAAGGTCGCGATTAGTGATTGGAATCGGACCGTGAAAGGTCGCGATTGAGGATTGGAATCGGACCGTGAAAGGTCGCGATTAAGGATTGAAATCGACCGTGAAAGGTCGCGACAGTGATTGGAATCGGACCGTGAAAGGTCGCGATTGAGGATTGGAATCGGACCGTGAAAGGTCGCGATTAAGGATTGGAATCGACCGTGAAAGGTCGCGATTGAGGATTGGAATCTGACCGTGAAAGGTCGCGATTATCCGATTGGAATCCTGACCGTGAAAGGTCGCGATTAAGTGATTGGAATCGGACCGTGAAAGGTCGCGATCAGGATTGAGACTCGGACCGTGAAAGGTCGCGATTAAGTGACTGAAATCGGACCGTGAAAGGTCGCGACATGATTGGAATCGGACCGTGAAAGGTCGCTTAAGGATTGGAATCGGACCGTGAAAGGTCGCGATCGAGGATTGAGATCGGACCGTGAAAGGTCGCGATTGAGAGTTGGAATCGGACCGTGAAAGGTCGCGGTTAAGGATTGAGATCGGACCGTGAAAGGTCGCGATTTAGGATTGAGATCGGACCGCGAAAGGTCGCGATTGAGGATTGAAATCGGACCGTGAAAGGTCGCGATTGAGAATTGGAATCGGACCGTGAAAGGTCGCAATTAGGATTGGAATCGGACCGTGGAAAGGTCGCGATTAAGGATTGGAATCGGACCGTGAAAGGTCGCGACAGGATTGGAATCGGACCGTGAAAGGTCGCGATTGATGATTGGAATCGACCGTGAAAGGTCGCATGATTGGAATCGGACCAAATGAAAGGTCGCGATTGAGGATTGGAATCGGACCGTGAAAGGTCATGGACAGGATTGGAATCGGACCGTGAAAGGTCGCGCGATTACAGGATTGGAATCTGACCGAAAGGTCGCGATTTGGAGGATTGAATCTGGACCGTGAAAGGTCGCGATCGGTGATCAACCGTGAAAGGTCGCGATTAAGGAT